>JAVLSZ010000028.1:60364281-60761781 GCA_032313775.1 Urocyon cinereoargenteus
ATTAATAACATAAATAAACCATTAGCCAACCTTATTAAAAAGAAGAGAGAGAAGACTCAAATTAATAAAATCACGAATCAGAAAGGAGAGATCACTACCAACACCAAGGAAATACAAAAGATTTTAAAAACATATTATGAACAGCTAAACGACAATAAATTAGCAATCGAGAGGAAATGGACGCATTCCTGGAAAGTCAGAAACTACCAAAACTGGAACAGGAAGAAATGGAAAACCTGAACAGGCCAATAACCAGGGAGGAAATTGAAGCAGTCATCAAAAACCTCCCAAGACACAAGAGTCCAGGGCCAGATGACTTCCCAGGGGAATTCTATCAAACGTTTAAAGAAGAAATCAGACCTATTCTACTAAAGCTGTTTGGAAAGATCGAAAGAAATGGAGTACTTCCAAATTCGTTCTATGAGGCCAGCATCACCTTAACTCCAAAACCAGACAAAGATCCCACAAAAAAGAGGAGAATTACAGACCAATATCACTAATGAACATGGATGCAAAAATTCTCAACAAGATACAAGCCAATAGGATCCAACAGTACATTAAGAAAATTATTCACCATGACCATGTAAGATTTATCCCCAGGACACAAGGCTGGTTCAACACTCGTAAAACCATCAATGTGATTCATCATATCAGCAAGAGAAAAACCAAGAACCATATGATCCTCCCACTGGATGCAGAGAAAGCATTTGACAAAACACAGCATCCATTCCTGATCAAAACTCTTCAGAGCGCAGGGATAGAGGGAACATTCCTCAGCATCTTAGAAGCCATCTACAAAAAGCCCACAGCAAATATCATTCTCACTGGCGAAGCACTGGGAGCCTTTCCCCTAAGATCAGGAACAAGACAGGGATGTCCACTCTCACCACTGCTATTCAACGTACTACTGGAAGTCCTAGCCTCAGCAATCTGACATCAAAAAGACATTAAAGGCTTTTAAATTGTCAAAGAAGAAGTCACACTCTCCCTCTTCACTGATGACATGATACTCTACATAGAAAACCCAAAAGCCTCCACCCCAAGATTGCTAGAACTCATACCGCAATATGGTAGCGTGGCAGGATACAAATCAATGCCCAGAAATCAATGGCATTTCTATATACTAACAATGAGACTGAAGAAAGAGAAATGAAGGAGTCAATCCCATTTAGAATTGCACTCGACAGCATAAGATACCTGGGAATAAACCTAACCAAAGGGGTAAAGTATCTATGCCCTAAAAACTATAGAACGCTTCTGAAATAAATTTAAGAAGGCCCAAAGAGATGGAAAAACACTCCATGCTCATGGATTGGCAGAATGAATATTGTGAAAATGTCAATGTTACCCAGGGCAATCTACACGTTTAATGCAATCCCTATCAAAATACGATGGACTTTCTTCAGAGAGTGAGAACAAATTATTTTAAGATTTCTGTTGAATCAGAAAAGAATAGCCAGGGAAATATTAAAAAAGAAAGCCATATCTGGGAGCATCACAATGCCAGTTTTTGGGTTGACCTACAAAGCTGTGTTCAACAAGACAGTGTGGTACTGGCACAAAAACAGACACATACATCAATGGAACAGAATAGAGAACCCAGAAGTGGACCCTGAACATTATGGTCAACAAATATTCGATAAAGGAGGAAAGAATATCCACTGGAAGAAATTCAGTCTCTTCAAGAGATGGTGCTGGGAACATTGGACATCCACATGCAGAAGAATGAAACTAGACCACTCTCTTTCACCATACACAAAGATGGATGAACATGAACTCAACATGGATGAAAGATCTAAATGTGAGACAAAAGTCCATCAAAATGCTAGAGGAGAACACAGGCAACACCCTTTTGGAACTCGACCACAGTAACTTCTTGCAAGATACATCCGTGAAGGCAAAAGAAACAAAAGCAAAAATGAACTACTCGGACTTCATTGAGATAAGAAGCTTTTGCACAGCAAAGGATACAGTCAACAAAACTAAAAGACAACCTACAGCATGGGAGAAGATATTTGCAAATGACGTATCAGATAAAGGGCTAGTTTCCAAGATCTATAAAGAACTTCTTAAACTCAACACCAAAGAAACAAACGATCCAATCATGAAATGGACAAAAGACATGAACAGAAATCTCACAGAGGAAGACATAGACAAGGCCAACATACACATGAGAAAATGCTCTGCATCACTTGCCATCAGGTAAATACAAATCAAAGCCACAATGAGATATGACCTCATTCCAGTGAGAATGGGGAAAATTAACAAGGCAGGAAACCACAAATATTGGAGAGGATGCGGTGAAAAGGGAACCCTCTTTCACTCTTGGTGGGAATGTGAACTGGTGCAGCCACTATGGAAAACTGTGTGGAGGGTCCTCAAAGAGTTAAAAATAGACCTGCACTACGACCCAGCTGTTGCACTGTTGTGGATTTACCCCAAAGATTCAGATGCAATGAAACGCCGGGACACCTGCACCCCGATGTCTCCAGCAGCAATGTCCACAATGGGCAAACTGTGGAAGGAGCCTTGGTCCATCGAAAGATGAATGGATAAAGAAGATGTGGTTTATGTATACAATGGAATATTACTCAGCCATTAGAAACGACAAGTACCCACCATTTGCTTCAACGTGGATGGAACTGGAGGGTATTATGCTGAGTGAAGTAAGTCAATCGGAGAAGGACAAACAGTGTATGTTCCTATTCATGTGGGCAATATAAATAATAGTGAAAGGGAATATAAGGGAAGGAGAAGAAATGTGTGTGAAATATCAGAAAGGGAGACAGAACATAAAGACTCCTAAATCTGGGAAATGAACTAGGGGTGATGGAAGGGGAGGAGGGCGGGGGGTGGGGGTGAGTGGGTGACGGTCACTGAGGGGGGCACTTGACAGGATGAGCAATTGGTGTTATTCTGTATGTCGGAAAATTGAACACCAATAAAAAATAAATTTGTTATTTAAATAAGTAGAAAGAATGAAGGAAAGAGTGGCACCTGGGTGGCTCAGCCAGTTGAGCTTCTGCCTTAGGCTCACATCATGATCCAGGTCCCAAGGCAGGCTCCCTGTTCAGCAGGGAACCTGCTTCTCCTTCTCCCTCTGCCCCTCTCACTAATGCTTTTTATCTTCTCTCTCTCTCAAATAAATAAATAACATATTTGAGAAAGCAACAAACAAACCCAGATGAAAGAGAAGTCTCCCATATAGAAGAATTTCAAACAATTTGTGCAGACATTCCACCCTCAAGTTGATGAGCATAGCTTCCCACTCGTATGTGTGGAATACACATAGTAACTTCCTTCCACAAAATATATTATGAAAAAGTTAAAATATTATTATTATTATTATTAATAATAATGATAATAATAATGATGAATCACGTTACTATGGAGAAAGCTGACAAACACTATCTCATTAAGATGATCAGATCGATACCAAGACTGATAAATCATGCTCATAGTATCTATCCTTTATATGATATAATAAAAATGGCAGTATATCCCTGTATATAATCCACAGAAACAGTTCAATCATGAGATAAACAACAGAATGTCCCAACTGAAGGAAATTTTACAAAATACTCTACTTCTCAAAGTGTTCCAGTTCAACAACAACAAGTAGAGCCTGAAAGACTGTCACAATCCAGAGGAGCCTAAGAAAATGAGGACAAATGGAATGTGACATGACGGATGGTAACTTAGCAAAAACTAAGGAAATCTGAATTAAGTATGGTCTTTGGTGAATGCAAATATTTTAATATTGATTAATTAGCTAATATTTGTACCATACTAAAATAAGATATCAATAATTGGAGAAATTGAGTGGAAGTGCAAGAGTATTCTCTGTACTATCATTTAATTTCCCTATAAATCTTTGTTTTTTTCTAATCAATAAGATTTATTTTGAAAATTGACTTAAATGAATCAGGCTCCAAGTTTGAAGACACTTTAAGAATAGTTTAATTAACTTTGTCTCATTCTTAAAGAGTTTCCTCGTTGGGAACAAAGTAAGGATTTTATATCAGAAGGAAAGAAAAAGGGATCCCTGGGTGGCGCACTGGTTTGGCGCCTGCCTTTGGCCCAGCGCGTGATCCTGGAGACCTCGGATCGAATCCCACATCGGGCTCCCGGTGCATGGAGCCTGCTTCTCCCTCTGCCTGTCTCTGCCTCTCTCTCTCTCTCTGTGACTATCATAAATAAATGAAAATTAAAAAAAAAGAAGGAAAGAAAAACACTTATGAACATGTATAATGACTCCTAAACCAGAAAAGCAGGAAAAGATAATAAATAGCAAAAATCAGATAAAAATACTTCTATTATAAAAGACACTATACTGCAAGTGCATTTAATATTAGCAATGCATAACATTTATTTCCTTGACATTTGTCTTCCAAAGAGTTCACAGTGTTTCAGTGTCAGTTGAAACAGGGGAAGAATCTCAGGGAAGGATCCTTCACATAATAATAGGACCATTGGTAGTAATGTTTTTCAGATCTTTCCAAATCCATAAAGATGCATTTCCTGATGAGTGACTGAGCTGTGAAGAAAGAGATGAGAAACCCTCTCTGAATTACTTGTGTCAGTATATTTTAACCATAGTACTACGGATAGTAAATTATCCTTATTAACAGGAAATACGCATCAGATTGGAATCTGAGCAATCAGATGGGCAGAGAAAAAACGCTTTGACTCGCTCTTCATCTTCTAAAGACAAAGGAGAGCTTGTCTAAGTACAAAGTCAGTTGTCAAGATAGTCTTAGGGAATAAGAGTCTGCAGCATCGAATCCTCCTACATATCCGAGATGCCCGCGCTCCAGGTCTTCCTGATCCCAAATCCCTGGGCCTGTCCCCCAACACAGGCTGCCATGCTGCACATTTGCAATTGCTCTAATAGTAGCTCTAAGGAAGGGGGAAGGAGCTAGATAGGATGGGAGGGGATGCGTGGAGGCCTTGAAAATTAAGACCATTCCAATTTTAGTTCAGCGTTAGCACATGTCCAGCTAGGGCCCTGCACTGACCACTCAGAGCCCCAGGGGCAGGAGTCACAGCAAACCCCAGACTGGGGTCGCCTTTATCTGTTGATGTCTCCGTGTGCATCTTAGACAAAGGGGATGCCCTGTGTCCGCAGACCACCCATGCCATGCCCCTCGTTCCCCACCCTCACAGCATCCCCCTATATCATCATCCCCATGGCATCCCCCTTACACCATCCCCCTCACACCCACATAACCCACAAAATCCCCACCCACACTATACCCCAACACCATCCTCCCTACATCATCCCCCACATTCCACCAGCATCATAACCCTGCCCCCACACCATCAACCCCCATACCATGGGACCCCAGCAAGGACCTGGTGGGACATGCTCAGCCTCCCCTGCATTCTCTAGATACCCTGCTCCCATCAGAAGCATGGTGACCCCTAGAGTACACAGGGGCTGCAGGGAGGGGGGAACAACGAGCCCCTGAGAGGGTGGGTGCAGGTGAGTGCTGCAGAGGACCCACTGTGCCCTGCCTAAGCCCATTGTCCCTCCTTGAGGGTGGCACACCCTGCACAGGACACCAGCTGCTAACCCAGAGGGACAAGGGCTGGCCTGGCCCCAGGCTCTGTGGGTGCCGGGGTGTTTTGAGCCCCCCCAAGGCCCAACACAAACACTAATGGGATCCAGCCCCCCATGGCTCTGGCCATCCCTGGATACTGGCTCCTGCTGAGTGAGCACTCTCCCAGCTGGATGTGGCCTCCAGGGCCCTGGGCATGCCCCACAGATCCAGGTCTTTGAACTAGGGCAGCCCTAGAGATCCCGGACCACCCCAGGGTGGGGAGAGCAGGGGTAGGCTAGTGGGTCTCACTCACACCCACACCAGGAGGCAGGCTCCTCCAGGTGTTGGGGCCCCAGGGGCCCTGAGGCCGGGGTCCAGCTTCCCTGCAGGGACCCATCGCAGTAGCTCATGAGCTGCAGGTCCAGGTCAGCACTGCTTTCCTCAGAACCGTCTATCAGGCTGAAACCTCAGGACATATGCCCCAATCCAGAGTCCACACATGATCCCAGGTGGGAGACTACAGCACCCGCCCCCCAACCCCGTGTGATTCTTACCCTCCACTAAAGGACAGAAAGGTCTCCCTCCCCAGGGGAAGGCGCGCACCTTCGGCTCTGAGCCCCTTTGCTGTAGAAAGTCAATAAAGTGGTGTGTTGCAAAAATGCACAGCCAGCCTGTTTCTGTGTCTCCCAGATCACTGTGCATGGGGCGTGGAGAGACCCCCAGAGAGGAGGAGGGGGCACCACCCAGGCCCCAGCCATCCCCTGCAGGGGCGCCGCCAGGCACACACAGCTGACATCCCCACGTGCATTCCAGGGGTGGCCAGATGCCAGGGTCAGGACCCCACAGAGTTTACTGGGACTCAGCCTGTGCCCTGCGGGCCAGTAGGGGCTGGGACAGAGTGACAGCCAGGGAGCCTCAGGTCACCAGGGTCTGTGCAAAGTGACCTGGGAGGTCTGTGCTCCCTCTGTCAAGGGGGCCGGGTTGGCCAGGTTCCGGGGCACTTCCTCCCCTCCCCGCATCCCTGTGCCTGTGTGCCTGGGTCACAGAGGGCATGTGGGGTGGTCAGTGGGGCCCTGGAAGGATGTCAGGACAGCAGGCCCTTGTGTTATGCCCAAGATTGTGAATCTGGCAACCCCACGAGGAGCCAACACCGATGCAAACACACCAGGGTTTCTTTACAACCTCAAGCTTGCGTCCAAGTGCACCCTACACAGTGGAGCAAGGACTTGGACCCCGAGACTAATAGGTATAGCAGCTTTAGAGGGGCCAGTGGCCCATCAGATACGCAGAAAGTTGCACAGTCATGTGGGTCCACACTCAGGTGGCCGATTGAATTACACCTTACCTTATAGTATCCACTTGAGCTGGCCTATTACTTTGATCAGAATCAGTGCACAGCTTTGGCAGGCACAAAGCAGGGTTACATTTTTATGAGCCAATTATGGATTAGGGTGTGCCCAGTGCCTTGAGAAGGGCAGTGCAGTGCCTTTAAGAAGGTCATGTGGGGGTCATAGGGGCGGTGGTGGTTGTAGCACAAAATGGAAGCAGTCCTGCTCTGCTTGTCCAGGGGTTGGGGATTTTTGTTAAATTTCCTGGGTCCCACACTTGCAGCTCATGCACCTGGGCCACCCTCACCAGGTGGACACAGTGTGCACACCTTGTGGGGCTGGATCTCTCACACCAACGTGTGGAGGGCACCCTCCTCACCCTAGTGAGTAGGGGCTGCGTGAGCATTGGGCTTGGCCTGAAGGCCAGGCAGCACAGGGGACCGAGGAACCCAGCCCCGTCCCCACCCAGACTCCCACACACAGGCAGCCCCATGTCTCCTCGCCATGGACAACCGGCTCTTCAGGAGCTCCCACCAGGGTGGCCCCGAAATCTGGCTCCCTGCTGGAGAGGAACCCCCGAGAAGAGAAGCAACCTGCACTTGGAGGGACCCACTGCTGGACATGGGAATGTGCCAAGCTGGACCTTCAAGCTCAGCTGACCCTCCAGTGGAATGTCACTGCATGAGCGAGCCCCGGGTTGGCCAGGAGAGCCCAGCTAGGCGCCCAGCGCCAGCACAAGAATTGATGTTTTCCAACCATTGCGGTGTTTGGCGACCCAGCCAGAGGATCAGATAGCTGAATGTGATAGCAGCATGTGATAGACACACACACACCCCAAAACCAACAAAAGTCGGAATCCCCCCACTGTTGTCAAAGAGCAGCCGGATAGCTACATACACGACACTGTGGTCCCCATTAGGATACATGGAAGACGTTATAAACCACGACTGCAGAGGTGCTGGAGGCATGGCGATGTGCCTGCTGGGTTCCAGCAAGGAGCGCAGAGGAGCAGGAAGCATCCTACGGAGGTGGGGGCCCTCCTAGGAAAGGACACCAGGTCCCTTGAAGGCGACAGATGGTGAAATCTGTCCTCCTCTGTTTCAGCTTCTGGTTTTATGCCTAAATGCCTTTTTCCTCAATCATAATAGCAAAAATTTATTTTATGTTTTTAATTTTCTTTTTATTGGAGTCCAATTTGTATGAGTTCTTTCTTCAGCAAGGGTGTCCATCAGGATAAAAGGAGACATAAAGAGTTTCCCAGACAGGCAAAATATAAAGGAGTTCATGACCACTAAACCAGTCCAGTTAGGAGTTTTAGGAGGGACTCTACTAGTGGGGGAAAGAAAGAGACCAAAAGCAACAAAGACTAGAAAGGACCCGAGAACGTCATCAGAAACACTAACTCTACCGGTAACACGAGGGCACTAAGTTCATATCTTTCAATAATCACTCTGAATGCTGATGGACTGAATGCTCCAATCAAAAATCTAGGGTATCAGAGTGGCTTAAAAAACAGGATCCCGGATGCCTGGGTGCCTCAGCGGTTGAATATCTGCTTTGGCTCAGGTCATGATCCTGGGGTCCTCGAGGATCAAGTCCCACATCAGGCTTCCCGAATGAAGCCTCATTTTCCCTCTACCTATGCCTCTGCCTCTCTGTGTCTCTCATGATTACATAAATAAAAGATTTAAAAAAGAAAAAAGATAAAAAGATGAGAAAGGACCCAAATAAAATCACAAATGAGAAAAGAGAAATAACAACCAACACTAGAGAAATACAAATGATTATAAGAGAACAATATGAAAAATTATATGCCAGCCACCTAGAACCTGGAAGAAATAGATCAATTCCTAGAAATATATAACATAGCAAAAATGAAAAAGGAGGAAATAAGAAACTTGAACAGACAGATAAGCAGCAAAAAAATTGAATCAGCAATCAAGAATCTCCCAAAAGGAGATGCTTAGATCAATAGAACAGAATGGAAAGCTGAAACCAGATACAAACCTGTAACTCTATGATCCATTAATCAACAACAAGGCAGGAAGGAATATCCAATGGCACAAAGACAGTCTCTTCAACAAACGCTAACTCTGACCCCAGGATAAGAACAAATGATGTTGGGAAAACCAGGCAGCCACATGTAGAAGAATGAAACTGGACCACTTTCTTACACCATATATATAAAAATAAATTCAAAATGGATGAAAGACCTAAATGTGAGACCTGAAACCATAAAAAGAAGAAAAGATGGGCAGCAGCCTCTTTGACATTGGCCATTTGATCTTAATTCTAGATATGCCTCTGAGGTGAGGGAAACAAAAGCAAAAATACTATTATGACTGCATCAAATTGAAAAGCTTCCACAAAGTGAAGGAAACAACCAATGCATAAAGGCAACATACAAAATGAGAGGAGATATTTGTAAACAACACATCCAATAAAGCGTTAATATTCAAAATACATAAAGCAAACATAAATCTCAGCATCCTAAACACAAATTATCCAACCACAGATTGGCAGAAGACATGAATGGATTTTGTCTCTGACAAGACATCCAGATGGCTGCCAGACACACGGAAAGACACTCAGCGTCACACATCATCAGGGAAATACACACCACAAACACAATGAGATGTCATCTGACAGCCGTCAGAATGACTAAAATTAACAACACAAGAAACAACAGGTGTTGGTGAGGCTATGGAGAAGGGGGAGCCCCCTTATACTCCTGATGGGCATGCGATCAGGTGCAGCCACGGTAAAAAACAGTGTGGAGGGTCCTCGAGAAGTTAAAAATAGGGGATCCCTGGGTGGTGCAGCGCTTTGGTGCCTGCCTTTGGCCCAGGGCACGATCCTGGAGACTCAGGATCGAATCTCACGTCAGGCTCCCAGTGCATGGAGGCTGCTTCTCTCTCTGCCTTTGTCTCGGCCTCTCTCTCTCTCTCTCTCTCTCTCTCTCTCTCTCTGTGACTATCATAAAAATTTTTTTAAAATAGAAGTTAAAAATAGAGCTACACTACGATTCCAAAATTGCACAGCTCTGTATTTACCTGAGGCGAGGGAAACAAAAGCAAAATACTATTGGGACTTCATCAAATTGAAAAGCTTCCACAAAGTGAAGGAAACAACCAAAGCTAAAAGGCAACATACAAAATGAGAGGAGATATTTTATAAACAACACATCCAATACAGAGTTAGTATTCAAAATACATAAAGCAAACATAAATCTCAGCATCCTAAACACAAATTATCCAACCGCAGATTGGCGGGATACAAAAGTAGTTTAGTAGATTTTACCCCGAGGATACAAAAGGAGTTTAGTAGATTCGAAGAGAGACACGCCACCCAGTGTTTGTAACAGTGGAGTCCACAACAGCTAAACTGTGGATACAGCCCAGATGTTCATCGACAGATGAATGGGCAGAGACGATGTGGTAAATATACACACTGCGACATCAATCGGTCATCAGAAGGGATGAAATCAAGCCATTTACAATGACGTGGGAGAAGTGGAAAGGACTTATCCTAAATGAACTCAATCAGAGAAAGACAGATACCAAATACCATACAATTGCATTCACATGTGAATTTTAAGAAATCAAACAAACTGGCAAAGGCGCGGAGGGTGGAAGAGAGAAGCAAACCAAGAAACACACTCTTAACCACAGAGAATAAACTAATAAATACCAGAGGAAGGTGGGGGGAATCAGGGGATGGGGATAGTGGAGGGTACCTGTGACCACTACCAGGCATTGTATCCAAGGGTTGAATCACTATGTGGTAAACCTGAGACTATATCATACTGTGTTTACAAACAGGAATTCAAGTAAAACTTTAAAATAATAATTGGTAGTATTGTTGAAACATGTGTGCACAAGAGATAAAATCAGAAAGGCAACTGAAAATCCAAAGAAAGAGTATTTAGAGCCACAAATCCCCTCCTTAGCTCAGCTCAGGAGAAGCCTGCCATGTCTATTCTGACCCCAGCAGATGCCTGGAATTTGATTCTCTGGGGAGGCCACTGACTTGGTGGAGTCAGGCTATCTTTGAACCCAAAACCTAATAGAGTGCATAAAACTAAACTGCCCAAGATACTAGGAGTCCCAGTGCAGGGACAAGCCACGACCCAAACTGTAACCATACACAGACATAACCCTAACCCTACACTTAATCCTAATGTTAACCTAACCCTTAAACAAGACCTATCACTAATCGAAAACCAAACACAAACCCCAAGACCGAAACACATTCACTGAACCTTCCTGCCAACCCTCACCCCTAACTCCTAAACCTATTCTTTTTTTTTTTTTTTTTAAATTTATTTATGATAGTCACACACACACACACACAGAGAGAGAGAGAGGCAGAGACACAGGCAGAGGGAGAAGCAGGCTCCATGCACCGGGAGCCTGACATGGGATTCGATCCCGGGTCTCCAGGATCGCGCCCTGGGCCAAAGGCAGGCGCCAAACGGCTGCGCCACCCAGGGATCCCTCCTAAACCTATTCTTAACCCTTAACCCTGACCCCTACCTTAAATCTAACCCTAACCCTAACAACTTAATGTACTCAAATCCTCTTCCTAATCTTAACCTGTTCCCTAACCCTAACCCTCTAATACTAATCCTATACATACCCCAAACTGTACCATTACCCGTACCCTAAAACTAGCCCCTAATGCAATCCCTAACCCTATCTCTTACTCTTCCAAAACCGTTCCCTGACCCTGACCCTCAGCTGACCCTAACCAATAACCAAACACTAACCCTAACCCTCGCCCTAACCCTAAACCTAGCCCTAACTTTAACTCTATCCCCTAACCCTAACCCCTAACCCTCAGTCCCACCCTAATCCCTAACTCTAACTGCAAACCTCAGCACAAACCTAACTCTAAGCATAACCATAACCCTAACCCCAACTCCTAACCTCCTGCCCTAATCCCTAAACCTAAACCCTAACCCTAACCCCATTCCCTAATCCCTAAACCCCATCCTAACTCCTAACCACTGACCCTTACCCTTATCCTTCACTCTAACCTCTAATCCGTAACCGTAAGCATAATCACTAACCCATAACATCTATCCTAAGCCTAACCACCAACTGCCACCCTTCTCCTGACCCAACCATTCATTCTACCCATTCGCTTACCCTGTGGTTCTGAGGAGTACCTTCTGATGTGGACGTTACCCCCAACGGTGATCCACAGTCCTCCAGGGGGTCCTGAGGAAGCCAAGCTCCTGTGAGTGTGGATGTGGCCCCACGTGTTCCTGAGTCATAGTTGGTGGGTCCTGAGGACGCTGGGTTTCCTGTCACTGTGGACAAGGCCTCACATCCACTGGGAGCCTCACAGCAGGTCTTCAGGAGGCCGGGGGCTCCAGTCAGCCTGGACATGGCCCCACGTCCCCCTGAAAACTCACCGTGGGTCCTGAGGAGGCTGTGGGCTCCTGTGAGCATAGATGCAGCCCCATATGTCCCGAAGCCAAAGTGCAGGTCCTGAGGAGGACGGGGTCCTGTCAGTGTTGATGTGGCCCCACATTTTCCTCAAGCCTCACCATAAGACCTGAGGAGGCTGGGGGCTCCTGTCAGCCTGGACATGGCCCCAAATCTTCCCAAACCTTCACAGTGGGTCTTGAGGAGGCCGGAGACTCCTGTCAGTGTGGATGCGTCACTGGCATCTTTCTTTGGCCTCACCACAGGCCCTGACAATGCTGGGGTCTTCTGTCCGCATTGATGCATCCCCATATTTCCCGAAATCTACATCAGGTGTCCTGAGGAAGTCACCATCCGGTTGTGTGGACGTGGCCCCATGTCCTCCCGAAGCGTAACCACAGGTTCTGAGGAGGCCGGGGTTCCTTCACTGGGAATGTGGCACCCAGCTTCCAGAAGCCTCAACTTATGTCTGGAGAGGCCTAGGAGCTCCTGCCAGAGTGGACGTGGCGCCACATCTTCCAGAAGCCTCCCAGCGGGTCCTGAGGTGGCCCAGGGGCTCCTATCAGTGTGCATGCTGGCCCACATCTTCCAGAAGCCTCCCCGCGTGTCCTGAGACAGTCCAGGGGCTCCTGTCAGCATGGATGCGGGCCCACATCTTCCTGAAGCCTCCCCGCTCATCCTGAGGCGGCCCAGTTTCTCCTGTCAGTGGGGATTCGGGCCCACAATTTCCTAAAGCCTGCCTGCAGGTCCTGAGGCGGCCCAGGGGCTCCTATAAGAGTCGATGGGGGCCCAAATCTTCCTGAATCCTCACCGTGGATTCTGAGGTGGCCCAGGGGCTCCTGTCAGCATGGATGAGGGCCCACATCTTCCTGAAGCCTCACCGCGGGTCCTGAGGAGACTGGGACTCCTATCAGCATGAACGTAGCCCAATGTCCCCCTGAGGACTCACCGCGGGTCCTGAGTGGGCTGCCAGTCATCAGCGTGGATACATCCCCATGTCCTTCTCAGGCCTCTCCAACAAAGGCAGGCTGCAGTTAGTGTAGGCAGAAGCGGCCTACTGAGCATAAGGGCCTGCTTGATGGGGCCTTGTCTAGGGCGCTCCCTGCTGGATACTCAGGCACTACAGGAGGCCCTCAGGAGGCAGAGTGCCACTGCCAGACCGCACCTGCCTCCTTCCTGGTTCCAGCTGTGGCCGGGTAGCTTTGGAAATGTCTCACTGAAATGGAGCCCAACACCCGGCTTCCCCAGAAATACTTAAGGACAATGAATTGGAGCCCACAGAACGTGAAATGAAATGTGGACCAGACTTTTACCACATCCTTCAAAACTCACTCAACCCTCTTCCACTGTGGGTGGGACTGCGGGCTGGTGCATCTGCCCTGGAAACAGTGTGGAGGCTCCTCAGGAAGTTACCAATAGAGCCGCCCTGCGACCAGCAAGTGCATGGCCTAGAGCTCACACCAAAGATACAGATGCAGTGAGACTCGGGACACCTGCACCCAAATATCCACAGCAGCCGGGTCCATGGTAGCACACTGTGGGAGGAGCATCGGTGCCCTCCGGCAGATGATGGATAAAGAGGATGGGAGATACATGATGATCATAGAGAGAGGGATGGTACTCAGCTATCAAGGAGAAGGAAATCTTGCCATTTGCAATGACGTGGATAGAACTAGAAGGATCATGTTAAGTGAAATAAGTCAGTCGGGAAAGAGAATGACTGTGTGGTGTCATTCATAGGTGGAATTTAAGAAACAAAGCAGATGAACATCTGTGAAGGGAAGGAAAAACAAATAAGATGAAACCAGATACAGGAAATACAGACTCTTATCATAGAAAACAAACTGAGTGTCACTGGAGAGGGGGGAGGGGGGAAGGGGATAACAGGGCACCAGCATGAAGGAGGGCATGTGATTTCATGAGCACTTCGGTTATCTCCAACTGGTGAATCCCTGAATTCTTCCCCTGAAAGTATAATACACTATACGTTAATTCATTGGATTTAAATTAAAGTAAGTTAAAAAAATCAGTTGTATCAGAGCACATTTCCTTCTGAACTCTCTGTTCTCCTCCTTCAGCTTATGCCGGGACCAGCCCCCATGGGTCTGGTTTGTTTCAATAGGTGCCATGCCTCGTCCATGGCCCAGGCCAGGGCTAGAAATCACGACTCTGAGATCAGGACTGGAGGTGAGGTCAAGAGTCAGCTGCTTAACCGACGGAGCCAGCCAGGGGCCTGAGAACCACACTGCTTTATCCTGTGTCTCTGTGACATCCTTTGAAATAGAAAAGTGCTGCGTCCCACTCTGTCTTGCTTCTCCTATTCTGATTTGCTGTCTGGGGTCATTTGTGGGGGCGGATGGATGTTATGGGTTTTTTTTTTTCCTATTTCTAAGATCTGCCACCATGATTTTGATTGGAATGTCATTGAAACTGAGGGTGGCTTCAGGAACTGTGGACATTTTCACAAGATGAGGCTCGCACCCCATGAGCCTAGGACCGCCTCCCAGAGCCTGGTATGGCTCAGGGCACAAGTCTTGTGATCCTTCGGTTCAGTCTCACTATTTCATCTCTGTGATGCTCCTGAGAAGCGAGTCACATCCTTCATTTCCTTCCTGAGTGCTCATTGTCGGGACACAGCAAGGCTACTGAGCTCTGTAGGGTCAGTTTATGTCCCGTGACTTTACTGAACTCACTCCTTAGTTCTAACAGGATTTGGTGGAGGCTCTCGGGTTTTCTAGCACCATGTCTTCTGCAAATGGGGACAGTGTGACATCCCCCGTCCAGGTGTGGAACCTTTGCTCTTTCCTGTCTGTTGACTACATTAGGACTTCCAGCGCTGAGAGGGGTCCTCCTTGGCTTGTTCTTGCTCAGGGGGGATGATTTCAGGTTTTCACACTTGAGGATGACGACAATTGTGGGCCTTCCTAGTGGTCTTAATTCTGTTGATAGACATTTCCTCAAAACGCACTATGCTTTTGATGTTGTATTTTGTCAAATGCCTTTTATGCAACTCTTGAGAGGATCCTTTGCTTTTTGTCCTTTCTCTTCTTTTCTTTTGTAAAAAGATTTAATTTACATATCCTTGAGAGACAGAGAGAGAGAGAGGCAGAGAGAGAGAGAGGCAGAGACACAGGCAGAGGGAGAAGGCAGCTCCATGTAGGGAACCTGACATGGGACTCGATCCCAGGACTCCAGGATCACGCCCTGGGCCGAAGGCAGGTGCTAACCTGCTGTACCTCCTGGGCTGCCCCATTTCCTTTCTCTGGTTAATGTGATGGATCCTGCTGACTGATCGACAGAGGGGCCATGGGTAGGACACGGGCAACATTGATGAACAATAGTAACAGCTATAAGCGTCTGGTTCTCAAATAAATAAGTCACAGAAATTTAGAAAGTACAGCCTAGGGAATAGAGGCAGTAGCGTTGTGACAACTTTGTACGGGGACAGTCAGTGACACCACTTCTTGTGGGGAGAGCTGAGTAAGGCACAGAATTGTCAAGTCACTAGTTGTAGCCCTGAAACTACTGTCACCTTGTGTGTTGACTGTACTTCAATAAATATCAAGGAATAGGGCTTTCTGGTAGGACTCCTGGTGGATCCGTGAAAGGCATTTACACAGTGGTTACACACAGGAAAGCACCTCTGCAGAGGGGATAAAGATGCTCACATGTCTTCATGTTAATTTTGAGAAGATTTACTTGAGAGAGGGTGCAGTGGGGAGGGGCGGAGGGAGAGGTGGAACCTGGAGCGGACTCCTCAGCCACCGGAGCCCAAGCCCCACCCAAGGCTCCACGCCACAACCTCAAAATCCTGACCTGAACCAAACTAAAGAGTCAACGTGGAACTGACTGAAGCACCCCGGAGCCCCTCAAATGTTCTTAAGTGCAAGCCCCTGCTGTGAACTCTGGGGTTCGGAGGGACGTCTGTGACCCCCAGTCTGCGTAGAAGGGTGGAAGGCCTGCAGGGCCCGAGGATGGGAACTGAGGATGTGAGAGGGTGCCTGCATCCCCTTCCCACCCGGAGATGGGATGGAACCCTGCCCCGGGACCCTCAGCCTTCAGGGTGAAGGGCTAAGTGCTGAATGGACCCTGCCTGCCCACAGTCATGATGTGGGACCCTACTGTGGGTGGAACTGTGCTGGCCCCGGGTTCCACTGATGCCTGGTACTCACTGTGCATCTGCAGACCTTTGGAAGCACTCGTGCTCCAGATCTGGCTCACAGCGACGCGACTCTCCTGCTCCCCCAGTAGCTCAGTACTCCCACTCTCCTCAGTACACCAACTCTTCCACTCTCCCCAGTACCCCAGAACTCCCACTCTCCCAAGTTCTCCAACACTCCCACTCTCCCCAATACCCCATTACTCCCACTCTCCCCAAATCCCCAACTCTCCCACTCTCCCCAGTACCCCAGTGCATAAAGAGGAGGCACTCACACAGCGAAGGGTCACAGGTGAGTGGACGTTGATGCCTGCTCCCCGCAGGCCTCTCTGGGGCCTGTGGGTCTGGTTGGGGATGCTGGCCTCCCGGGCTGTGATCCAAAACAGCCTGACCCCAATGCGATGACTGTGAGCAGCTCCTGCAACCCTTCCACAGCCCCACAGGGAGAGAGCTGCCCCCTTAGGCCCTGTCCAGGGAAGGAGGCTGCAGTTAGAGTTTGGCAGCTCCTCCAGGACCCTCGCTCCTCTGTAAGCCCTGTGCTGTGCGGGGAGACCCAATACATGACCTTTCTAGCCCATCCTAGGTGCATGGACCCCGACAGGGATGACACACTCCCGCCCCACCCTGTGGTTAGAGAAGGACGGTCAATGCCTGCTGGGTCCCCCTGGCTGGTGAGCATGCTTGCTCTTCACTCACTGGAAAGTTGAGTCCCTCGTGCTCCCCCTAGACCCCTCTCAGGCTATTCACGCATCGTTGCCCTCAGGGTGGGAAGTTTGGTCGCACTCTTGCTGGCATCAGGTTTGAATTTTGATGAAGTCCAGTCCGTTGCTTTCTCCCCTTGTTCTTTGTGCTTGTGGAATGTAAGAGAAACCTTCGATCTCCCCCAGGCTGGGAGACATCACCCTGAGCATCAGATCGGCCCTTCCCCAGAGCCTCCTGGGTCCCCCGCCCGTGTTCTCTTGATACCGGGGTGGGAGTGCTTTGTGATCCCAGCATGATGGCGGGTCCTGGGACAGTGGATGGGAAGGTGGACTGTTGGTGCTTGAGCGACAGACAGGCAGTGAGGGCCCGTGTGTGATGGTCCAGCCCAGCCTGTGCCCCTCAGGGTTATGGGGTTGTCTCTGGCTCCAGTTAGACGGCGGGGGACCTGCCCTCGGGGAGCAGCCTGATGCATGTGTCCTCGGAAGGTTCTCATGCGCCATCATTCTTGGATGTGTTTGGATTCCAGGACCATGCAGGAGGACTCAGAGATCCTGCTGGCCTTGCAAAGGGCCAATATCGTGGCCCACTACCATCAGGTGAGGCCCAGAAGGGACCATAGACAATAGACACCCACGACAGAGGTGACCCTACCTGCAAGGGCAGGTGAGGCCCAGGAGAGGATCGGAGCCAAGGATGAGTCAGGTCAGCCCAGACAAGGACCATAGTCACCAGGAACAAGTGAGACCCTGGGGATGGTCCCGGTATCAGTAGCAACTAAGGGTCCATCTTGCATCCTAGTCATTGGTAGCTTAGGAGCCCAGTCACCAGGTACGGTGAGCCCCAGGTGGGGACCGCAGTCACCAGGTCCAGATGAAGTCCACTGCTACTATGTCCAGGCGAGGCCCAGGTGAGGACCAGAGTTACCAGGTACACATGAGGCCCAGGTGGGGACCAGAGGCAACAGGTCTGTGTGAGGCTGCCTGGGGACCATGGTCACCAGGCCCAGGTGTGGAACACAGTAACAAGGTCCAGGTGAGTCTCCGGTGGTGACAACAGTCACCACGCCCAGGTGAGGCCCAGGTGGGGACCAGAATCACCAGGTACAGGGGAAGTCCTTGAAAGAACCAGAGTCAACAGTTCAAGGTGAGGCACACGTTGCAACCAGAGTCAGCAGGTCCAAATCAGGCCAAAGTGGGGTTCACAGTCACCAGGGCAGGGTAAGAACCAGAGTGGGACCAGAGTCACCTGGTTCAGGTGAGGCACAGTTGTGGAGCACAGTAAATGGGTCCGAATTATGCCCAGTTGAGGACCAGAGTCAACAGGGTCAGGTGAGGCCCAGATGGGTACCAGAGTCACCAGTCCAAGTGAGGCCCAGGTGGGGACCACAGTCACCAGATCCAGGTGAGTCTCAGGTGCAGACCAGAATCACCAGGTCCAGGGGAGGCCCAGGTCAGACCAGAGTTACCAGTGAAAGGTGAGTCTAGAAGGACAATGTGGTCACCAGGTCTAGGTGTGTTCCATGTGAGAACCAGATCACCAGGTACAGGTGAGGCCCAGGTGGGAACCAGAGTCAGCAGGTCCGGGTGAGGCCAAGGTGGGGACCACAGTCACCACATCCAGGTGAAACCAAGCTGAGGACCAGAGTCACCAAATCCAGGTGAGGCCCGGGGTGGGGGGGTGGACTGGAGTCACCAGGTCCAGGTGAGGCCCAGGTGAGGACCAAAGTTAAATGTTCCAGAGTCTCACTTGGGAAACAGAGTAACCATATCCCGATGATTCCCAGGTGGGTACAAGAGTCACCAAGTCCAGGTGAGGCACACGTGAGGACCAGAGTCACCAGGTCCAGGTCATACCCAGGAGGGGGCCAGATTCACCAGGTCCAGGTGAGGCCCAGGTGGAACAGAGTCACCTGGTCTGGGTGAGGCCCAGGTGGGGACAAATGTCATAAGACCAGTTGAGGCCCAGGTGGGAAGACAGTCACCCGGTCCAAGTGAGGCCAAGCTAAGTACCAGAGGCACCAGGTCCAGCTGAGGCCCAGGAGGAGACTGGAGTGACCAAGTATAGGTACATTAGAAGGACACCACAGTCATAAGAACACAGTTGGTTGAAAGCTGGCTTCTAGGGATGCTTCCTTGTGATAGCTGAGCTCAGGGCAGGACCATCCTGCATCCTGACTGCCTGTAGACATAGCTCCTATCATCCTTAAATGAGGTGCTGGAAGAGGTTGTGTGAAAAGCATGTAGAAGTGTCAGGCCTGTACTCACGTGTATCTGAGTCCAATACAGCGATTTCCAACAGCCTTGTTCAATTAGAGTGCAGCTAGGTTCTAACGCCCATAAATGAGTGGCGAGTAGACATCTGCCCCCAAGGCAAACACACTTCTGAGAGTTGAGCTTATAGCCTGTACCTGCCACATCCTGAATGCATGTCTTCACTCCTAAGAGGCCACACGCAAGTGGCGGATTGAATTACATCTTACCCTATCATATCCACTTGAGCTGGCCTATTACTTTGGTCAGAATTGGTGCGCAGTTTTGGTGGACACAAAGCAGGGTTACATTGTTAGGAGCCGATTTCTGATTAGGGTGTGCCCAGCGGCTTTGCTAGGGTGGGGGAGCGCCTTAAGCAATAAGCAGGTTATGTGGGGTCATACTGGAGGTGGTGGGTGTTGCACAAAATGGAATCTGTCCTGCTCTGCTTGTCCAGGGGTTGGGGATTTTTGTTAAATTTCCTGGGTCCCACACAGTTGTACCTTTATATGAAAGTATAAAAGCAGAATGAGTAACCCAAAATTGTCTATTTCATAAAAGCCTATCTAAACTAATTATGTTCAATGGTGTCTGTCTTGATGGAACCACCTCTAGGAAGAACTTTTTCAGACCTAGCTCCACCACCAATAAGCATGTGAACTTGGACAATCCAATCCTCCGGAACTCTCAGTTCCTTTCCTGTGCCTCAGAAGAGAGGACCAGAGCTGATGATCCCTCAGTTCCCTCTCAGACCTGAAATGCTTCTGTGGGGTCCTAGACACTCTATACTGAGCACAAAAAGATGGGGGATCTTATATATACTCAAATGCTAAAATATAAAACTAACTCTGAGCATAGATCCTGAGTATTTTAGGGTTCTTTCCTATGGCGATAGAAAATCCCCAAATCTATAGCAAAAGGGAATATAAGGGAAGGGAGAAGAAATGTGTGGGAAATATCAGCAAGGGAGACAGAACATAAAGACTCCTAACTCTGGGAAACGAACTAGGGGTGGTTGAAGGGGAGGTGGGTGGGGGGTGGGGCTGAATGGGTGATGCGCACTGAGGGAAACACTTGACGGGATGAGCACTGGGTGTTATTCTGTATGTTGGTAAATTGAACACCAATAAAAAATTAATTAATAAAAAAAAGAAAATCCCCAAATCTATATCCCTTTATACCACAAGCGGTGGGTATATGGGTCCAAGCCATTAGAAATAATAAATTTGTGTATCAGACAACCATCAGCCCTGATTAAGTAAGTATCGCTGGATTATAACCCAAAGCATAAAATAAATATCCATGTATCTATACTAATATTAAAAATGGTGAAAGAAAGAAAGAGGGGCACCTGGGTGGCTCAGTCAGTTAAGCTTCTGCCTTAGGCTCACATCATGATCCATGTCCCAAGGCAGGCTCCCTGTTCAGCAGGGAATCTGCTTTTCCTCTCCCTCTGCCCCTCTTGCTTATGCTTTTTCTTTCCTCTCTCTCTCAAATAAATAGATAGCATCCTTGAAAAAGAAACAAACAAACCCAAAAGGATGAGAAATCTCCCATGTAGAAGAAGATCAACAATTTGTGCAGACATTCCACCCGCAAGTTGATGAACACAGCTTCCCACTCTTATGTGAGGATTACACATACTGACTTCCCTCTACAAAATAGATTATGAAAAAGTTGTAATAAAAAATAATAATAAAGAATCACTTTACTATGGAGAAAGCTGACAAACACTACCTCAGCAAGATGATCAGATCGATACCAAGACTGATAAATCATGTTGATAGTATCTATCCATTATATGATACAGTAAAAATGGCAATATATCTCTGTATATCATCCACAATCACAGTTCAATCATGAGATAAACAACAGACATGTCCCAACTGAGGGAAATTTTACAAAATACTCTACTTCTCAAAGTGTTCCAGTTCAACAACCATAAGGAAAGGCTGAAAGACTGTCACAATCCAGAGGAGCCTAAGAAAACATGAGGACAAATGGAATGTGATATGAGGGATGGTAACTTAGCAAAAACAAAGGAAATCTGAATAAAGTATGGTATTTGGTTAATGCAAATATTTTAATATTGATTCATTAGCTAATATTTGTACCGTACTAATATAATATATCAATAATTGGAGAAATTGAGGGCGAGTGCATGAGAAATCTCTGTAATATCTTCTCAATCTCCCAATAAATCTTTGGTTTTCTTCTAATCAATAAGATTTATTTTGAAAAATGACTTCAATGGATCAGGCTTCAAGTGTGAAGACATTTTAAGAATAGTTTAATTAATTTTTGCCCTTTTCTTAAAGAGTTCTGTCAATGGGAACAAAGTAAGAATTTCATCAGAAGGAAAGAGAAACACTTATGAACACGTATAATGCCTCCTGAACCTGAAAAGCAGGAAAGGATAATAAATAGCAAAAATCATAACATAAAGATGCCTAACACTTGGAAACAAGTTAGGGGTGATAGAAGGGGAGGAAAGCGTGGGGTCGGGTGAATGGGTGAAGGGCACTGAGGGGGCACTTGATGGGATGAGCACTGGGTGTTATTCTGTATGTTGGTAAATTGAACACTAATAAAAAATAAATTTATTATTAAAAAAATCAGATTAAATACTTCTACTACAATAGACACCATATTGCAAGTGCATTTAAAATTAGCAATGCATAACATTTATTTCCTTAACATATATCTTCCAAAGAGTTCACAGTGTTTCAGTGTCAGTTGAAACAGGAGAAGAATCTCAGGGAAGAATCCTTCACATCATAATAGGACCATTGGTAATAATGTCTCTCAGTTCTTTCCAAATGCATAAAGATGCATTTCCTGATGACTGACTGAGCTGTGAAAAAAGAGATGAGAAACCCTCATCCCTCTGAATTACTTGTGTCAGTATATTTTAACCATAGTACTATGGATAGTAATTATCCTTATTAACAGGAAATACATCTCAGATTGGAACCTGAGCAATCAGACGGGCAGAGAAAAAAGCTTTGACTAGCCCTTCATCTTTTAAAGACAAAGGAGAGCTTTTCTATGTACAAAGTCAGTTGTCAAGATAGCCTTAGGGAATAAAAGTCTGCAGCATGGAATCCAGCTGCACAGCCTGGAGGTCCCTGCTCCAGGTCTTCCTGATCCCAAATCCCTGGTCCTGTGTCCCAACACAGGCTGCCACGCTGAGGTCATTTGCAATTGCTCTCTTAGGAGCTCCAGGGAAGGGGGAAGGAGCCAGATAGGATGGGACGGGATGCGTGGAGGTCCAGAAAATTAAGGCCATTCCACTTTAAGTTCAGCGTTAACACAAGTCCAGCCAACCCAGGCCCCAGCGAAGAAGAGCTGAAATTTTCATTACTTCAGTTACAGGAAAAAAACAAAACTTTATAGCTTAATGTCCTAGAAAGCCCCAGAATAGAATAAAATCTGAGCCCAGGCCAAGGGCAGGAAGCCCCCATTAAAATGAGAACAGAGCTCAATGCCCTTGTAGGCCCCACATCAAAATGTAAACAGAACTTGAGGAATTGCTCCAGCCCTTCTGGAGGTCCCCGAGACCAGCCCTAAAAACTAAGCTAAAACCCACCTCTGCGTCCAAGTCCATGCTCCACTGTGTCGGGTATACTTGGACCTACGCTCGAGCTTGTAAATAAACCCTCCTGTGTTTGCATCGGTGCCGGCTTCTTGGTGGTTTCTCGGATTTGCAATCTTGGGCACAACAGTCTCAGATAAAAAAAAACAAAACCAAAAGAAACTCGGACGCAGGCAGAGTGTACGCAGCGTCCTGAGAGAAGTGGCGGAGACCCGGGGGCTTGGGGGCTCTTCTGTGGAGGCCCATGAAGACTGGGAGGCTGGATGCTCAGCCTCAGAGCCAGAGGATACAGCGTCCCCACCTGCATCCCACCCATCAAGGGACAGTCTCAGGGAGCAGCACAGCGCCGCCCGCTGGAGGCCAGAGGCGCTGACGCCCACCCCACCTCTGACCCCGCAGGTTCATCTGCCAGGCTTGTGAACCTGACAATCAGCACCAAGGCCCATCCCCAGACCCCGCACAGACCACTCGCTGCCACCAACTTGTCGGACCACAGAGGCTGCAGAGCTTCAGCTCTGCCTGGAAAGTGGGGTCTAGCTTCCTTTGTACTTTGTGCTTTATTTTCATTTATTTTCTTTGCTTGTTTTTATTGATTGCCTTATTTTAATTTTTATGTATGTACCTTATATATTTCTTATTTTTACCTTCATGGTACTTTAATTGTGTTTCTTATTTTGGGATTTAGAATATTTTAACAAGCAGGCGAAAATTATCTGGTGTTTTTTATGGGAGGGCAGTTGTTATTGTTTTCTTGGTTTTTCTTTTTCTTCTTTCTTTTCTGGAGAGAAAAATGAGATGGAGATATTCACCTCCATAAAATAACATGAGATAGTACTCACAGCCAGGAAGTTTATCAATACACATATATGATGTCTAACTACAGTTTAAAACAATGATTATAAAGATAGCAGCTGGGCTGGAAAAAGAACACAGAAGAAAACTAGAGAATCCCTTACTGTACAAATAAAAGAACTAAAATCTAGGCAGGCCAACGTTAAAAATGCTATAACTGAGATGCAGTCCCCAGTGGAAGCCTTAAAAAAAGAAAGTTTATGGACCACAGAGGCAGACTTAGGGGACTCAGCCACTTATTTAAACAATAACATTCATATCATAGGAGACTCAGAAGATGAAGAGAGAGAATGTGGGCCTTGCTCAGCCATTATAAACGACAAATACCCACCATTTGCTTCAATGTGGATGGAACTGGAAGGTATTATGCTGAGTGAAGTAAGTCAATCGGAGAAGGACAAACATTGTATGTTCTCATTCATTTGGGGAATATAAAGAATAGTGAAAGGGAATATAAGGGAAGGGAGAAGGAATGTGTGAGAAATATCAGAAAGGGAGACAGAGCATAAAGACTCCTAAATCTGGGAAATGAACTAGGGGTGATGGAGGGGAAGGAGAGCAGGGGTGGGGGTGAATGGGTGACGGGCACTGAGGGGGACACTTGACCAGATCAGCACTGGGTGTTATTCTGCATGTTGGCAAATTGAACACCAATAAAAAATAAATTTATTATTAAAAAAAGAAGAAAGACGGGGATCCCTGGGTTGCGCACTGGTTTGGCGCCTGCCTTTGGCCCAGGGCGCGATCCTGGAGACCCGGGATGGAATCCCACATCGGGCTCCTGGTGCATGGAGCCTGCTTCTCCCTCTGCCTGTGTCTCTGCCTCTCTCTCTCTCTCTCTGTGTGTGACTATCATAAATAAAAAAAAAATTTAAAAATTAAGGCCGTTCCACTTTAAGTTCAGTGTTAGCACAAGTACTGCCATGCCAGGCCCTTGTCAATAAGAGCTAAAATTTACATTACTTCAGTTACAGGAAAAAATGAAAAACCAGCTTACAGCTTAAGGTCCCAGAAAGCCCCATATTAGAATGAGAACAGAGCTCAATGCCCTTGAAGGCCCTATATCAAAATGTAAACAGAACTTGAGGAATTGCTCCAGCCCTTCTGGAGGTCCCTGAGACCAGCCCTTAAAACTTAGCTAAAACGCACCTCGGGGTCCAAGTCCCTGCTCCGCTGTGTCGGGTGTACTTGGACGCAAGCTTGGGTTTGTAAATCACCCCTCCTGTGTTTGCATCGGTGTCCGCTCCTTAGTGGATTCTCGGTTTCTCAATCTTGGGCAAAACACCCCCATGTCCCTTCCTCCCTGGGCTGACCCCCTGTCCCCTCCCACCCAGGCTGACCCTCAGTCATCTCCCCACCCACAACAGCTGGGCACAGGCCCTCACACAGGTCCCACGGGGACGATGGGCACTCCCGCCATCTCTGGCCTCCCAGGGGAAGGTAGGAAGTTTCGGCAGGATGCACTCCCATGGTGGCCCCCGGGCTCCCTGCCCAGGATGACAGTTTGTGAGAGGTCTGGGTCTGTGTCCCTGACACCGGCTCCTCCTCCCAGGTTTTCCCACAGGAAATGAAGGAGGAGGCCCTGGTCAACTCCAGGGACCTCACGCAGGTAGACCTGGATGTCACCAGGATGTTTGGCAGCCACATAATATTTTGGGACTGCTAGGGGGTCAGGTGAGGCTGCTGGGCCTGGGGGGTTTGGAGCCCTGGGGAAGGCCCAATGGGGTTCTGCATAGGGAACATGGGGCTTCTGAGGCTGGGGGGAGCAAAAAGAGCCAATAACACACCACTGCATGGTAGGGTGCGGGGGATGACCCCGTGCCCCCACACCCGGGGCCTCGAGGATGAGGAGGCCATTAGGATGGGGCCTCCAGGGAGTGTCATGGGAGCTGAACCGCAAAGGGGTGAGAGACGGCCCCTGAGAAGCAGGGGGCTGCGGTGGGGGCCATGGGGGCAGTAAGAGGACCTGGGGGCCAGGCGGCATGGCCGTGGCTGGGGCAGGACACATATCGATCTGATGAGGGTCGGACAGGTCAGGGTGACACCCACCCTTGGTGCTTTATATATTTCTGAATTCTATGCTTTTAATTTGAGACAATTTGCAATTTGTAAACATCCATAGTTTGATGAGCCCATATAATGCCCCGGGTCCAGCCAGGGCCCTGCTCTGAACACATGGGGCCCCAGGGGCAGGTGTCAGAGCAAAACCAGACTGGGGTCGCCTTTATCTGTACACGTCTCCGTGTGCATCTTAGAGAAAGGGGATGCCCTTTATCCACAGGCACCCCATGCCATCCCCCTCATTCCCCACCCCCACACCATCCCCCTACATCATCATCCCCCATGGCATCCCCCCTACACCATCCCCCTCACACCCACACAGCCCCACACAATCCCCATCCAAACTATACTCCAACACCATCCCCCCTACACCATGCTTCACAATCCACCACCATCAAACCCCTGCCCCCACAACATCCAACCCACACTATCGTCCCCCAGCATGGCCCCAGTGCAGCTGCTCCCTGTGAGACAAGCTCAGCCTCCCCGGGGTTTTCTAGATACCCTGCTCCCATCGGAAGCACCGGTGTCCCATAGAGTACCCAGGGGTTGCAGGGAGGAGGGGAGACAGGGAGCCCCTGACAGGGTGGGTGCAGGTGGGTGGAGCAGAGGACACACTGTGCCCTGCCTTCTCCAACGGTCCCTCCTGGAGGGCGGTACACACTGCACAGGACACCAGCCCCTAACCCACAGGGACCTGGGCTGGCCTGGTCCTGTGTTCTGTTGGGGCTGGGGTGATTTGAGCCCCTCCCCAGGCCCAACACAAGGACTAATGGGATCCAAACCCCCATGGCCCTTTCCAGGCCTGGATTCTGACCCTGGGCTGAGCGAGCCCTCTCACAGCTGGATGTGGCCTCCTGGGCCCTGGGCGTGCCCCACAGATCTAGGTCACTGAACTAGGGAAGCCCCAGGGATCCCGGGACACCCCAGGTTGGGGAGAGCAGGGGTAGGCCGGGGGACCACACCCACACCCACACCAGGAGGCAGGCTCCTCCAGGTGCTGGAGCACCAGGGGGCATGAAGTGGGGGTCCAGCGGCACTGCGGGGACCCAGTACAGGAGCCCATGAGCTGCAGGTCCAGGTCAGCTCTGCTGTCCTCAGAACCGTCTCTCAGGCTGAAACCTCGGGACACACGCCCCCACCAGGAGGCCACACATGCTCCCAGGTGGGGTATTCCAGCACCGGCCCCCTCCACCCCGTGTGATTCGTGCCCTCTCCTAAAGGACACAAAGGTCTCCCTACCCAGGGGAAGGCGCACACACTGGGCTCTGAGACTGTTTGCTGTAGAAAGTCAATAAAGTGTTGTGGTGTGAAAATGCACAGCAAGCCCGTTTCTGTGCCTACCACAACTCTGTGCACGGGGTGTGGAAAGACCCCCAGAGAGGAGGATGGGGAAACACCTAGGCCTCTACCAGGCTCTGTAGGGGATCCACCAGGCACGCATGACTGACATCCCACATGCCTTCAAGGAGCGGCTAGACGCCAGGGTCAGGACCCACAAACTTTTCTGAACTCAGCCTGTACCCCGTGGGGCAGGAGGGGCTGGGACAGAGTGACAGTCAGGGAGCCTCAGGTCACCAGGGTCTGTGCAAAGCCACCTGGAAGGCCTGTGCTCCCTCTATCCAGGGGCCAGGCTGGCTGGGTTCCGGGGCACTTCCTCCCCTCCACGCATCCCCGTGACTGTGTGCCTGGGGCACAGAGGGCCTGCCGGGCAGACAGCGTGGCCCTAGAAGAGATGTCAGGACAGCTGGCCCTTGTGTTGTGCCCAAGATCGAGAATCCGAGAAACCACCGAGGAGCCGACACCGATGCAAACACACGAAGATTTGTTGACAAGCTCAGGATTGGGTCCAAGTGCACCCAACACAGTGGAGCATGGACTTGGACCCCGAGACTAAGAGGCATAGCAGCTTTATAGGGGCCAGTGGCCCACGTGATACGCAGAAAGTTGCACAGTAATGTGGGTCCACACGCAGGTGGCCAATTGAATTACACCTTACCATATAGTATTCACTTGAGCTGGCCTATTACTTTGATCAGAATCTGCGTGCAGTTCTGGGGGGCACAAAGCAGGGTTACAATGTTATGAGCCAATTTCTGATTAGGGTGTGCCCAGTGCCTTGAGTAGGGCAGGGCAGCGCCTTTAACAGGACATGTGTGGGTCATAGCGGCGGTGACGGGTGTAGCACAAAATGGAAGCAGTCCTGCTCTGCTTTTCCAGGGATTGGGGATTTTTGTTAAATTTCCTGGGTCCCACACTAGCAGCTCATGCACCTGGGCCACGCCCACCAGGTGGATTCATCCTGCACACCTTGTGGTGCTTGATCTCTCACACCACCGTGTGGCGGGCACCCTCCTCGCCCTAGTGAGTAGGGGCTGGGTGAGCATTGGGCTCGGCCTGAAGGCCAAGCAGCACAGGGGACCGAGGAACCCCAGCCCCGTCCCCACCCCGACTCCCACACATAGGCAGCCACAGGTCACCTCGCCATGGACAACTGGCTCCTCAGGAGCTCCCCCCAGGGAGGCCCCGAATTCTGGTTCCCTGCTGGAGAGGCATCCCGGAGAAGAGAAGCAGCCTGGGCTTGGTGGGACCCACTGCCAGACATGGGAATGTGGCCAAGCTGGACCTTTCAGCTCAGCTGACCCTCCAGCGGAAAGTCACTGCACGAGCGAGCCCCGGGTTGACCAGGAGAGCCCAGCTAGCTGCCCAGTGCCAGCACCAGAAATGATGATGTTCCAACAATTGGGGCATTTGAGTGACCCAACCAGAGAATCAGATAGCTGCACGTGATAGCTGCATGTGATAGACACACACACACCCCAAAACCAACAAAAGTCAGAATCCCCCCAGTGTTGTCAAACAGCACCCAGATAGTTACGTATACGATGCTGTGGTCCCCAATAGGATACACGGAAGATGCTGTAAACCACGACTGCAGAGGTCCTGGAGGCACGGCGATGTGCCTGCTGGGTTCCAGGAAGGAGCGCAGAGGGGCAGGAAGCATCCTACGAAGGTGGGGGCCCTCATAGGAAAGGATACCAAGTCCATGTGAAGGCTATTGATGGTGAAATCTGTCCTCTTCTCTTTCAGCTTCTGGTTTTCCTCCTAAATGCCTTTTTCCTCAATCATAATAGCAAAATTTAATTTTATCTTTTTAATTTTCCTTTTATTGGAGTCCAATTTGTATGAGTTCTTTCTTCAGCAAGGGTGTCCATCAGGATAGAAGGAGACATAAAGAGTTTCCCAGACAGGCAAAATATAAAGGAGTTCATGACCACTAAACCAGTCCAGTTAGGAATTTTAAGACAGACTCTTCTCGTGGGGGAAAAAAAGAGACCAAAAGCAACAAAGACTAGAAAGGACCCGAGAACATCACCAGAAACACAAACTCTACCCGTAACACAAGGGCACTGAGTTCACATCTTTCAATAATCACTCTGAATGCTGATAGACTGAATGCTTCAATCAAAAATATAGGGTATCAGAGTGGCTTAAAAAACAGGATCCTGGATGCCTGGGTGCCTCAGGGGTTGAGTATCTGATTTGGCTCAGGTCATGATTCCGGGGCCCTGGGGGATCAAGGCCCACATCAGGCTCCCCGCATGGAGCCTCATTTTCCTTCTGCCTATACCTCTGCCTCTCTGTGTCTCTCGTGAAAACATAAATAAAAGATTTAAAAAAGAAAAAAGATAAAAAGATGAGAAAGGACCCAAATAAAATCACAAATGAGAAAAGAGAAATAACAACCAACACTAGAGAAATACAAACGATTATAAGAGAACATTATGAAAAATTATATGCCAGCAACCTAGAACCTGGAAGAAATAGATCTATTCATGGACATATATAGCATTGCAAGAATGAAAAAGGAAGAAATAAGAAACTTGAACAGACTGATAAGCAGCAAAGAAATTGAATCAGCAATCAAGAATCTCCCAACAGGAGATGCATAGATCAATAGAACAGAATGGAAAGCCAAAACAAGATACAAACCTGTAACTCTATGATCCATTAATCAACAACAAGGCAGGAAGGAATATCCAATGGCACAAAGACAATCTGTTCAACAAACGCTAACCCTGACCCCACGATAAGAACAAATGGTGTTGGGAAAACCAGGCAGCCACATGCAGAAGAATGAAACTAGACCACTTTCTTACACCATATATATAAAAAATAAATTCAAAATGGATGAAAGACCTAAATGTGAGGCCTGAATCCATAAAAGGAAGAAAAGATGGGGAGCAACGTCTTTGACATCGGCCATTGTATCTTCATTTTAGTTATGCCTCTGAGGCGAGGGAAACAAAAGCAAAAATACTATTGGGACCTCATCAAATTGAAGAGCTTCCACAAAGTGAAGGAAACAACGAACGCTAAAAGGCAACATACAAAATGAGAGGAGAAGGCAGCCCCGGTGGCGCAGCGGTTTAGCGCCGCCTGCAGCCCAGGGCGTGACCCTGGAGACCCGGGATCGAGTCCCACATCAGGCTCTCTGCATGGAGCCTGCTTCTCCCTCTGCCTGTGTCTCTGCCTCTCTCTCTCTCTGCATCTCTATGAAAAATAAATAAAATCTTATTTAAAAAAAACAAAATGAGAGGAGATATTTGTAAACAACACATCCAATAAAGAGTTAGTATTCAAAATACATAAAGCAAACATAAATCTCAGCATCCTAAACACAAATTATCCAACCGCAGATTGGCAGAAGACATGAATGAATTTTGTCTCTGACAAGACATCCAGATGCCTGCCAGACACACAGAAAGACACTCAGTGACACCCACCATCAGGGAAATGTAAACCAAAACCACAATGAGATGTCACCTGACAGCCGTCAGAATGACTAAAATTAACAACACAAGAAACAACAGGTGTTGGTGAGGCTATGGAGAAGGGGGAGCCCCCTTACACTCCTGGTGGGCATGCAATCAGGTGCAGTCACGGTGGAAAACAGTGTGGACAGTCCTCGGGAAGTTAAAAATAGGGGATCCTAGGGTGTCGCAGTGTTTTCTCGCCTGCCTTTGGCCCAGGGCGCGATCCTGGAGACTCGGGATCGAATCTCACGTCGGGCTCCCAGGGCATGGAGCCTGCTTCTCCCTCTGCCTGTGTCTCTGCTCCCCCTGCCCCTCTGACTATCACAAAAAAATTATAAAAAAAGAAGTTTAAAATAGAGCTATCTTGCGATTCCAAAATTGCACAGCTAGGTATTTACCCCAAGGATACAAAAGTAGTTTAGTAGATTTGAAGAGAGACACGCCACCCAGTGTTTGTAGCAGCGTTGTCAACAACAGCCAAACTGTGGATACAGCCCAGATGTTCATCGACAGATGAACGGGCAGAGACGATGTGGTAAATATACACACGGGTAATATCATTCGGTCATCAGAAGGGATGAAATAAAGCCATTTACAATGATGTGGGAGAAGTGGAAAGGACTTATCCTAAATGAACTCAGTCAAAGAAAGACAGATACCAAATACCATACAAATGCATTCACATGTGAATTTTAAGAAACCAAACTGGCAAAGGCGCGGAGGGGGGGATGAGAGATGCAAAACAAGAAACACACTCTAACCACATAGAATAAACTAATAAATACCAGAGGAAGGTGGGGGGGAATGGGGAATCAGGGGATGGGGTTAGTGGAGGGCACCTGTGACCAGTACCAGGTGTTGTATCCAAGGGTTGAATCACTATGTGGTAAACCTGAGACTATATCACACTGTGTTTACCAACAGGAATTCAAGTAAAACTTTAAAATAATAATTGGTCGTATTGATGAAACATGTGTGCACAAGAGATTAAATCAGAAAGGCAACTGAAAATCCAAATAAAGAGTATTTAGAGCCACAAATCCCCCCCTTAGCTCAGCTCAGGAGAAGCCTGCCATGTCTATTCTGACCCCAGCAGGTGCCTGGATTTTGATTCTCTGGGGAGGCCACTGACTTGGTGGAGTCAGGTTATCTTTGAACCCAAAACCCAAATAGAGTGCATAAAACTAAAGTGCCCAAGATACTAGGAGTCCCAGTGCAGCCACAAGCCATGACCCAAACTCGAGCCGTACACAGACATAACCCTAACCCTACACTTAATCCTAATGTTAACCTAACCCTTAAACAAGACCTATCACTAATCGAAAACCAAACACAAATCCCAAGACCGAAACACATTCACTGAACCTTCCTGCCAAGCCTCACCCTAACTCCTAAACCTATTCTTAACTCTTAACCCTGACCCCTACCTTAAATCTAACCCTAACCCTAACAACTTAATGTACTCAAATCCTCTTCCGAAACTTAACCTGTTCCCTAACCCTAACCCTGTAATACTAATCCTATACATACCCCAAACTGTACCATTACCCGTACCCTAAAACTAGCCCCTAATGCACTCCCTAACCCTATCTCTTACCCTTTTCCAAAACCGTACCCTGACCTGACACTGAGCTGACCCTAACCCTAACCAATAACCAAACACTAACACTAACCCAGCCCTAACCATAAACCTAGCCCTAACCCTAAACCTAGCCCTAACTTTAACCCTAACCCCTAACCCTAACCCCTAACCCTAAGGCCCACCCTAACCCCTAACCCTAACTGCAAACCTAAGCCCAACCCTAACTCTATCCATAACCCTAACCCCAACTCCTAACCTCCTCCCCTAATCCTTAAAGCCTAAACCCTAACCATAACTCTAAATCCTATCCCAAACCCTAACCCCATTCCCTAATCCCTAAACCCCATCCTAACTCCTAACCACTGACCCTTACCCTTATCCCTCACCCTAACCTCTATTCCGTAACCATAAGCATAATCACTAAACCCTAACATCTACCTAAGCCTAACCACCAACTGCCCCCGCCTCCCCGACCCTATCATTCATTCCACCCATTCACTTACCCTGTGGTTCTGAGGAGTCCCTTCTGATGTGGACGTGGCCCCCAACGGTGCCTCCACAATCCTCCAGGGGGTCCTGAGGAGGCCAGGCTCCTGTGAGTGTGGACGTGGCCCCACGTGTACCTGAGTCATAGTCGGTGGGTCCTGAGGATGCTGGGTGTCCTGGGTCTATGGCAAGGCCTCACATCGTCTGGGAGCCTCACAGCAGGTCTTCAGTAGGCCAGGGGCTCCTGTCAGCCTGGACATGGCCCCTCGTCCCCCCGAAATCTCACCACGGGTCCTGAGGAGGCTGTGGGCTCCTGTCAGCATAGACGCAGCCCCATATGTCATGAAGCCAAAGTGCAGGTCCTGAGGAGGACGGGGATCCTGTCAGTGTTGATGTGGCCCCACATGTTCCTCAAGCCTCACCATAAGACCTGAGGAGGCTGGGGACTCCTGTCAGTATGGACGTGGCCCCAAATCTTCCCAAACCTTCACAGTGGGTCTTGAGGAGGCTGGAGACTCCTGTCAGTGTGGATGCAGCACCGGCATCTTTCTTTGGCCTCACCACAGGCCCTGACAAGGCTGGGAGCTTCTGTCTCACGGATGCATTCCCATATTTCCCAAAGTCTACACCGGGGGACCTGAGGAAGTCTGTGTCCGGTTGTGTGGACCTGGCCCCATGTCCTCCCGAAGTGTAACCACGGGTCCTGAGGAGGCCAGGGTTCCAGTCACTGTGAATGTGGCCCCCAGCTTCCAGAAGGCTCAACTTATGTCCTGAGGGGCCTGGGAGCTCCTGCCAGAGTGGACGCGGTGCCTCATCTTCCTGAAGTCTCCCCGCGGGTCCTGAGGCAGCCGAGGGGCTCCTGTCAGTGTGCATGCTGGCCCACATCTTCCGGAAGCCTCCCCGCGTGTCCTGAGGTGGCCAAGGGGCTCCTGTCAGCATGGATGCGGGCCCACATCTTCCTGAAGCCTCCCCGCTCGTGCTGAGGCAGTCCAGGTGCTCCTGTCAGCGTGGATCAGGCCCACAATTTCCTTAAGCCTCCCCGCTGGTCCGGAGGCGGGCCAGGGGCTCCTATCAGAGTGGATGCGGGCCCACATCTTCCTGAAGCCTCACCGTGGGTTCTGAGGTGGCCCAGGAGCTCCTGTCAGAGTGGATGAGGTCCCACATCTTCCTGAAGCCTCACTGCGGGTCCTGAGGAGACCGGGCTCCTGTCAGCATGAACGTGGCCCAATGTCCCCCTGAGGACTCAGCGCGGGTCCTGAGGAGGCTGCGGGTCATCAGTGTGGATGCATCCCCATATCCTCCTCAGGCCTGGCCAACACAGGCGGGCTGCTGTTAGTGCAGGCGGAAGAGGCCTACTGCGTATGTGTACCACCTGGGCGGGGCCTGGGCTCGGGCTCTCCCTGCTGGAAGCTCAAGCACTACAGGAGGCCCTCAGCAGGTGGCCTGCCCCTGCCAGGGCCGCAGCTGCCTCCTTCCAGGCCTCAGCTGTGGCCTGTTAGCTTCGGAAACGTCTCACTGAAATGAAGCCCAACACCCAGCTTCCCCAGAAATTCTTAAGGACAATGAATAGGAGCCCACAAGATGCAAAATGAAATGTGGACCAGACTTTTACCACGTCCTTCAAAACTCACTCAACCCTCTTCCACTGTGGGCGGGACTGCGGGCTGGTGCGTCCGCCCTGGAAACAGTGTGGAGGCTCCTCAGGAAGTTACGAATAGAGCCGCCCTGCGACCAGCAGGTGCATGCCCTGGAGCTCACTCTGAAGATACAGATGCAGTGAGACTCGGGACACCTGCGCCCAAATGTCCACAGCAGCCGGGTCCACAGTACCCACACTGTGGGAAGAGCCTCGGTGCCCTTAGGCAGATGATGGATAAAGAGGATGGGAGATAGATGATGGTCATAGAGAGAGGAATGGTACTCAGCTATCAAGGAGAAGGAAATCTTGCCATTTGCAATGACGTGGATAGAACTAGAGGGATCATCTTAAGTGAAATAAGTCAGTCGGGAAAGAGAATGACCGTGTGATGTCATTCATAGGTGTAATTTAAGAAGTAAAGCAGATGAACATTTGTGAAGGGAAGGAAAAACAAATAAAATGAAAAAAGATGCAGGAAATACAGACTCTTAATGATAGGAAACAAACTGAGGGTCGCTTGAGGTGGGGGAGGGGATAACAGGGGACCGGCATGAAGGAGGGCACATGATGTCACAAGCACTGCTATCTCCAACTGGTGAATTCCTGAATTCTTCCCCTGAAAGTATAATACACTTTACGTTAATTAATTGGGTTTAAATTAAACTAAGTTAAAAAAATCAGTTGTGTCAGAGCACATTTCCTTCTGAACTCTCTGTTCTCCTCCTTCAGCTTATGCCAGGACCACCCCCCATGGGTCTGGTTTGTTTAAGTAGGCACCACGCCTCATCCATGGCCCAGGCCAGGGCTAGAATTCACGATCCCGAGATCAGGACTGGAGGTGAGGTCTGGAGTCAGCTGCTTAACTGATGCAGCCACCTGGGGGCCCAAGAACCACACTGCTTTATCCTGTGTCTCTGTGACATCCTTTGAAATAGGAAAGTGCTGCGTCCCACTCTGTCTTGCTTCTCCTATACTGATTTGCTGTCCGGGGTCATTTGTGGGGGCGGATGGATGTTATGGGTTTTCTTTTCCTATTTCTAAGATCTGCCACCATGATTTTTATAGGAATGACATTGAAACTGAGGGTGGCTTCAGAAACTGCGGACATTTTCACAAGATGAGGCTCGCACCCCATGAGCCCAGGACGGCCTCCCAGAGTCTGGTATTGCTCAGTGCACAAGTCTTGTGCTCCTTCGGTTCAGTCTCATTATTCTCTGTGTTGCTCCTGAGAAGGGAGTCACCTCCTTCATTTCCTTCCTGAGTGCTCATTGTCAGGATACAGCAAGTCTACTCTGCTCTGTAGAGTCAGTTTGTGTCCCATGACTTTACTGAACTCACTCCTTATTTCTAACAGGTTTTGGGGGAGGCTGTACTGTTTCCTTATTTTAAAATTTTTAATTTATTTATGATAGTCACACACACACAGAGAGATTGAGAAAGAGAGAGAGAGAGAGAGAGAGAGAGGCAGAGACATAGGCAGAGAGAGAAGCAGGCTTCATGCACCGGGAGCCTGATGTGGGATTTGATCCTCGTTCTCCAGGATCATGCCCTGGGTGAAAGGTAGGCTCTAAACCACTGTGCCACCCAAGGATCCCTGGCTCTCGGGTTCCCTGTTTCTAGTACCGTGTCTTCAGCAAATAGGGACAGTGTGACGTCCCCCTTCCAGGTGTGGAACCTTTGCTGTTTACAGCATAATGTCCTAGAAAACCCCACAAAACAATAAAAACTGAGTCCTGCCCAAGGGCAGGAAGCCCCTATTAGAATGAGAATAGAGCTCATTGCCCTTGAAGGCGCCATATCAAAATGTAAACAGAACTTGAGGAATTGCTCCAGACTTTCTGGAGGTCCCCAAGACCAGTCCTTAAACTAAGCTAATCCACACCTCGGGTTCCAAGTGCCTGCTCTTCTGTGTCGGGTATACTTGGACACAAGCTCGAGCTTGTAAAGAAACCCTCATGTGTTTGCATCAGTGTTGGCTTCTCAGTGGTTTCTCGGATTCCCAATCTTGGGCACAACAGTCTGAGATAAGAAAAAAACAAAAACAAAAGAAGATGGGAGGCAGGCAGAGTGAATGCAGGGTTCTGAGAGGAGCGGCGGAAACCCAGGGGCTTGGGAGCTCTTCTGTGGAGGCCACTGCAGACTGGGGGCGGGATGCTAAGCCCCAGAGCCAGAGGACACAACATCCCTATCCGCATCCCTCCCATCAGCACTGAGTCTCAGGGAGCAGCACAGCGCCACCCACTGGATGCCAGAGGCGCTGACGCCCATCAAGCCTGTGACCTACAGCTGCATTTCCCAGGCAGATGTGCACCTGACAATCAGCGACATGGCCCATCCCTAAACCCCGCACAGTCCACTCGCTGCCACCAACTTGTCAGACCACAGAGGCTGCAGAGCATCAGCTCTGCCTGCAAAGTAGGGTCTAACTTCCTTTGTACTTTGTGCTTTTTTTTCATTTTTTCTTTGAATTTTTCTTATTGTCTTATTTTAATTTTTATGTATGTACCTTATATATTTCTTATTTTTACTTTTATGGTACTTTAATTGTGTTTCTTATTTTGCGATTTAAAATCTTTTAAAAAGCAGGCTAAAATAACCTGGTGTTTTTATCAGGAGGGGAGTTGTTATTGTTTTTCTTTTTCTTCCTTCTTTCTTTTCTGGAAAAAAGAATGAGATGGAGAAATTCATTTCCATAAAATAACATGAGGTAGTACTCACAGCCAGGAAGTTCATCGATAAACATATATGATATCTAACTACAGTTTAAAACAATGATAATAAAGATAGCAGGTTGGCTGGAAAATGAGGACAGAAGAAAACTAGAGAATCCCTTACTGTAGATATAAAAGAAGTTAAATCTAGACAGGCCAATGTTAAAAATGCTATAACTGAGAGGCAGTCCCAAGTGGAAGCCTTACAAACAAGAAAGGTTATGGACCACAGAGGCAGACTTAGGGAACTCAGTCACTTATTAAAACAATACCGTTCATATCATAAGAGACTCAGAAGATGAAGAGAGAGAAAAGGTGGGTCTTGCTCAGCCATTACAAATGACAAATACCCACCATTTGCTTCAACGTGGATGGAACTGGAGGGTATTATGCTGAGTGAAGTAAGTCAATCGGAGAAGGACTAACAGTGTATGTTCTCATTCATTTGGGGAATATATATAATAGTGATAGGGAATATAAGGGAAGGGAGAAGAAATGTGTGAGAAACATCATAAATGGAGACAGAACAAAAAGACTCAACTCTAGGAAATGAACCAGGGGTGGTGGAAGTGGAGGAAGGCACAGGGTGGGGGTGAATGGGTGACGGGCACTGAGGGGGCACTTGACAGGATGAGCACTGGGTGTTATTCTGTATGTTGGCAAATTGAACACCAATAAAAATAAAATTATTATCAAAAAGAAGAAGAAAGAAAGAAAGAAAGAAAGAATGAATGAATGAAAGAAGAAAGAAAGAAAGAAAGAAAGAAAGAAAGAAAGAAAGAAAGAAAGAAAGAAAGAAGAAAGAGTGGCACCTGGGTGGCTCAGTCAGTTAAGCTTCTGCCTTAGGCTCAGATCATGATCCAGGTCGCAAGGCAGGCTCCCTGTTCAGCAGGGAACCTGCTTCTCCCTCTCCCTCTGCCCCCCTCGCTCATGCTTTTTCTCTCCTCTCTCTGTCAAATAAATAAATAACATCTTTGCAAGAGAGACAAACAATCAAACCCAGAAGGAAGAGAAATCTCCCATGTTGAAGAATTTCTAACAATTTGTGCAGACATTCCACCCTCAAGTTGATGAGCATAGCTTCCCACTCTTATGTGTGGAATACACATAGTAACTTCCTTCTACAAAATATATTATGAAAAAGTTAAAATAATAATGATAATAATAATAATATAATAATAATAATAATAATAAAGAATCACTTTTCTATGGAGAAAGCTGACAAACACTACCTCAGCAAGACGATCAGATGGATACCAAGACTGATAAATCATGCTGATAGTATCCATCCTTTATATGATATAATAAAAATGTCAGTATATTGTGTATATCATCCATAAAAACAGTTCAATCATGAGATAAACAACAGACATGTCCCAACTGAGAGAAATTTTACAAAATACTCTATGTCTCAAAGTGTTCCAGTTCAACAACAACAAGGAAAGGCTGAAAGACAGTCACAATCCAGAGGAGCCTAAGAAAACATGAGAACAAATGCAATGTGATATGAGAGATGGTAACTTAGCAAAAACTAAGGAAATCTGAATAAAGTACGGTCTTTCGTTAATGCGAGTATTTTAATATTGATTCATTAGCTAATATTTGTACTGTACTAATATAATATATCAAGAATTAGAGAAGTTGAGTGCAAGTGCATGAGAATTCTCTGTACTATCTTCTCAATTTCCCAATAAATCTTTGTTTTTTTTTCTAATCAATAAGATTTATTTTGAAAATTGACTAAATGAATCAGGCTCCAAGTGTGAAGACATTTTAAGAATAGTTTAATTAACTTTTGTCTCATTCTTAAAGAGTTCCCTCAATGTGAACAATGTAAGGATTTTCTATCAGAAGGAAAGAAAAACACTTATGGACACGTATAATGCCTCCTCAACCTGGGAAGCAGGAAACGATAATAAATAGAAAAATCAGATAAAAATACTTCTATTATAATAGACACCATATTGCAAGTGCATTTAAAATTAGCAATGCATAACATTTATTTCCTTGACATTTGTCTTCCAAAGAGTTCACAGTGTTTCACTGTCACTTGAAACAGGGGAAGAACCTCAGGGAAGAATCCTTCAGATAGTAATAGGACCATTGGAAGTAATGACTCTCAGTTCTTTCCAAATCCATAAAGATGCATTTCCTGATGAGTGACTGAGCTGTGAAGAAAGAGATGAGAAAACCTTATCCCTTTGAATTACCTGAGTCAGAATATTTTAACCATAGTACTACAGATAGGAAATTATCCTTATTAACAGGAAATATGTCTCAGATTGGAATCTGAGCAATCAGATGGGCAGAGAAAAAATGCATTGACTCGCTCTCCATCTTTTAAAGACAAAGAAGAGCTTTTCTATGTACAAAGTCAGTTTTCAAGATAGCCTTAGGGAATAAGAGTCTGCAGCATGGAATCCCGCTGCATAGCTGGGTCGCCTGCGCTCCATGTCTTCCTGATCCCAAATCCCTGGTCCTGTCCCCCAACACAGGTTGCCATGCTGAGGTCCTTTGCAATTGCTCTCTTTGGAGCTCCGGGGAAGGGGGAAGGAGCTAGATAGGATGGGACTGGATGTGTGGAGGCCGTGAAAATTAAGACCATTCCAATTTAAGTTCAGCATTAGCAAACTTCCAGCCAGGGCCCTGCACAGACAACACGGGGCCCCAGGGGCAGGTTTCAAGCAAACCCCAGACTGGGGTCACCTTTCTCTGTAGAGGTCTCCGTGTGCATCTTAGATTAATGGGATGCCCTGTGTCTGCAGCTCCCCCATGCCATCCCCCTCATTCCCCACCCCACGCCATCCCCCTACATCATCACCCCCCATGGCATCCCCCTACACCATCCCCCTCACACCCACACAGCCCCACACAATCCCCATCCAAACTATACTCCAACACCATCCCCCCTACACCATCCCTCACACTCCACCACCATCAACCCCTGTCCCACACCATCCATCCCCACACCATCTTCCCCCAGCATGGGCCCGGTGCAGCTGCCCCTTGTGGGACATGCTCAGCCTCCCTGGGGTTCTCTGGATACCCTGCTCCCATCAGAAGCATGGGTGTTCTATAATGTACCCAGGGGTTGCAGGGAAGATGGGAGGCAGGGAGCTCCCGACAGCGTGGGTGGAGGTTGGGTGAAGTAGAGGACGCACTGTGCCCAGCCTTCTCCCACTGTCCCTCCTGGAGGGTGGCACACCTGGCACAGGACACCAACCCTAACCCAGAGGGACCTGGGCTGGTCTGGCCCCAGGCTCTGTAGGGGTTGGTGTGATTTGAGCACCCACCTCAGGCCCAACACAAGGACTAATGGGATCCAGGCCCCCATGGCCCTGGCATGCCTGGATTCTGGCCCCGTGCTGAGCGAGCCCTCACATGGCTGGATGTGGCCTCCTGGGCACTGGGCGTGCCTCACAGATCCAGGTCGCTGACCTAGGGCAGCCCTGGGGATCACAGGACACCCCAGGGTGGGTAGAGCAGGGGGAGGCGGGTGGGCCTCACCCGCACAAACACCAGGAAGATCCTCCAGGTCCTGGGGCCCCAGGGAGCCTGAAGCCGGGGTCCAGCTGCCCTGCGGGGACCCAGCGCAGGAGCCCATGAGCTTCAGGTCCAGGTCAGCACTGCTGTCCTCAGAACCATCTATCAGGCTGAAACCTCAGGACATACGTCCCCACCTGGAGTCCACACATGCTCCCAGGTGGGGGACAGCTGTACCAGCATACCACCCCGAATGATTCTTGTCCTCCCCTACAGGACAGAAAGGTCTCCCTCCCCAGGGGAAAGCGCGCACCCTCGGCTCTGGGCCTGTTTGCTGTAGAAAGTCAATAAAGTGTTGTGTAGCGAAAATGCACAGCCAGCCCATTATTGTTTCTCCCAGAACTCTGTGCACGGGGTGTGGAGAGACCCCCAGTGAGGACGAGGGGGCACCACCCAGGCCACAACCAGACCCTGCAGGGGCGCCGCCAGGCACACACAGCTGATGTCCCCACGTTCCTTCCATGGGCGGCCAGACGCCAGGGTCAGGACCCCACAGACTTTACTGGGACTCAGCCTCTGCCCCATGGGCCAGAATGGGCTGGGACAGAGTGACAGCCAGGGAGCCTCAGGTCACCAGAGTCGGTGCAAAGCAACCTGGGAGTTCTGTGCTCCCTCTGTCCAGGGGGCTGGGGCTGGCACTGTTCCAGGGCACTTCTTCCCCTCCCCGCATCATGGTGCCTGTTTGCCTGGGGCACAGAGGGCCTGCGGGCCGGTCAGCGTGGCCCTAGAAGGGTTGTCAGGACAGCAAGCCATTGTGTTTTGCCCAAGATTGCGAGCCTTAGAAACCATCACGTTGCCGACACCGATGCAAACTCCGAGGTTTTATTTACAAGCTGGAGCTTGGTTCCAAGTGCACTCTACCCAGCGGAGCAGGGACTTGGATCCTGAGACTAAGAGGCATAGCAGCTTTATAGGGGCCAGAGGCCCATGGGATATGCAGAAAGTTGCACAGTCATGTCGGTCCACACACAGATGGCCCATTGAATTATACCTTACCCTATAGTATCCACTTGAGCTGGTCTATTACTTTGGTCAGAATCAGCACTCAGTTTTGGTGGTCACAAAGCAACATTTCATTGCTATGAGCCGATTTCCGATTTCGGTGTGCCCAGCGGCCTGATAGGGTGGGGCAGCGCCTTAAGCCATAAGCAGGTTGTGGGGGTCAAAGGGGAGGTGGTGGGTGTAGCACAAAATGGAATCAGTCCTGCTCTGCTTGTCCAGGGGAAGGGGATTTTTGTTAAATTTCCTGGGTCCCAAACTGGCAGCTCCCGCACCTGGGCCACCCTCACCTGGTGGAATCAGCGTGCACACCATGTGGTGCTGGATCCCTCACACCAGCATGTGGAGGGCACCCTCCTCACCCTAGTGAGTAGGGGCTGGGTGAGCATGGGGCTCGGCCTGAAGGCCAGGCAGCACAGGTGACTGAGGAAACCCAGCCCCGTCCCCACCCCGACTCCCACACACAGGCAGCCCCAGGGCTCCCCGCCATGGGCAGGCGGCTCCTCAGGAACTCCCCCCAGGGTGGCCCCGAGATCTGGTCCCGGCTAGAGAGGCATCGGGGAGAAGAGAAGCAGGGGGTGCTTGGCGGGAGCCAGTGCGGGACTTGGGAATGTGTCCAAGCCTGACCTTCCGGCTCAGCTGACCCTCCAGCGGAATGTCACTGCACGAGCATTCCCCGGGTCGGCCAGGAGAGCACAGCTAGCCGCCCAGCGCCACCAAAATGATGATATTTTGGTGATATGATATGTGATATGTGACAACCATATTGGGACAACCATATCAGCGGTTGGGTGACCCAGCCAGAGGATCAGATAGCTGCATGTGATAGCTGCATGTGATAGACACACACACACCGCAAAGCCAACAAAAGTCAGACCCCAATGTTGTCAAACAGCAGCCTGATGGCTACATACACGACACACTGGTCCCCAATAGGATACATGGAAGACGCTATGAACCACAACTGCAGAGGTGCTAGAGGCACGGAGATGTGCCTGGTGGGTTCCAACAAGGAGCGCAGAGGGACAGGAAGCATCCTACGGAGGGGGGGCCCTTCCTAGGAAAGGACACCAGGTCCCTGTGAAGGCTACGCATGGAGAAATCTGTCCTCCTCTCTTTCAGCTTCTGGTTTTCCACCTAAATGCCATTTTCCTCAATCATAATAGCAAAAATTTATTTTATGCTTTTAATTTCTTGTTATTGGAGTCCAATTTGTATGAGTTCTTTCTTCAGCAAGGGTGTCCTTCAGGATAGAAGGAGAGAAAAAGAGTTTCCCAGACAGGCAAAATATAAGGGAGTTCATGACCACTAAACCAGTCCAGTAAAGAATTTTAAGGGGGACTCTTCTAGTAGAGGAAAAAAGAGACCCAAAGCAACAAAGACTAGAAAGTCCCAGAGAACATCACCAGAAACACAAACTCTACCGGTAACACAGAGGCACTAAGTTCATATCTTTCAATAATCACTCTGAATGCTGATGGACTAAATCCTCCAATCAAAAGATATACGCTATCAGAGTGGCTTAAAAAACAGGATCCCGGAAGCCTGGGTGACTCAGGGGTTGAGCGTCTGCCTTTGACTCAGGGAGTGATACTGGAGTCTGGGATCGAGTCCCATATTGGGCTTCTGGTGGGGAGCCTGCTTCTCTCTCTGCCTAATATTCTGCCTATCTCTCTCTCTCTCTCTCATAAATAAAATTGTTAATAAAAAAACAAGATCCATCTGTATGCTGCCTACAAGATGCTCACCTTAGACCTATAGACACCAACAGATTGAAAGTCGGGGGATGGAAAATCATCTATCACTCTACTGGATATCAAAGGAAAGCTGGAGGACCCATACTTATATCAGACAAACTAGATTTGACACCAAACCCTGGAGGACACCTGGTAGCTCAGTGGCTGAGCATCTGCCTTCGGCTCAGGGTGTGATCATGGGATCCCAGGATCGAGTCCCATATCGGCCTCCCTTTGGGGAGCCTGCATATCCCTCTGCCTATGTTTCTGCCTCTGCTTCTCAGTGCATCTCTCATGAATGAATAAATAAATTAATTAAATATCAAAAAAGAACAAATACTGCAAGAAGAGATGAAGAAGGGCATTATTTCATAATTAAAAAGACTCTATCAAGATCAAACAACTAAATATTTATGCTGCCAACATGGGGTACCTAAATATAGAAACCAATTAACAATAAACGTACAGGAACTCACTGATAATAATACAATGACAGGGCATTTTAACACCCACTTATGGCAAAGGACCGAACGTCTATGCAGAAAAACAACAGGGGAACAATAGCCTTGACACACTGGACCACAGGGACTCAACACAAATAGTCAGAACATTTCATCCTAGAGCAGAATACAGATTCCTTTCAAGTGCACATGGGACATTCTCCAGAACAGATCATATCACGGCCCACAAATCAGCCCTCAACAGGTACAACACGTACAAGAAGGTGGATATCACACCCTGTACATTTTTGGACCATGACCATTTTCTTACACCACATTTATAAAAAATAAATTCAAAATGGATGAAAGACCTAAAGTGAGACCTGAAACCATAAAAAGAAGGAAAGATAGGCAGGAACGTCATTGACATTGGCCATTGGATGTTCTTTCTAGATATGCCTCTAATGTGAGGGAAACAAAAGCAAAATACTATTGGGACTTCATCAAATTGAAAACCTTCCGCAAAATGAAGGAAACAACCAAAGCTAAAGGGCAACATACAGGAGGTGGGGCAAGATGGCGGAAGAGTAGGGTCCCCAAATCACCTGTCCCCACCAAATTACCTAGATACCTTCGAATCATCCTGAAAATCTTCGAATTAGGCCTGAGATTTAAAGAGAGACCAGCTGGAATGCTACATTGTGAAAAGTTCGGACTTCAATCAAGGTAGGAAGATGGGGAAAAAGAAATAAAGATACAAAAAGCATCCAAGGGGGAGGAGCCCCGCGAGGAGCTGGGCTAAGTCTGGGGCAAGTGCCCCCAGGACAGGAGAGCTCTGTGCCAGAGTAGCAGGAGCTGTACCAAATGTCCTGGGCGGAATGGCGCCTGCAGGTAGAGCAGGACCCCAGGAAGGCGGAGATGTCCTCGGGCTCCCTGTGACACTAACAGACACCTGCTCACACATGAGAGTGCGCTGAGCTCACTACGAGCTGCAGCGTGCAGGCATTGACCTGGGAGCAGCTTGGAGGGGCTCGGGGGGCGGCTCTGCATGGAGGGGTCTGCGCGGCCCCGGGAGCAGGTCAGCGGCAGGGGCTCTGGCAGAGGAAGAGGCTCAGTGCAGAGGGGGCTGCACAGCTCCGGGAGCAACTTTGAGGGGCTCAAGTGCGGCTCTTTGGAGGGGGCTGCGTGGCCTTGAGCAGCTTGGAGGGGCTCAGGCGGCGGCTCTGCAGAGAGGCGCCTGCATGGCCAAGAGTGCAAATCCAACACCGCAGACTGGGAGCAGAGGGTGCTGGCACACAGCCCAAGATCCGGCCTCCTCCGGGACAGGAAGAAGCCGGGAGTGCCCAGGACAGCAAGGATGCTCCTGCCCCGAACTGAGCAGATCAGCGCCCCGCCCTGGAATCTCCACACCCCTACAGAGAGAGAGCTCCATAGTTATTTGTGGGGGCTGAATCCAGGTTGCCAGAGCTGCCGCAGCCACTGGGGTTGTTCCTCCAGGGGCCTCACGGGGTAAACAACCCCACTGAGCCCTCCGACAGGCGGGGTCAGAGCAGATCCCCCAAGTACTAACACATGAAAATCAGCACAACAGGCCCCTTGCCCAGAAGACCAGCTAGAGGGACAAGTTCCAGAGGAAGTCAAGGGCCTTAACGTATAGAGAATCAGACGATACTCCCCTGTGTGTTCTTTTTTTTTTCTTTTTGATTTCTGATTGCTTCCCCAACCTTTTTTTCACCTTTTTCTTTCCCTTTTTCTTCTCTTTATTCTTCTTTTTCTTCCTTTCCTCTTTATTCTTTTTCTCTTTTCTTTCCTTCTCTCTCTCTCTTTTTCTCCTTTTCCCAATACAACGTGTTTTTGGCCACTCTGCACTGAGCAAAGTGACTAGAAGGAAAACCTCACCTCAAAAGAAAGAATCAGAAACAGTCCTCTCTCCCACAGAGTTACAAAATCTGGATTACAATTCAATGTCAGAAAGCCAATTCAGAAGCACTATTATAGAGCTACTGGTGGCTCTAGTAAAAAGCGTAAAGGACTCAAGAGACTTGATGACTGCAGAATTTAGATCCAATCAGGCAGAAATTAAAAATCAACTGAATGAGATGCAATCCAAACTAGTAGTCCAACCGACCAGGGTTAACTAGGTGGAAGAGTGAGTGACATAGAAGACAAGTTGCTGGCAAAGAGGGAAACTGAGGAAAAAAGAGACAGACAATTAAAAGACCATGAAAACGGATTAAGGGAAATAAAGGAGAGCCTGAGGAAGAAAATCCTATGTTTAATTGGGGTTCCCGAGGGCGCCGAAAGGGACAGAGGGCCAGAATATGTATTTGAGCAAATCATAGCTGAAAACGTTCCCAATCTAGGAAACAGGCATTCATATCCAGGAAATAGAGAGATCCCCCCCTAAAATCAATAAAAACCATCCAACACCTCGACATTTAATAGTGAAGCTTGCAAATTCCAAAGATAAAGAGAAGATCCTTAAAGCAGCAAGGGACAGGAATCCCTGAACTTTATGGGGAGGAGTATTAGGGTAACAGCAGTCATGTCTACAGAGTCCTGGCAGGCCAAAAAGTGCTGGCACGATATATTCAGGGTCCTAAATGAGAAGAACATGCAACCAAGAACACTTTGTCCAGCAAGGCTCTCATTCAAAATGGAAGGAGAGATAAAGAGCTTCCAAGACAGGCAGGAACTGAAAGAATATGTGACCTCCAAACCAGCTCTGCAAGACTTTTTAAGGGGGACTCTTAAAATTCCCCTTTAAGAAGAAGTTCAGTGGAACAATCCACAAAAATAAGGACTGAATACATATCATGATGACACTAAACTCATATCTGTTAAGAGTAACTCTGAACGTGAATGGACTTAATGACCCCATCAAAAGGCGCAGGGTTTCAGACTGGATAAAAAAGCAGGACCCATCGATTTGCTGTAAATCTACAGCATTTTAGACAGAAGGACACATACAACTTGAACATAAAAGGTTGGAGAACCATTTACCATTCAAACGGTCCTCAAAATAAAGCAGGGGTAGCCATCCTTAAATCAGATAAACTAAAATTTACCCCAAGGACTGTAGTGAGAGATGAAGAGGGACACTATCTCATATTTAAGGATCTATCCAACAAGAAGACTTAACAATCCTCAATATATATGCCCCAAGGGTGGGAGCTGCCAAATATTGAAACCAATTAAAAACCAAAGTGAAGAAATACTTAGATAATAATACACTTATACTTGGCGACTTCAATCTAGCTCTTTCTACCCTCGATAGGTCTTCTAAGCACAACATCTCCAAGAAACGAGAGCTTTAAATGATACACTGGACCAGATGGATTTCACAGATATCTACAGAACTTTACATCCAAACTCAACTGAATACACATTCTTCTCAAGTGCACATGGAACTTTCTCCAGAATAGACCAAATACTGGGTCACAAATCAGGTCTGAAATGATACCAAAGGTTGGGATCATCCCCTGCATATTCTCAGACCATAATGCCTTGAAATTAGAACTAAATCACAAAAAGTTTGGAAGGACCTCAAACACGTGGTGGTTAAGGACCATCCTGCTAAAAGAAGAAAGGGTCAACCAGGAAATTAAGGAAGAATTTGAAAGATTCATGGAAACTAATGAGAATGAAGATACAACCGTTCAAAACCTTTGGGATGCAGCAAAAGCAGTCCTAAGGGGGAAATACATCGCAATACAAGCATCCATTCAAAATCTGGAAAGAACTCAAATACAAAAGCTAACCTTACACATAAAGGAGCTAGAGAAAATCCAGCAGATGAGCCCTACACCCAGCAGAAGAGAGTTAATTAAGATTCGAGCAGAACTCAATGAAATCGAGACCAGAAGAAGTGTGGAACAGATCAACAGAACCAGGAGTTGGTTCTTTGAACGATTTAATAAGATAGATAAACCATTAGCCAACCTTATTAAAAAGAAGAGAGAGAAGACTCAAATTAATAAAATCACGAGTGAGAAAGGGAGATCACTACCAACAGCAAGGAAATAAAAACAATTTTGAAAACATTATGAACAGTTAAACGCCAATAAATTAGGCAATCAAGAAGAAATGGACGCATTCCTGGAAAGCCAGAAACTACCAAAATTGGATCAGGAAGAAATAGAAAACCTGAACAGGCCAATAACCAGGGAGGAAATTGAAGCAGTCATCAAAAACCTCCCAAGACACAAGAGTACAGGGCCAGATGGCTTCCCAGGGGAATTCTATCAAATGTTTAAAGAAGAAATCATACCTATTCTACTAAAGCTGTTTGGAAAGATAGAAAGAGATGGAGCACTTCCAAATTCGTTCTATGAGGCCAGCATCACCTTAATTCCAAAAACAGACAAAGACCCCACCAAAAAGAGGAGAATTACAGACCAATATCCCTGATGAACATGGATGCAAAGATTCTTAACAAGATACAAGACAATAGGAACCAACAGTACATTAGGAAAATTTTTCACCATGACCATGTAGCATTTATCCCCAGGTCACAAGGCTGGTTCAACACTCATAAAACCATCAATGTGATTCATCATAAGAGGAAGAGAAAAATCAAGAACCATATGATCCTCTCATTAGATGCAGAGAAAGCATTTGACAAAATACAGCATTCATTCCTGATCAAAACTCTTCAGAGCGCAGGGATAGAGGGAACATTCCTCAGCATCTTAAAAGCCATCTACGAAAAGCCCACAGCAAATATTGTTCTCAATGGGAAAGCACAGGGAGACTTTCACCTAGGATCAGGAACAAGACAGGGATGTCCACTCTCACCACTGCTATTCAACATAGTACTGGAAGTCCTAGCCTCAGCAATGAGATATCAAAAAGACATTAAAGACATTCAAATTGGCAAAGAAGAATTCACACACTCCCTCTTCACTGATGACATGATACTCTACATAGAAAATCCAAAAGCCTCCCCCCAAAGATTTCTAGAACTCATACAGCAATATGGTAGCATGGCAGGATACAAAATCAACGCCCAGAAATCAATGGCATTTCTATACACTAACAATGAGACTGAAGAAAGAGAAATTAAGGAGTCAATCCCATTTAAAATTGCACCCAAAAACATAAGACACCTGGGAATATACCTATCCAAATTCGTAAAGGATCTATACCCTAAAAAGTATAGATCGCTTCTGCAAGAAATTGAGGAAGGCACAAAGAGATGGAAAAATATTCCATGCTCATGGATTGGCAGAATTAATATTGTGAAACTGTCAATGTTACCCAGGGCAATTTACACGTTTAATGCAATCCCTATCAAAATACCATGGACTTTATTCAGAAAGTGAGAACAAATTATTTTAAGATTTGTGGGATCAGAAAAGAATACCCAGGCAATTTTAAAAAAGAAAACCATATCTGGGAGCATCACAATGCCAGATATCAGGTTGACCTACAAAGCTGTGGTCATCATGACAGTGTGGTACTGGCAGAAAAACAGACACATAGATCAATGGAACAGAATAGAGACCCCAGAAGTGGACCCTGAACTTTATGGACAACAAATATTCGATAAAAGAGGAAAGATTATCCACTGGAAGAAGTTCAGTCTCTTCAAGAGATGGTGCTGGGAAAATTGGACATCCACATGCAGAAGAATGAAACTAGACCACTCTCTTTCACCGGACACAAAGATAAACTCAACATGGATGAAAGATCTAAGTGTGAGACAAAAGTCCATCAAAATGCTAGAGGAGAACATAGGCAACTCCCTTTTTGAACTCGACCACAGTAACTTCTTGCAAGATTCATCCATGAATGCAAAAGAAACAAAAGCAAAAATGAACTCCTGGGACTTCATTGAGATAAGAAGCTTTTGCACAGCAAAGGATAGAGTCAACAAAACTAAAAGACAACCTACACAATGGGAGAAGATATTTAAAAATGATGTATCAGGTAAACGGCTAGTTTCCAAGATCTATAAAGAACTTCTTAAACTCAACACCAAAGAAACAAACAATCCAATCTTGAAATGGGCAAAAGACATGAACAGAAATCTCACAGAGAAGACATAGACAAGGCCAACATACACATGAGAAAATACTCTGCATCACTTGCCATCAGGGAAATACAAATCAAAACCACAATGAGATAGGACCTCACACCAGTGAGAATGGGGAAAATTAACAGCGCAGGAAACCACAAATGTTGGAGAGGATGCGGAGAAAAGGGAATCCTCTTACACTGCTGGTGGGAATGTGAACTGGTGCAGGCACTCTGGAAAACTGTGTGGAGGTTCCTCAAATTGTTAAAAATAGAATTGCCCTACGAACCAGCAGTTGCACTGTTGGGGATTTACCCCAAAAGATTCAGATGCATTGAAACGCCGGGACACCTGCTCTCTGATGTTTAAGGCAGCAATGTCCACAATGGCCAAACTGTGGAAGGAGCCTCAGTGTCCATCGAAAGATGAATGGATAAAGAAGATGTGGTTTACGTACATAATGGAATATTACTCAGCCATTAGAAATGACAAATTCCCACTATTTGCTTCAATGTGAATGGAACTGGAGGGTATTATGCTGAGTGAAGTAAGTCAATCGGAGAAGGACAAACATTGTATGTTCTCATTCATTTGGGAATATAAATAATAGTGAAAGTGAATATGACAGAAGGGAGAAAGAAATGTGTGGGAAATATCAGAAAGGGAGACAGAACACAAAGACTCCTATTTCTGGGAAATGTACTAGGGGTGATGAAAGGGTAGGAGGGTGGGGCGTGGGGGTGAATGGGTGATGGGCACTAAGGGGGGCACTTGACGGGTTGAGTAATTGGTGTTATTCTGTATGTTGGCAAATTGAACACCATTAAAAAAATAAATATATTAATAAAAAAAGAAAGAAAGGAAGAAAGAAAGAAAGAAAGAAAGAAAGAAAGAAAGAAAGAAAGAAAGAAGAAAGAAAGAAGGCACCTGGGTGGCTCAGTCAGTGAACCTTCTACCTTAGGCTCAGATCATAATCCAGGTCCCATAGCAGGCTCCCTGTTCAGCAGGGAACCTGCCTCTCCCTCTCCCTCTGCTCCTATCGCTCATGCTTTTTCTCTCTTCCATCTCTCAAATAAATAAATACCATCTTTGAAAAAGAAACAACAAACAAACCCAGAAGGAAGAGAAATCTCCCATCTAGAAGAATTTCAAAAATTTGTGCAGACATTCCACCCTCAAGTTGATGAGCATAGCTTCTCACTCTTATGTGTGGAATATACATAGTAACTTCCTTCTACAAAATATATTATGAAAGGTTTAAAATAATAATAATAATAGTAATAATAATATAATGATAATAATAAGAAGAATCACTTTACTATGGAGAAACCTGACAAACACTACCTCAGCAAGATGATCAGATCGATACCAAGACTGATGAATCATGCTGATAGCATCTATGCTTCATATGATATAATAAAAATGCAGTATATCTCTGTATATAGTCCAAAAAACCAGTTCAATCATGAGATAAACAACAGACATGTCCCAACTGAGGGAAATTTCACAGAATATTCTACTTCTCAAAGTGTTCCAGTTCAACAACAACAAGGAAAGGCTGAAAGACTGTCACAATCCAGAGGAGCCTAAGAAAACATGGGGACACGGGATCCCTGGGTGGCGCAGTGTTTTCGCGCCTGCCTTTGGGCCAGGGCGCTATCCTGGAGATCCGGGATTGAATCCCACATCGGGTTCCCGGTGCATGGAGCCTGATTCTCCCTCTGCCTGTTTCTCTGCCTCTCTCTCTCACTGTGTGCCTGTCATAAAAAAAAAAAAAAAAAAAAAAACACGAGGACAAATGGAATGTGATATAAGGGATGGTAACTTAGCAAAAACTAAGGAAATTTGAATAAAGATTATTTTTTCTAATAAATAACATTTATTTTAATAATTGACTTAAATGAATCAGGCTCCAAGTGTGAAGACACTTTAAGAATAGTTTAATTAACTTTTGCCTCATTCTTAAAGAGTTCCCTCGATGGGAACAAAGTAAGGATTTTTTATCAGAAGGAAAGAAAAACACTTATGAACACGTATAATGACTCCTCAACCAGAAAAGCAGGAAAGGATAATAAATAGCAAAAATCAGATAAAAATACTTCTATTATAATAGATACCATATTGCAAGTGCATTTAATATTAGCAATGCATAACATTTATTTCCTTGACATTTGTCTTCCAAAGAGTTCACAGTGTTTCAGTGTCAGTTGAAACAGGGAAGAATCTCAGGGAAGAATCCTTCACATAATAATAGGATCATTGGGCGTAATGTCTCTCAGTTCTTTCCAAATCCATAAAGATGAATTTCGTGATGAGTGACTGAGCTGTGAAGAAAGAGATGAGAAACCCTCATCCCTCTGAATTACTTGTGTCAGTATATTTTAACTATAGTACTACAGATAGTAAATTATCCTTATTAGCAGGCAATACATCTCAGATTGGAGTCCTAACAATCATATGGGCAGAGAAAAAATGCTTTGACTCACTTTTCATCTTATAAAGACAAAGGAGAGCTTGTCTATGTATAAAGTCAGTTGTCAAGATAGCCTTAGGGAATAAGATTCTGTAGCATCAAATCCTGCTACATAGCCATGACGCCCACGCTCCAGGTCTTCCTGATCCCAAATCCCTGGTCCTGTGCCCCAACACAGGCTGCCACGCTGAGGTCATTTGAAATTGCTCTCTTAGGAGCTCCAGGGAACGGGGAAGGAGCTAGATAGGATGGGACAGGAGGCGTGGAGGCTGTGAAAATTAAGACCATTCCAATTTAAGTTCAGCGTTAGCACACGTCCAGCTAGGGCCCTGCACTGACCACTCAGGGCCCCAAGGGCAGGTTTTACAGCAAACCCCAGACTGAGGTCTCCTTTATCTGTAGACATCTCCGTGTGCATCTTAGAGAAAGAGGATGCCCTGTGTCCGCAGGCCACCCACACCATCCCCTCATTCCCCACCCCCACAGCATCCCCCTACACCATCATCCCCATGGCATCCCCCTTACACCCACACAGCCCCACAAAATACCCACCCACACTAAACCCGAACACCATCCCCCCTACATCACCCCCCACACTCCACCATCATCATACTCCTGAACTCATACCATCAAACCCCCAACATCGTCCCCAAAAATGGACCCAGTGCAGCTCCCCCTGTGGGACATGCTCAGCCTTCCCGGCGTTCTCTAGATACCCTGCTCCCAACTGAAGCATGGTGTCCCGTGCTTAGGGTACCCAGGGGTTGCAGGGAGGAGGGGAAGCAGGGAGCCCCCGACAGGGTGGGTGCAGATCAGTGATGCAGAGGACCCACTGTGTCCTGCCTCTGCCCACTGTCCCTCCTGAAGGATGACACACCCTGCACAGGACACCCGCCCCTAACTCAGAGGGACCAGGGCTGGCCTGGCCCCAGGCTCTGTGGGGGCCGGGGTGCTTTGAGCCTCAACAAGGCCCAACACAAACACTAATGGGATTCAGCACCCCATGGACCTGGCCAGCCCTGGATACTGGCCCCAGGCTGAGCAAGCCCTGTCACAGCTGGATGTGGCCTCCTGGGCCCTCAGCATGCCCCACAGATCCAGGTCGTTGAACTAGGGCAGCACTGGGGATCCCGGGACACCCCAGGGTGGGGAGAGCAGGGGTAGGCCAGTGGGTCCCACCCGCTCCCACACCAGGAGGCAGGCTCCTCCAGGTGTTGGGGCCCCAGGGGCCCCAGGCCGGGGTCCAGCTGCTGTGCAGGGACCCATCGCAAGAGCCCATGAGCTGCAGGTCCAGTTCAGGACTGCTGTCCTCAGAACCGTCTATCAGGGTGAAACCTCAGGACATATGCCCCACCCAGGTCCACACATGATCCCAGGTGGGGACTCCAGCACCCACCCTCAACCCCGTGTGATTCTTACCCTCCCCTAAAAGACAGAAAGGTCTCCCTCCCCAGCGGAACATGCACACCCTTTGCTGTAAAAAGTCAATAAATTGTTGTGGTGGGAAAATGCACAGCCAGCCTGTTTCTGTGTCTCCCAAATCACTGTGCATGGGGCGTGGAGAGACTCCCAGAGAGGAGGAGGGGGCACCACCCAGGCCCCAACTGGCACCTGCATGGGCGCCGCCAGGCACAGACAGCTGACATCCCCACGTGCCTTCCAGGGGCGGCCAGATGCCAGGTTCAGGACCCCACAGACATTACTGGGACTCAGCCTGTGCCACGAGGGCCAGCAGGGACTGGGACAGAGTGACAGCCAGGGAGACTTAGGTCACCAGGGTCTGTGCAAAGCGACCTGGGAGGTCTGTGCTTCCTCTGTCCAGGGGGCCAGGGCTGGCCATGTTCCGAGGCACTTCCTCCCATCCCCGCATCCCCGTGCCTGTGTGCCTGGGGTACAGAGGGCCAGTGGGGTGGTCAGCGGGGCCCTGAAAAAGATGTCAGGACAGCAGGCCCTTTTGTTGTGCCCTAGATTGTGAATCCGGCAAACCACCAAGGAACCGACACCGATGCAAACACAGGAGGGTTTCTTTACAAGCTCGAGCTTGGGTCCAAGTGCACCCGACACAGCAGAGCAGGGATTTGGACCCTGAGACTAACAGGCTTAGCAGCTTTATAGGGGCCAGTGGATACACAGAAAGTTGCACAGTCATGTGGGTCCACATGCAGGTGGCCGACTGAATTACACCTTACCCTATTGTATTCACTTGAGCTGGCCTATTACTTTGATCAGAATCTGCACACAGTTTTGGGGGGCACAAAGCAGGGTTACATTGTTATGAGTCACTTCCCAATTAGGGTGTGCCCAGTGCCTTGAGTAGGGCAGGGCAGTGCCTTAAGCAGGTCATGTGTGGGTCATAACAGCGGTGACGGGTGTAGCACAAAATGGAAGCAGTCCTGCTCTGCTTGTCCAGGGATTGGGGATTTTTGTTAAATTTCCTGGGTCCCACACTTGCATCTCATGCACCTGGGCCATCCCCACCAGGTGGACTCAGCTTGCACACCTTGTGGTGCTGGATCTCTCACACCAGCGTGTGTAGGGCACCCTCCTTGCCCTAGCGAGTAGGGGCTGGGTGAGCATTGGGCTCAGCCTGAAGGCCAGGTAGCACAGGGGACCGAGGAATCCCAGCCCGGTCCCCACACCGACTCCCACGCAAAGGCAGCCCCATGTCTCCTCGCCATGGACAACCAGCTCCTCAGGAGCTCCCAGCGGGTCGGCCCCGAGTTCTGGCTCCCTGCTGGAGAGGCATCCCAGAGAAGAGAAGCAGCCCGGCTTGGCGCGACCGACTGCTGAACATGGGAATGTGGCCAGGCTGGAACTTCCAGCTCAGCTGACCCTCCAGCAGAAAGTCACTGCACGAGCGAGCCCCGGGTTGGCCAGGAGAGCCCAGCTAGCCACCCTGGGCAAGCACCAGAAATGTTGTTCCAACCATTGCGGCATTTGGGAGACCCAGCCAGAGGATCAGATAGCTGCACGTGATAGCTGCATGTGATAGACACACACACACCCCAAAACCAACAAAAGTCGGAATCCCCCCAATGTTGTCAAACAGCACCCAGATAGTTACGTATACGATGCTGTGGTCCCCAATAGGATACATGGAAGACGCTATAAACCATGATTGCAGAGGTCCTGGAGGCAATGAGATGTGCCTGCTGGGTTCCAGCAAGGAGCGCAGAGGGGCAGAAAGCATCCTACGGAGGTGGGGGCACTCCTAGGAAAGGACACCATGTCCCTGTGAAGGCTACGGATGGTGAAATCTGTCCTCCTCTCTTTAGCTTCTGGTTTTCCGCCTAAATGCCTTTTTCCTCAATCATAATAGCAAAAATTTATTTTATGTTTTTAATTTTCTTTTTTTGGTGTCCAATTTGTATGAGTTCTTTCTTCAGCAAGTGTGTCCTTCGGGATAGAAGGAGAGATAAAGAGTTTCCCAGACAGGCAAAATATAAAGGAGTTCATGACCACTAAACCAGTCCAGTTAGGAATTTTAAGAGGGACTCTTCTAGTGGGGGAAGAAAAGAGACCAAAAGCAACAAAGACTAGAAAGGACCCAAGAACGTCACCAGAAACACAAACCCTACCAGTAACACAAGGGCACTAAGTTCATATCTTTCAATAATCACTCTGAATTCTGATAGACTGAATGCTTCAATCAAAAATATAGGGTATCAGAGTGGCTTAAAAAACAGGATCTTGGATGCCTGGGTGCCTCAGGGGTTGAATATCTGTTTTGGTTCAGGTCATGATCCCGGGGTCCTGCAGGATCAAGTCCCACATCAGGCTCCCCGCATGGAGCCTCATTTTCCTTCTGCCTATACCTCTGCCTCTCTGTGTCTCTCATGAAAACATAAACAAAATATTTTAAAAAGAAAAGAGATAAAAAGATGAGAAAGGATCCAAATAAAATCACAAATGAGAAAAGAGAAATAATAACCAACACTAGAGAAATACAAACGATTATAAGAGAACATTATGAAAAATTATATGCCAGCAACCTAGATCCTGGAATAAATTGATCAATTCATGGATATATATAGCATTGCAAGAATGAAAAAGGAAGAAATAAGAAACTTGAACAGACAGATAAGCAGCAAAGAAATTGAATCAGCAATCAAGAATCTCCAAACAGGAGACGCTTAGATCAATAGAACAGAATGGAAAGCCAAAACCAGATACAAACGTGTAACTCTATGATCCATTAATCGACAACAAGGCAGGAAGCAATATCCAATGGCACCAAGACAGTCTCTTCAACAAACACTAACCCTGACCCCAGGATAAGAACAAATGGTGTTGGGAAAACCAGGCAGTCACATGCAGAAGAATGAAACTGGACCACTTTCTTACACCATATATATAAAAAATAAATTCAAAATGGATGAAAGACCTAAATGTGAGACCTGAAACCATAAAAAGAAGAGAAGATGGGCAGCAACATCTTTGACATTGGCCATTGGATCTTCTTTCTAGTTATGCCTCAGAGGTGAGGGAAACAAAAGCAAAAATACTATTGGGACTTCATCAAATTGAAAAGCTTCCACAAAGTGAAGGAAACAACCAACGCTAAATGGCAACATACAAAATGAGAGGAGATATTTGTAAACAACACATCCAATAAAGAGTTAGTATTCAAAATACATAAAGCAAACATAAATCTCAGCATCCTAAACACAAATTATCCAACCGCAGATTGGCAGAAGACATGCATGGATTTTGTCTCTGACAAGACATCCAGATGGCCGCCAGACACACGGAAAGACACTCAGCGTCACCCATCATCAGGGAAATGCAAACCAAAACCACAATGAGATGTCACCTGACAGCCATCAGAATGACTAAAATTAACAACACAAGAAACAACAGGTGGTGGGGAGGCTATCGAGAAGGGGGAGCCCCCTTACACTCCTGGTGGGCATGCGATCAGGTGCAGCCAGGGTGGAAAACAGTGTGGAGGGTCCTTGAAAAGTTAAAAAAGGGGATCCTAGGGTGGCGCAGCGCTTTGTTGCCTGCCCATGGCCAAGGGCGCGCTCCTGGAGACTCGGGATTGAATCTCACGTCGGGCTCCTGGTGCATGGAGCCTGCTTCTCCCTCTGCCTGTGTCTCTGCCTCTCCTTCCCTCTCTCTCTCTATCTGTGACTATCATAAAAAATTATAAGAAAAGAAGTTAAAAATAGAGCTACCCTTCGATTCCAAAATTGCACAGCTAGGTATTTACCCCGAGGATACAAAAGTAGTTTAGTAGATTCGAAGAGAGACACACCGCCCAGTGTTTGTAGCAGTGTTATCAACAACAGCCAAACTGTGGATACAGCCCAGATGTCCATCGACAGATGAATGGGCAGAGACGATGTGGTAAATATACACACTGTGACATCACTCGATCATCAGAAGGGATGAAATAAAGCCATTTACAATGACGTGGGAGAAGTGGAAAGGACCTATCCTAAATGAAATCAAAGAAAGACAGATACTAAATACCATACAATTGCATTCACATGTGAATTTTAAGAAACCAAACAAACTGGCAAAGGCGCGGAGGGGGGATGAGAGATGCAAACCAAGAAACCGAAGTACAGTTGTGGTGACGAGGCCCCATGTCCTCCTGAAGCGTATCCAGGGGCTCTTAGGAGGCCAGGGCTCTTGTCACTGTGAATGCGGCACCCAGCTTCCAGAAGCCTCAACTTATGTCTTGAGGGCCCTGGGAGTTCCTGCCAGATTGGACACGGAGTCACATCTTCCTGAAGCCTCCCCGTGGGTCCTGAGGCAGCCCAGGGGCTCCTGTCTGTGTGGATTCAGGCCCACAATTTCCTGAAGCCTCCCCGCGTGTCCTGAGGTGGCCCAGGGGCTCCTGTCAGAGTGGATGCGGGCCCACATCTTCCTGAACCTCCCTGCGGGTCCTGAGGCAGCCCAGGGGCTCCTGTCTGCCTGGATGCGGGCCCACAATTTACTGAAGCCTCTGCGGGGGCCCTGAGGTGGCCCAGGGGCTCCTGTCAGCGTGGATGCGGGCCCACATCTTACTGAAGCCTCACCACAGGTCCTGAGGAGACTGGTGATCCTGTCACCATGAACTCGACCCAAAGTCCCCCTGAAGACTCACCGCGGGTCTTGAGGAGGCTGCGGGTCATCAGCGTGGATGCGTCCCCATGTCCTCCTCAGGCCTCCCCAGCACAGGTGGGCTCCTGTTAGTGCAGGCCGAAGAGGCCTACTGCGCATGCGTGCCCACTGGGCGGGGCCTGTGCTAGGGTGTTCCCTGCGGGTCGCTCAGGCATTACAGGAGGCCCTCAGGAGGCGACGTGCCCCTGCTGGGCCGCACCTGCCTCTTTCCGGGCTCCAGCTGTGGCCTGTTAGGTTGGAAACATCTCATTGAAATGGAGCCCAACACCCGGCTTCCCCTGAAATACTTAAGGGTAATGAATTGGAACCCACAGGACACGAAATGAAAGGTGGAGCAGACTTTTACCACGTCCTTCAAAACTCACTCAACCCTCTTCCACTGTGGGCGGGACCGTGGGCTGGTAGAGCAGCCTGGAAACAGTGTGGAGGCTCCTCAGGAAGTTACCAATAGAGCTGCCCTGCGACCAGCAGGTGCATGGCCTGGAGCTCACTCCGAAGATACAGATGCAGTGAGACTCAGGACTCCTGCACCCCAATGTCCACAGCAGCCGGGTCCACAGTAGCCACACTGTGGGAGGAGCCTCGGTGCCCTCCGGCAGATGATGGATAAAGAGGATGGGAGATAGATGATGGTCATAGAGAGAGGAATGGTACTCAGCTATCAAAGAGAAGGAAATCTTGCCATCTGCAATGACTTGGATAGAACTAGAGGGATCATGTTAAGTGAAATAAGTCAGTCAGGAAAGAGAATGACCGTGTGGTGTCATTCATAGGTGCAATTAAAGAAGCAAAGCAGATGAACATCTGTGAAGGGAAGGAAAAACAAATAAAATGAAATAGATGCAGGAAATACAGACTCTTAATGATAAGAAACAAACTGCGGGTCGCTGGAGGGGAGGAGAGGGGGGAGGGCATAACCGGCATGAAGGAGGGCAAGTTATGTCAAGAGCACTGCTGTTATCTCCAACTGGTGAATACCTGAATTCTTCCCCTGAAAGTATAATACACTATACGTTAATTCATTGGGTTTAAATTAAATTAAGTTAAAAAAATCAGTTGTATCAGAGCACATTTCCTTCTGGACTCTCTGTTCTGCTCCTTCAGCTTATGCCAGGACCACCCACCTTGGGTCTGGTTTGTTCAAGTAGGCACCACGCCTCGTCCATGGCCCAGCCCAGGGCTAGAACTCAGGACCCCGAGATCAGGACCAGAGGTGAGGTCAGGAGTCGGATGCTTAACCGACGGAGCCAGCCGGGGGCCTGAGAACCACACTGCTTTATCCTGTGTCTCTGTGACATCCTTTGAAATAGGAAAGTGCTGCGTCCCACTCTGTCTTGCTTCTCCTATACTGATTTGCTCTCCAGGGTCATTTGTGGGGGTGGATGGATGTTATGGGTTTTATTTTTCCTATTTCTAAGATCTGCCACCATGATTTTGATTGGAATGACATTGAAACTGAGGGTGGCTTCTGGAACTGCGGACATTTTCACAAGATGAGTCCCACCCCACGAGCCCAGGATCATCTCCCAGAGCCTGGTATGGCTCAATGCACATGTCTTGTGCTCCTTCAGATCAGTCTCATTATTTAATCTCTGTGATGGTCCTTAAAAAGAAGTCACATCCTTCATTTCCTACCTGAGTGCTCATTGTCGGGACACAGCAAGGCTACTGAGCTCTGTAGGGTCAGGTTGTGTCCCGTGACTTTACTGAACTCACTCCTTAGTTCTAACAGATTTGCGTGGAGGCTATCGGGTTTCCTGTTTCTAGTACTGTGTTTTCAGCAAATGGGGACAGTGTGACGTCCCCCGTCCAGGTGTGGAACCTTTGCTGTTTTCTGTCTGTTGACTACATTAGGACTTCCAGCACTGAGACGGGACCTTCTTGGCTTGTTCCTGCTCAGGGGAGATGATTTCAGGTTTTCACCCTTGAGGATGAAGGCACTTGTGGGCCTTCCTAGTGGCCTTTCTTCTGTTGATAGAAATTTCCTCAAAACCCACTAGGCTTTTGATGTTGTATTTTGTCAAATGCTTTTTCTGCAACTCTTGAGAGGATCCTATGTTTTTTGTCCTTTCTCTTGTTTTTCTTTTTTAAAAAGATTTTATTTACATATCCTTGAGAGACAGAGAAAGAGAGAGAGGCAGAGAAAGAGAGAGGCAGAGACACAGGCAGAGAGAGAAGGCGGCTCCATGTAGGGAACCCGACGTGGGACTCGATCTCAGGACTCCAGGATCACGACCTGGGCTGAAGGCAGGTGCTAACCTGCTGAACCATCCAGGCTGCCGCATGTCCTTTCTCTGGTTAATGTGATGGATCCTGCTGACTGATGGACAGCGGGGTCATGGGTAGGACATGGGCAACATAGATGAACAATAGTAACAGCTATAAGCGTCTGGTTCTCAAATAAATAAGTCACAGAAATTTAGAAAGTACAGCCTAGGGAATAGAGTCAGTACTGTTGTGACAACTTTGTACGGGGACAGACGGTGATGCCACTTCTTGTGGGGAGAGCTGAGTAAGGCACAGAATTGTCAAGTCACTAGTTGTAGCCCTAAAACGACTGTCACCTTGTGTGTCGACTGTACTTCAATAAATATTAAGGAATAGGGGTTTCTGGTAGGACTCCCGGTGGGTCTGTGAAAGGCATTTACACGGTGGTAACACACACGAAGGCACCTCTGCAGAGGGGATAAAGATGCTCACATGTCTTCATGTTGATATTGAGAAGATTTACTTGATAGAGGGTGCAGTGGGGAGGGGCCGAGGGAGAGGGGGAACCTGGAGCGGACTCCTCAGCCACCGGAGCCCAAGCCCCACCCAAGGCTCCATGCCACAACCTCGAAATCCTGACCTGAACCAAACTAAAGAGTCGACGTGGAACTGACTGAACCACCGAGGAGCCCCTCAAATGTTCTTAAGTGCAACCCAATGTTCTGAACTCTGGGGGTCGGGGGGACATCTTTGACCACCAGTCTGCCTAGAAGAGCGGAAGGCCTGCAGGGCCCGAGGATGGGAACTGCGATGTGGGAGGGTGCCTGCAACCCCGTCCCACCCGGCATGTGGAGAGGACCCTCCCCCGGGACCCTCAGCCTTCAGGGTGAAGGGCTAAGTGCTGATTGGATACTGCCTGCCCACAGTCATGATGCAGGACCCCACTGTGGGTGGAACTGTGCCGTCCCTGGGTTCCACCGCTGCCTGGCACTCACTGTGCATCAACAGACCTTCAGAAGCACTTGTGCTCTGGATCTGGCTCACAGGACCCGACTCTCCCACTCTCTCCAGTAGCTCAGTACTCCCACTCTCCTCATTACCCCAACTCTCCCACTCTCCCCAGTACCCCAGAACTCCCACTCTCCGCAGTTCCCCAACTCTCCCAATCACCCCAGTACCCCAGTACATCAAGAGGAGGCGCTCATACAGTGACAGGTCACAGGGGAGTGGCCACGGATGCCGGCTCCCCGCGGGCCCCTCTGGGGCCTGTGGGTATGGGTGGGGGCGCTGGCCTCCCGGGCTGGGGTTCAAAACACGCCGACCCCAATGCGATGACCGTGAGCACCTGCTGCATCCCTTCCACAGCCCCACAGGGTGAGGGCGGCCCCCTTAAGCCCTGTCCAGGGAAGGAGGGTGCGGTTGGAGTTCGGCAGCTCCCCCAGGACCCCCGCTCCCCTTTAAGCCCTGTGCTGTGCAGAGAGACCCAATACATGACCTTTCTAGCCCATCCTAGGTGCATGGACCCCAACAGGGATGACACCCTCCCCCACCCTGTGGCCAGAGAAGGACGGTCAGGGCCTGCTGGGTCCCCCTGGCCAGTGAGTAGGCTTGCTCTTCACTCACTGAAAAGCGGAGTCCCTCGTGCTCCCCCCAGATCCCCCTCAGGCTATTCACGCATCGTTGCCCTCAGGGTGGGGAGTTGGGTCGCACTCTTGCTGGCATCAGGTTTGAATTTTGATGAAGTCCAGTCCGTTGCTATCTCTTCTTGTTCTTTGTGCTTGTGGAATCTAAGAGAAACCTTCGATCTCCCCTGGGCTGGGACACATCACCTGAGCATCAGATCGGCAGTTCCCTGGAGCCTACTGGGTCCCCCGCCCATGTGCTCCTGATACCGGGGTGGGAGCACTCTGTCATCCCAGCCTGACGGCGTGTCCTGGGACAGTGGCTGGGAAGGTGGACTGTAGGTGCGCGAGTGACAGACATGCAGTGAGGGCCCGTGTGTGATGGTCCAGCCCAGCCTGTGCCCCTCAGGACTATGGGGATGTCCCCACTCCGGTCAGATGGCGGGGGACCTGTCCTCAGGGAGCAGCTTGATGCATGTGTCCTTGGAAGGTTCTCATGCGCCGTCATTCTTGGATGTGTTTGGTTTCCAGCACCATGCAGGAGGACTCAGAGACCCTGCTGGCCTTGCAAAGGGCCAATATCGTGGCCCACTACCATGAGGTGAGGCCCAGAAGGGACCATAGACAAAACACACCCACGAGAGGGGGGTCCATACCTGCAAGAGCAGGGGAGGCCCAGGAGAGGATCAGAGCCAAGGATGAGCCAGGTCAGCCCAGACAAGGACCATAGTCACCAGGAACAAGTGAGACCCTGGGGATGGTCCCGGTATCAGTAGCAACTAAGGGTCCATCCTGGATCCTAGTCATTGGTAGCTGAGGAGCCCAGTCACCAGGTATGGTGAGGCCCAGGCAGGGACCACAGTCACCAAGTCCAGATGAATTCCACAGCTACCATGTCCAGGCAAGGCCCAGGTGGAGACCAGAGTCACCAGGTCCAGGTGAGGTCAAGGTGGAGACCACAGTCGCCAGGTCCACATGAGGCCAAGAAGGGGACCAGAGTCACTAGGCCCAGGTGAGGCCCAGTTGGGGACTGTAGTCACCAGGTCTGGCTGAGGCCCAGATGGGAACCACAGTCACCAGGTCCAAGTGAGGCCCAGGTGGGAACCGCCTTGATAGACATGTAACTCTAACTGTACTCTCTATAAATCTCAGGCCGAATTAATAGGTTTACAGAATGATTTGAAAGTTAGCTAGGTCATTTGGTGGGGACAGGTGACTTGGGGACCCTACTCTTCGGCCATCTTGCCCCTCTGACAGGAATATTTTTAGCAGTGAACAGTAAAGTCCATTTATTAAAAGTTGTTATTGATTTGTGCAAACAAACTTCTGTCGGCTTAAAGCAACTGTGAATCACACATATCCACACTGGCTAGAAAATTTTGTTAACCTGAGTTTCTAGATCATTTTCATTACGTGAGTGATTTCTTTCCAAAACTAATTCCCATAGGAAGTAGGGCAATGTGACCAGAGAAACAGCCAAGCAACATGAGAAAAAAGAAACCAACAAAAAAATGCTAAGCATTTTTCTTGGGATCAGAGAAATCCTGATCCTGTAAGGATTTTTCACCCTGCCCTGAGAGAAACCAATTCTCTGACTCAGATGCTTCAGGAGAGAACTGGGTTTCTGATCCAGTAAATCCTGACTGCCTCTGGCACTTGGTTCCCACAGCTATGGATGTGGCCTCAGACCAGCTCGGTGGTTTCCAGGCTGCACTTTGAGGAATTGGAAGGGCTCTGAACACACACCTTAGGGGCAGCCTAGGATCCACAACCTATAGCTTTTAATTGATAGGTACACCAACTCACATTAAACTTTGTTAGAAAGAAGTCAAATTGTGTGTTTTAAGAAGACTTTAAAAAGGGCAGCCTGGGTGGCTCAGCCGTTTAGCACTGCCTTCTTCCCAGGGCATGATGCTGGATACCCAGGATGGAGTCCCACTTTGGGCTCCCTGCATAGAGCCTGCCTTTCCCTCTGCCTGTGTCTCTGCCTCTCTCCCTCTCTCTCTGTTTGTCTCTCTCTCTCTCAAATGAATGAATAAATAAATAAATAAACAAATAAATAATAAATAAATAAATAAATAAATAAATAAATAAATAAATAAATAAAATAAAAAGTATATTGCAGCTATATTGGTAGCTATATTAATAAAATCTGTTGTTTTTACATTTTATGGTGACTGGACCTAGCAACTCTTTACATCAACAGCCATCACTTCTAGTCCTCACAACAGTGTGTGGGACAAGTGGTATTATTTCCTTTTTACAGATGAAATTGATGACTTCAAGCACATGGGGTTCCTTCCCTTTCTTTTTTTTTTGTTCAGAATATACAAGCTAAAGTGAGTAAATTACAAGAAACCCACTTCGGTGATCAACACCTTTACTTTCCTCAAATGATTTTAATATTTTTCTCAATTCTGAACTCCTTATCTGACTAATCCTTTTCAAATAACTTAGGATACTAAATAAATCTTAAAAAAAAATAGGGTAGCCCTGGTGGTGCAGCGGTTTAGTGCCGCCTGCAGCCCAGGGTGTGATCCTGGAGACTGGGATTGAGTCCCACATCGGGCTTCCTGCATGGAGCCTGCTTCTCCCTCTGCCTATGTCTCTTCCTCTCTTTTGCCCTCTCTGAATGAATAAATAAATAAATCTTTAAAAAAATAACTTAGGATACATTTTCCCAGGACTTGTTCAGAGAACCATTCCCTGGATTAAAGTCTCTCCCTAAGTATGAATCAGTGACTAAAACAGACCCAGCATACACAGATTCTATTTATTCAACACCCATTCATTCCAAAAAGACGTCTATTCGGCCTTCTACATGGTAGGCACAGAGACAGGCTCTGTCCCCACCAGGTTTCAATCTATGTCCCCAGAGTACTACCTACTATCTTTTGAACTTCCTATCAGGAGCCTGAATGCTGATTTCTAAAAGCAAAACAAGCAAGTCCACAGTTCTCCTTCATACTTCCCCAGAAGACCCTTGGGTTCTCTGCACAGAGTTGAACTGTTGTGATACTTACTGAGTCATTGATTGTGTAGGTCAGTCACAGAGCAGCACTGCCATCCAAAACAAAAAGGAGGAAAAAAGGAGTTTGGAAGTAATTGGGTCTCACAAATCGTGGGGAGGGAATACGGAAACTGTGTTAATGTTTCTTAGTGCACCTTTTCTCAGAGCCACATCTCTCCAGATGTGGAGACATAGACGAAGCCCCATATGTCCCGACCAAAGTGCAGGTCCTGAGGAGGACAGGAGTCCTGTCAGTGTTGACGTGGCCCCACATTTTCCTCAAGCCTCACCATAAGACCTGAGGAGGCTGGGGGCTCCTGTCAGTGTGGATGCGGTCCCCACATATTTTGTAGGCCTCACCATGGGCCCAGACAAGGCTGGGGTCTTCTGTCCGCATGGACACATCCCCATAATTCCTGAAGTCTACACCGGGGGTCTTGAGGAGGTCAGCGTCCTGTTGTGTGGACGTGGCCTCACGTCCTCCGGAAGCGAAACTGCGGGTTCTGAGGAGGCTGGGGTTCCTGTCACCGTGGATGAGGTCCCCAGCTTCCAGAAGCCTGAACATGTGTCCTGAGGGGCCCTGGAGCTCATACCAGTGTGGACGCGGTGCCACTTCCTCCTGAATCCTCCCCGCAGGACCTGACGTGGCCCAAGGGCTCCTGTCAGCATGGATGCGGGCCCACATCTTCCTGAAGCCTCCACGCAGGTCCTGAGGAGGCTGGGGCTCATCAGCATGGATGCAGCCCCACGTCCTCCTCAGGCCTCCCCAGCACAGGCGGGCTCCTGTTAGTGCAGGCTAATGATGCCTACTGTGCTAGCATGACCCCTGGGCGGGGCCTGGGCTCAGGTGTCCTCTGCGGAAGGCTCAGGTACTGTAGGAGACTGTGCAGGGGGCAGGTTGCCCGCACTGGGGCCCCACCTGCCTCCTTCCAGGCTCCAGCTGAGGCCTGTGAGCTTCAGAAATGTCTCACTGAAACGGAGCCCAACACCCAGCTTCCCCAGAAATACTTAAGGACAATGAATTGGAGCCCATGGGACATGACACGAAATGTGGACCAGACTTTTATCACACCCTGCAAAACTCACTCAACCCTCTTCCACTGTGGGTGGGACCGTGGGCTGGCGCAGCCGCCCTGGAAACAGTGTGGAGGCTCCTCAGGAAGCTACCAATAGAGCCGCCCTGTGACCGGCAGGTGCATGGTCTGGGGCACACTCCATAGATAAAGATGCAGTGAGACTTCAGGACACTTTCACCCCAATGTCCACAGCAAGGGAGTCCACAGTAGCCACACTGTGGGAGTAGCTTCGGTGCCCTCGGGCAGATGGTGGATAAAGAGGATGGGAGATAGATGATGGTAATAGATTATTGAGAGATTGATGATAGGAATGGTACTCTGCTATTAAAGAGAAGGTAATCTTGCCATTTGCAATGACGTGGATAGAACTAAAGGGATCATGTTAAGTGAAATAAGTCAGTCAGGAAACAAAATTACTGTATGGTTTCATTCATAGGTGAAATTAAAGAAGCAAAGCAGATGGGCATCTGTGAATGGAAGGAAAAACAAATAAGATGAAAACAGAGATGGAGGGAGCAGAGACTCAATCACAGGAAACAAACTGAGGGTCGCTAGAGGTGAGGGGAGTGGAGGGACAGGGTAACTGGTAGACGGGCATGAAGGAGGGCAGTGATGTCATGAGCCCTGGTGTTATCTCCAACTGGTGAATCCCTGAATTCTACCTCTGCAAGTATAATACACTATACTGCTAATTAATTGGGTTTAAATTAAATTAAGCTTAAAAAATCAGTTGACTCTATCAGAGTGCATTTTCTTCCAGGCTCTCTTCTGCTCCTTCAGCTTATGCCAGAACCACACCCCTGTGGGTTTGGTTGTTTAAGTAGGCTCCATGCCTCGTCCACAGCCCAGCACAGAACTAGGACTCATGACCCCGAGATCAAGAGCAGGGGTGAGGTCAGGAGTCAGATGCTTAACCAACGGAGACAGCTGGGGGTCCGAGAACCACACTGCTGTCTCCTGTGTCTCTGTGGCATCGTTTGAAATAGGAGAGTGCAGTGTCTTGCTCTGTCCTGCTTCTCCTATACTGATTTGCTGTCCAGGGTCATTTGTGGGGGCAGAGGAATGTTACGAGTGCTTTTTGTATTTCTAAAATCGGCCACAATGATTTTGAGAGGAATGACATTGGAACTGCGGGTGTTCTGGAACTGTGGACATTTTAACAAGATGAAGGCTCCAACCCCATGAGCCCAGGATGTCCTCCCAAAGTCTTGTAATTTTCAGTGTACAAGTCTTGCACTTTCTTTGTTCACTCTAATTATTTTGTTCTTTTGGATGCTCCTGATAAGGGAATCATGTCCTTAATTTCCTTTCTGAGTGCTCATTGTCGAGACACAGCAAGGCTACTGATCTCTGTTTATTTGGTGTCCCACTAACTGAATTCACTCATTAGTTCTAACAGTTTTTGGTGGAGTCTCTCGGGTTTCCTGTTTCTAATGCCACATCTTCAGCAAATAGGGACAGTTTGACGTCCCCCTTACAGGTGTGGAACCTTATCTGTTTCCTGTCTGTTGACTATGGTAGGACTTGCAGTGCTGAGAGGGGACCTCCTTGGCTTCTTCCTGCTCTTAGGAAAGACGATTAAAAGGTTTCACCCTTGAGGATGATGTCAGCTGTGGGCCTTCCTACACGGCCTTTATTCTGTTGATATATGTTTCCTCAAAACCCACTACGCCAAAAAAAATTTTTTTTAGAAAACCCGCTATGCTTTTTATGTTATATTTTGTCAAATGCTTCTTCTGCAACACTTGAGAGGATCGTATGCCTTTGAAATTTCTATTTTTTTTTAAGATTTTATTTATTCACCCATGAGAGACAGAGAGTGAGAGAGTTGGAGTGAGAGAGAGAGAGATACAGAGACAGGGTCAGAGACATAGAGGGAGAAGCAGACTCCATGTAGGGAACACAACATGGGACTCAACCCTAGGAATCCAGGTTCACGCCCTGGGCCAAAGGCCGGCGCTAAACCGCTGAGCCCCCTGGGCTGCCCCATGTCCTTTCTCTTGTTAATGTGATGGATCATGGTGAAGGATAGTCAGAGGGGACACCGGTGGGAGTTGGGCAATATAAATGAAGCATATTAAGAGCTATAATCATCTGGTTCTCAAATAAATAATTCACAGATATTTAGAAAGTACAGCCTAGACAATAGAGTCAGTACTATTGTGACAACTCTGTATGCGGAGAGATGCTGATGACACTTCCCGTGGGGAGATCTGAGTATGCACAGAATTGTCAAATCACTAGGTCATAGCCCTGAAACTGCTGTAACATTGTGTGTTGACTGTACTTCAGTAATATCAAAGAAAAGGGGTTTCTGATGGGAGTCATGGTGGGTCCATGAAAGGCATTAAAATGGTCATTACACATATGAAGTCACCTCTGAAGAGGGGATAAAGATGCTCACATGTCTTGATGTGCATTTTCAGAAGATTTACTTGAGAGAGGGTGCAGTGGGGAGGGGTGGAGGGATAGGGGGAATCTGGAACAGACTCCTCACATACCAGTCACAAGGTCTGGGTGAGGACCATGTGAGGACCACAGTCAGCAAGTACAGGTGATCCCCCATGTCGGACCCAGAGCCACCAGGACCAGATGAAGCTCAGGTGGGGACCAAAAGGACCAGGTCCAGGTTGAGGCCCAGGTGGAGCCCAGAGGCACCAGGTCCAGGTGAATCACAGGCGGTACCAGATTCACCAACTCCAGGTAAGGCCCAGGTGGGGACCAAAGTCACAAGGTCTGGATGAGGCCCAGGTGGGGACACAGTCTCCAGGTCCAGATGAGGCAAAACTGAGGACCAGAGCCAACAGGTCCAGCTGAGGCACAAGAGGGGACCAGAGTCAACAGGTACAGATGAAGCCCAGATGAGGATCAGAGTTACCAGGTCCTGGTGAGGCAAAGAAGGCGACCACAGGACCCAGGTCCTGGTGAGCCCCATGTGGGAACCAGAGTCACCAGGTCCATTTGTGGCCCAGGTGGGGACCACAGTCACCAGGTCCAGGTGAAGCCCAGGTGGGGACCAGATTCACCAAGATCAGGTGAGGCCCAGGTGGTGACCAGAGTCACCAGGTCTGGTTAAGGAACAGGTAAGGACCAGATTCACCAGGTCTGGCGGAGGCCCCGAGGGGGACCAGAGTTGCCAGGTCCAGGTGGGACCCAGGTGGCAACCACACTCAGCAGGTCCAGGTGAGGTCAAGCTGAGGACCAGTGTTACCAGGGCCAGGTGAGGTAGGTGGGGACCAGTCACCATGTCCACGTGAGGCCAGAAAGACACCACAGGTACCAGCTCCAGGTGAGGTCCGTGTGCAAACCAGAGTCACCCGGTCCAGGTGAGGCACAGGAGGGGACCAGAGTCACCAGGTCAAGGAGCAGCCCAGAAGGGGACCAGAATCCCCTGTCCCAGGTGAAGCCCAGGTGTGGAACAAATTAACCAGGTCCGAAAGACATCCAGGTGAGGACCAGAGCAACCAAGTCAAGGTATGGCCCAGATGGTGCTCAGAGTCACCAGGTTCAGGTGAAGCCAAGAAGGGGACCACAGTCACCATGTCCAGGTGAACCTGATGTGGGATATAGAGGCACAATATCCAGGTGAGGCCCATGTGGGGACCACAGAAACCAGAGCCAGATGAGGCCCAGGATGGGACCAGAGTCACCAGGTCCAGGTGAGCCCAGGTGGGAAACAGATTCACCAGGTCCAGGTGAGGCCCAGGTGGAGAACACAGTCACCAGATGCAGGTAAGGCCAAGCAGAGGACCAGAGTCACCAGTTCCAGGTCGGCCCAGGTGGGGACCGGAGTCACCAGGTACAGATGAGCCTAGAAGGAAATGAGAGAACCAAGGTCCAGGTGAGGTCCATGTGGGAACCAGAGCCACCAGGTGCAGGTGAGGCCAGGTGAGGACCAAAGTTAACAGATCCAGGTGTGTCCCAGTTGGGGATCAGAGAAAACCTGTCCTGATGATGCCTAGATAGGTACCAGAGGCACCAGGTCTAGGTGAGTCCCAGGTGCAGACCAGTTACCAGATCCAGGTGAGGCCAAGCTGAGGGCCAGAGTCACCAGGTCCCAGTAAGACTCAGGTGAGGCCCAGGTGAGGATCAGAGTCATCAGGTCCAGGTGAGGCCCAGGTGGGGACCACCGTCACCAGGTCCAGGTGGGGATCAGAGTCACCGGGGCCAGGTGAGGCCTAGAAGGAGACAACAGGACCCTGGTCCAGGTGAGCCCCATGTGGGAACCAGAGCCACCAGGTCCATTTGCGGCCCAGGTGGTGACCAGAGTCACCAGGTCTGGGTAAGGAACAGGTAAGGACCAGATTCACCAGATCTGGGGGAGGCCCCGGTTGGGACCAGAGTTGCCAGGTCCGGGTGAGACCCAGGTGGCAACCACACTCAGCCGGTCCAGGTGAGGCCAAGCTAAGGACCAGAGTCAACCGGTCCAGGTGAGGCCCAGGAGGGGACCAGAGTCACCAGGTCAAGGAGCAGCCCAGAAGGGGACCAGAATCCACTGGTCCAGGTGAAGCCCAGGTGTGGAACAGATTAACCAGGTCCCAAAGACACCCAGGTCAGGACCAGAGCGACCAAGTCAAGGTATGGCCCAGATGGTGCTCAGAGTCACCAGGTTCAGGTGAGGCCAAGAAGGGGATGACAGTCACCATGTCCAGGTGAACCTGATGTGAGAACGAGAGGCACCATATCCAGGTGAGGCCCATGTGGGGACCACAGAAACCAGATCCAGATGAGGCTCAGGATGGGACCAGAATCACCAGGTCCAGGTGAGCCCAGGTGGGAAACAGATTCACCAGGTCCGGGTGAGGCCCAGGTGGGGAATACAGTCACCAGATCCAGGTAAGGCCAAGCAGAAGACTAGAGTCACCAGTTCCAGGTGAGGCCCAGGTGGGGACCGGAGTCACCAGGTACAGATGAGCCTAGAAGGAAACGAGAGACACAAGGTCCAAGTGAGGCTCATGTGGGAACCAGAGCCACCAGGTGCAGGTGAGGCCAGGTGAGGAGCAAAGTTAACAGATCCAGGTGTGTCCCAGATGGGGATCAGAGAAACCCTGTCCTGATGATTTCTAAATAGGTACCAGAGACACCAGGTCCAGGTGAGGCCCAGGTGGGGACCAGTTAGCAGATCCAGGTGAAGCCAAGCTGAGGGCCAGAGTCAGCAGGTCCCAGTAAGACTCAGGTGAGGCCCAGGTGGGGATCAGAGTCATCAGGTCCAGGTGAGGCCCAGGTGGGGACCACTATCACCAGGTCCAGGTGGGGACCAGAGTCACCGGGGCCAGGTGAGGCACAGTTGGTGACCGGAGTCACCAGGTCCGGGTGAGGCCCCATTGGGGACAAGAATCACCAGGTCCAGGTGAGGTGCAGGTGGCAACCACACTCACCAGGTCCAGGTGAGGCCCTGGTGGGGACCAGAGTCACCAGGTACATGAGACGCTAGAAACACTACAGCCACCAGGTCCACATGAGGTCCATGTGGGAACGTGAGTCACCAGGTACAGGTGAGGCCCAGGTGGGCCCAGATTGACCAGGTCCAGGTGGGACCCAGGTGGGAACCACTGTCACCATGTCCAGGTGTATCCCAGGTGAAGACCAGAGTTAATAGGTCCAGGTGGGTCCCTGTTAGGGAACAGTGTAACCATGTTCTGATGCTACCCAGGTGGGTACCAGAGACACCAGGTCCAGGTGAGACCCAGGTGGGGACCAGAGACATGAGGTCCAGGTGAGGTCCCGGTGGGAAGCACAGTCACCAGTTACAGGTGAGGCCCAGGTGGGACCAGTGTCACCAGGTACAGAAGAGGCCAAAGTGAGGACCAGAGTTATCAGGTCCAGGTGAGTCCCAGTGGGGAATAGAGTAACCATGTCCCGATGATGCCCAGGTAGCGACCAGAGTCACCAGGTCCAGATGAGGCCAGGTGGGGAGCATATTCACTAGGTCCAGGTGAGGCTCAGTTGAGGACCAGAGTCACCAGGTCAGGGTGAGGCCCAGAGGGGTTCGAGAGTCATCATGTCCAGGTGAGGCTCAGGTGTGGAAGAGAGTAACCAGGGTCCAATGATGCCCAGGTGAGGACCAGAGTCACCAGTTCCAGGAGAGGCCAAGAAGGAGTCCACAGCAATCAGGTCCTCGTGTGGCCCAGATGGGGACCAGATTCACCAGGTCCAGGTGAGGCCCAGGTGGTGACCAGAGTCACCAGGTCTGGGTGAGGACCAGGTAAGGACCGGATTTACCAGGTCCCTGTGAGGCCCACATGGGGACCTGAGTCACCAGGTATGGGTGAGGCCCAGGTGGTAACCACACTCACCAAGTCCAGGTGATGCCAATCTGCAGGCCAGAGTCACCAGATCCAGGTGAGGCCCTTGTGGGGACCAGAGTCACCAGGTAAATGTGAGGCTAGAAGGACACCGCAGTCACCCGGTCCAGGTGTGGTTCATGTGCGAATGAGAGTCACCAGGTCCAGGTGACACCCAGGTGGGGAGGGACCAGTCACCAGGTCCAGATTGAGGCCCAGGTGGGGCCCAGTCATCAGGGCCAGGTGAGGCAAAGTGTAGATCAAAGTTATCAGGTCCAGGTGAGTCCCAGGTGGGGAACAGAGTAACCATGTCCCAATGATGCCCAGGTGGGACCAGAGTAACAAGGTCCAGACAAGGCCCAAGTGAGGAGTAGATTCACCAGGTCCAGTTGAGGCCCAATTGAGGCCCAGTCTCCCCAGCTCCGGGTGAGGCCCAGAGGGGGACCAGAGTCACCTGGTTCAGGTGACATCCTCGTGGGGCCAGAGTCACCACGTCAGGGTGAGGCCCAGTGTGGGACTAGAGTCACTAGGTCCAGGTGAGGCCTCGATGTGGAACTGAGTAACCAGGTCCCATGTTGCCCATGTGAGGACCAGATTCACCAGGTCCAGGTGAGGTCCATGTGGGAACCAGTCACCTGGTCCAGGTGAGGCCCAGGTGGGACCACAGTCACCAGGTCAGGGTGAGGTCCAGAGGGAGACCAGAGTCACCAGGTCAGGTGAGGCCCAGGTGTAGAAGAGAGGAACCAGGTCCCAATGATGCCCAGGTAAGGACTAGAGTCACCAGGTCCAGCTGAGGCCCAAATATGGATCAAGGTCATGAGTTCCAGGTGAGGCCAAGAAGGAGACCACAGGAACCAGGTCCAGGAGAGCCCCATATGGGAACCAGCACCACAGATCCAGGTGAGGCCCAGGTGGGGACCATGGTCACGAGGTCCAGGTGAGGCCCAGGTGGCGACAAGATTCACCAAGCCCAGGTGAGACCCAGGTGATGCCCAGAGTCACCAGGTCCAGGTGAGGACCAGGTAAGGACCAGATTCACCAGGTCCAAGTGAAGCCCAGGTGGGGACCAGAGTCACCAGGTAAGGGTGAGGCCCATAGGGGGACCAGAGTCCCGGGCCAGGTGACACCCAGGGGGGGACCAGAGTAACCAGTTAAGGGTGAGGCCCAGAGTGGGACCAGAGGTCCCCGGTCAAAGTGAACCCAGGTGTGCAAAAGAGTATCCAGGTCCCAATGATGCCTCGGTGAGGACCAGAGTCACTAGGGCCATGTGAGGCCCAGATGGGGATCAGAATCACCAGGTCCTGGTGAGGCATAGAAGGAGACCACAGTCACCAGTATCAGGTGAGCCCCATGTGGGAACCAGAGCCACTATATCCAGCTGAGTCCCAGGTCCATGTGAGGCCCACGTGAGGACCAGATTCATCAGGTTGAGTTGAGGCATAGCTGGGGACGAGATTCACCAGGTCTGAGTTAGGTCAAAGTGGGGATGAGAGTCACCAGGTCCAGGTAAGGCCAAGCTGAGGACCAGAGTCACCAGATCCAGGTGAGGTCCATGTTGGAAAGAGAGTCACCAGGTCCAGGAGAGGTCCAGGTGGGGACCAGAGTCACCAGATCCAGGTGAGGCCCAGTTGGGGACCAGAGTCACCAGATCCAGGTGAGGCCCAGTTGGGGACCAGAGTCACCAGGTCCAGATGAGGCCCAGGTGAGGACCAGAGTAACCAGGTACATGTGAGGCCCAGGTGGGGACCAGAGGCAACAGGTCCGTGTGAGGCCAGCTGGGGACCATGGTCACCAGGTCTACGTGAGACCTAGGTGTGGAACACAGTAATCAGGTCCAGGTGAGTCCCAGGTGGTGACAACAGTCACCACATCCAGGTGAGGCCCAGGTGGGGACCAGAATCTCCAGGTTCAGGGGAGGTCCTTGAAAGAACCAGAGTCAACAGGTCGAGGTGAGGCACATGTGGCAACCAGAGTCAGCAGATCCAAATCAGGCCAAAGTGGGGTTCACAGTCACCAGGTCAGGGTGAGACCCAGAGGGGGACCAGAGTCACCTGGTTCAGGTGAGGCCCAGTTGTGGAACACAGTAACCGGGTCCCAATTATGCCCAGTTGAGGACCAGAGTCAACAGGGCCAGGTGAGGCCCAGATGGGGATCAGAGTCACCAGGTCCAAGTGAGGCCCAGGTGGGGACCACAGTCACCAGATCCAGGTGAGTCTCAGGTGCAGACCAGAATCAGCAGGTCCAGCGGAGGCCCAGGTGGGGAACACAAAAACCATGTGCCAATGATGCCCACCTCGGGACCAGAGTCACCAGGTCCACTTAAGGACCAAGTGGGGACCTGATTCACCAGGTCCAGGTGAGGCCCATGTGGAGACCAGAGTTACCAGTGAAAGGTGGGTCTAGAAGGACAACACGGTCACCAGGTCTAGGTGTGGTCCATGTGAGAACCAGATCACCAGGTACAGATGAGGCCCAGGTGGGAACCAGAGTCAGCAGGTCCGGGTGAGGCCAAGGTGGGGACCACAGTCACCAGGTCCAGGTGAAACCAAGCTGAGGACCAGAGTCACCAAATGCAGGTGAGGCCTGGGGTGGAGGGGGGACTGGAGTCACCAGGTACATGTGAGCCTAGAAGAACAGCAGAGACACCAGGTCCAGGTGAGGCCCAGGTGAGGACCAAAGTTAAATGTTCCAGAGTCTCACTGGGGAAACAGAGTAACCATATCCCGATGATGCCCAGGTGGGTACAAGAGTCACCAGGTTCCAGGTGAGGCACACATGAGGACCAGAGTCACCAGGTCCAGGTCATACCCAGGAGGGGGCCAGATTCACCAGGTCCAGGTGAGGCCCAGGTGGAACAGAGTCACCTGGTCTGCTGAGGCCCAGGGGGGATAAATGTCATAAGACCAGTTGAGGCCCAGGTGGGAACACAGTCACCCAATCCAAGCGAGGCCAAGCTAAGTACCAGAGGCACCAGGCCCAGCTGAGGCCCAGTTGGGGACTGGAGTGACCAAGTATAGGTTACATTAGAAGGACACCACAGTCATAAGAACACAGTTGGTTGAAAGCTGGCTTCTAAAGAGGCTTCCTTGTGAGAGCTGAGTTCAGGGCAGGACCCTCCCGCATCCTGACTGCCTGTAGACGAAGCCGCTAACATCCTTATGTTAGGCGCTGGGAGAGGTGGTGAGAAAAGCATGTGGAAGTGTCGGGCCTGTTCTCAGGTGTATCTGAGTTGAAAACAGCAATTTCCAACGACCTTCTTCAATTGAAAAGAATCGAAAATAATCGAATCGACTCAAAAAGAATCGAAAATAATTGAATTGACACGAATCAAATCGAAAATAATCGTATCGAATCGAAAAAAATCGAATTGAATCGAATGGAATGGAATTGAAAGAATCGAATCGACTCGAAAATAATCGAATTGAATCGAATCGAATCGAAGAGAATTGAATCGTATACAAAATACTCGAATCGAATCGAAAGAATCCAAAATATTCGAAACGAATGGAATCAAATCGAAAATAATCAAATCGAATCGAAAATGATCGAATTGAATAGAATAGAATCGAAAAGAATCGTAAATAATCGAATCGATTCGAAAACAATCGAATCGAATTGAAAAGAATCGAATCGACTAGAAAATGATCAAAGAGAATTGAATCGAATTGAAAAGAATCGAAAATAATCAAATCGATTTGAAAATAATCGAATCGAATCGAAAAGAATCGAATTGAATCGAAAACAATTGAATTGAATCGAATCGAATCGAAAAGAATAAAAAATAATCGGATCGATTTGAAAATAATCGAAACGAATTGAAAAAAATCGAATTGAATCGAATGGAATTGAAAAGAATCGAATCGAATCCAAAATAATTGAATTGAATCGAAAAGAATTGAATCGTATAGAAAATACTCGAACCGAATCGAAAAGAATCCAAAATATTCGAAATGAATGGAATCGAACCGAAAAGAATCGAAAAGAATCGAAAATGATCGAATTGAATCTAATCGAATCGAAAAGAATCGAAAATATTCGAATCTAATTGAATTGAAAGGAATCGAATCAAATTGAAAACAATCAAATTGATTCGAATCAAATAGAAAATAATAAAAAATAACCAAATCGACTCGAATCGAATTGAAAATAATCAAATCGAAAATAATCGAATTGTATCGATGGAATCGAATCGAATCAAAAAGAATAAAAAATAATTGATTTGAATTAAATCAAAAGGAATCGAATCGAATCGAATCGAAAATAATCAAATCTAATTAAATCAAATCGAAAAGAATCGAAAATAATCGAATCGACCCGAAAAGAATAAAAAATAATCGAATTGACCCAAATCGAATAAAAATAATCGAATCAAATCGAAAAAAATCGAATTGAATCGAATGGAATGGAATTGAAAAGAATCCAATCGAATCGAAAATAATCGAATTGAATCGAAGAGAATTGAATCGTATAGAAAATACTCGAACCGAATCGAAAAGAGATCGAGTCGATTCGATTATTTTCGATTCTTTTCGAGTCTATTCGACTATTTTTGATTCTTTTTGATTTGATTCATTTGATTCGATTTGATTCTTTTCGATTCGATTCGATTCGTTTCGATTCGATTCGAATCAATTATTTTCGATTCGATTCCATTCGATACAATTCGATTATTTTTGATTCGATTCGATTATTTTCAATTCGATTCAAGTCGATTCGGTTATTTTTGCATCTTTTTGATTTGATTCGAATCGATTTGATTATTTTCAATTCGATTCGATTCCTTTCAATTCAATTTGATTCGATTATTTTTGATTCGATTCGATTCAATTCGATCATTATTGATTCGATTCGATTCTTTTCGATTCGATTCGATTCTTTTCGAATCAATTTGATTATTTTCGATTTGATTCAATTCAATTCGATTATTTTCGATTCAATTAGATTCTTTTCGATTCGATTTGATTATTTTCAATTCGATTCGATTATTTTTGATTCTTTTCTATTCGATTCGATTATTTATGATTCGATTCAATTCCATTCCATACAATTCAATTATTTCTGATTGCATTCGATTTGATTATTTTCAATTCGATTTGAGTCCATTCGATTATTTTTTATTCTTTTTGATTTGATTCGAATCGATTTGATTATTTTCAATTGGATTCGATTCCTTTGGTTTTGATTTGATTCAAATATTTTCGATTCCTTTCGATTCGAATCTATTCCATTCAATCATTTTCGATTCGATTTTTTTCAATTCTTTTCGATTTGTTTGATTTGATTCGATTCGATTATTTTCGATTCGATTTGATTCTTTTCGATTCGATTCGGTTCGATTATTTTCGATTCTTTTCAATTCGATTCGATTCGATTGTTTTCGGTTCAATTCGATTCTTTTTGATTCGAATCGATTATTTTCGTTTCGGTTCTATTATTTTCTATTCCATTTGATTATTTTCGATTTGACTGTTTTCGATTCGATTGGATTCTTTTCAATTGGTTTCAATTATTTTCATTTCGGTTCAATTATTTTCGATTCGATTTGATTATTTTCGAATCTTTTCGTTTTGATTCGATTCATTTCGATTATTTACAATTCGATTCGATTCGATTCTTTTCGATTAGATTCGATTATTTTTTATTTGATTCGCTTCTTTTCGATTTGATTCTTTTTGATTTGAATTGATTATTTTCAATTATTTTCATTTCGGTTAGATTATTTTTAATTCTTTTCGAATCTTGTCAATTCATTTCAATTACTTTCGATTCTTTTCGATTCGATTTGATTATTTCCGATTTGACTGTTTTCGATTCGATTAGATTCTTTTCGATTATTTTCAATTCAATTCAATTCGATTCTTTTCAATTCGATTCTATTATTTTTGATTTGATTGGCTTCATTTTATTCGATTCGATTCTTTTCGATTCGATTCGATTCCTTCCTTTCGAATCGATTATTTTCGATTATTATTTCGTTTTGATTATTTTCAATTCTTGTCGATTCTTTTTGATTCGTTTCGATTACTTTCGATTCTTTTCGATTCGATTCAATTCTTTTTGATTCGAATCAATTATTTTCATTTCAGTTCGATTATTTTCGATTCGATTTGATTATTTTCAATTCGACTGTTTTTGATTAGATTTGATTCTTTTTGATTGGTTTCAATCATTTTCGTTTCGGTTCAATTATTTTCGATTCGATTTGATTATTTTCGATTCTTTTCGTTTCGATTCTATTCTTTTTGATTATTTTCAATTTGATTTTATTCGATTCTTTTCATTTAGATTCAATTACTTTCGATTTGATTCGCTTCTTTTCGATTCAATTCGATTCTTTTTGATTATTTTCAATTCGATTTGATTCGATTCTTTTCGATTCGACAGTTTTTGATTCGATTCGATTCTTTTCGATTGGTTTCAATTATTTTCGTTTCAGTTCAATTATTTTCGATTGGGTTTGACTATTTTCGATTCTTTTCAATTCGATTCCATTCAATACAATTCGATTATTTTTGATTCGATTTGATTATTTTCAATTCGATTCGAGTCAATTCGGTTATTTTTGCATCTTTTCGATTTGATTCGAATCGACTTGATTATTTTCAATTCGATTCGATTCCTTTCAATTCAATTTGATTTGATTATTTTTGATTCGATTCAATTCGATCATTATTGATTCGATTCGATTATTTTCGATTCGATTTGATTCTTTTCGATTCGATTCGGTTCGATTATTTTCGATTCTTTTCAATTCGATTCGATTCGATTGTTTTCGGTTCAATTCGATTCTTTTTGATTCGAATCGATTATTTTCGTTTCGGTTCTATTATTTTCTATTCCATTTGATTATTTTCGATTTGACTGTTTTCGATTCGATTGGATTCTTTTCAATTGGTTTCAATTATTTTCATTTCGGTTCAATTATTTTCGATTCGATTTGATTATTTTCGAATCTTTTCGTTTTGATTCGATTCATTTCGATTATTTACAATTCGATTCGATTCGATTCTTTTCGATTAGATTCGATTATTTTTTATTTGATTCGCTTCTTTTCGATTTGATTCTTTTTGATTTGAATTGATTATTTTCAATTATTTTCATTTCGGTTAGATTATTTTTAATTCTTTTCGAATCTTATCAATTCATTTCAATTACTTTCAATTCTTTTCGATTCGATTTGATTATTTCCGATTTGACTGTTTTCGATTCGATTAGATTCTTTTCGATTATTTTCAATTCAATTCAATTCGATTCTTTTCAATTCAATTCTATTATTTTTGATTTGATTGGCTTCATTTTATTCGATTCAATTCTTTTCGATTCGATTCGATTCCTTCCTTTTGAATCAATTATTTTCGATTATTTTTGTTTCGTTTTGATTATTTTCAATTCTTGTCGATTCTTTTCGATTCATTTCGATTACTTTCGATTCTTTTCGATTCGATTCGATTGTTTTCGATTCGATTCAATTCTTTTTGATTCGAATCAATTATTTTCATTTCAGTTCGATTATTTTCGATTCGATTTGAGTATTTTCAATTCGACTGTTTTTGATTAGATTTGATTCTTTTCGATTGGTTTCAATCATTTTCGTTTCGGTTCAATTATTTTCGATTCGATTTGATTATTTTCGATTCTTTTCGTTTCGATTCTATTCTTTTTTGATTATTTTCAATTTGATTTTATTCGATTCTTTTCATTTAGATTCAATTACTTTCGATTTGATTCGCTTCTTTCGATTCAATTCGATTCTTTTTGATTATTTTCAATTCGATTTGATTCGCTTTTCGATTCAATTCGATTCTTTTTGATTATTTTCAATTCGATTTGATTCGATTCTTTTCGATTTGACAGTTTTTGATTCGATTCGATTCTTTTCAATTGGTTTCAATTATTTTCGTTTCAGTTCAATTATTTTCGATTTGATTTGACTATTTTCGATTCTTTTCAATTCGATTCCATTCGATACAATTCGATTATTTTTTATTCGATTTGATTATTTTCAATTCGATTCGAGTCAATTCGGTTATTTTTGCATCTTTTCGATTTGATTCGAATCGACTTGATTATTTTCAATTCGATTCGATTCCTTTCAATTCAATTTGATTTGATTATTTTTGATTCGATTCGATTCAATTCGATCATTATTGATTCGATTCGATTCTTTTCGATTCGATTCGATTCTTTTCGAATCGAATTGATTATTTTCGATTCTTTTCAATTCGATTCTATTCAATTCGATTATTTTCGATTCAATTCGATTCTTTTTGTTTCGATTAGATTATTTCCAAATCGATTCGATTATTTTCGATTCTTTTCTATTCGATTCGATTCAATTCAATCATTTTCAATTCGTTTCGATTCAAGTATTTTCAATTCAATTCCATTCGTTTCGAATATTTTGGATTCTTTTTGATTCGATTCGAGTATTTTCTATACGATTCAACTCTCTTCGATTCCATTCGATTCTTTCGATTCGATTATTTTTGAGTCGAATCGATTGTTTTCAATTTGATTCGATTCTTTTCGATTCGATTCAATTATTTTCGATTCGATTATTTTCGATTCGATTCTTTTCGATTAGATTCAATTATTTTCAATTCGATTCGCTTCTTTTCGATTCGATTCGATTCTTTTTGATTATTTTCAATTCGATTCGATTCGATTCTTTTCGATTCGATTCGATTATTTTCAAATCGATTCGATTATTGTCGATTCTTTTCGATTCGATTCGATTCAATTAGAGTGTTTTCGATTCGATTTGTTTCTTTTCAATTCCATTCCATTCAATTCAATTCGACATTTTTCGATTCGATTGGATTATTTTCGATTCGATTCATGTCAATTCAATTATTTTCGATTCTTTTCGAGTCGATTCAATTATTTTCAATTCTTTTCGATTTGATTTTATTCGATTCGATTCCTGTCGATTCAATTCGATTATTTTCAAATCAATTTGGTTATTTTCGTTTCTTTTCATTTGATTCAATTCAATTCGATCATTTTCGATTCGATTAGATTCTTTTCGATTCGATTCAAATTTTTTCGAATCAATTCGATTATTTTCGATTCTTTTCCATTTGATTCGAGTCGATTCATTGTTTTCTATTCAATTCGATTCTTTTCGATTCGATTCGATTATTTTCAAATCGATTCGATTATTGTCGATTCTTTTCGATTCGATTCGATTCAATTAGAGTGTTTTCGATTCGATTTGTTTCTTTTCAATTCCATTCCATTCGATTCAATTTGACATTTTTCGATTCGATTCGATTATTTTCGATTTGATTCATGTCAATTCAATTATTTTCGATTCTTTTCGATTCTCTTTGATTTGATTTGTTTCGATTTGATTCTTTTCGATTCAATTCGATTCTTCTCGATTCGATTCGATTTCTTTCAAATCGATTCGATTATTTTCGATTCTTTTAGCTTCGATTCGATTCAATTAGAGTATTTTCGATTCGATTTGATTCTTTTCAATTCCATTCCATTCGAATCAATTCGACTTTTTTCGATTCGATTCGATTCTTTTCGATTCGATTCATGTCAATTAAATTATTTTCGATTCTTTTTGAGTCGATTCGATTATTTTCGATTCTTTTCGATTTGATTTTATTCGATTCAATTCCTGTCGATTCGATTCAATTATTTTCAAATCGATTCGATTCTTTTTGATTCTTTTCAAATCGATTTTAATCAATTCGATCAATTTCGATTCGTTTCGATTCTTTTCGTTTCGATTAGATTATTTTCGAATCGATTCGATTATTTTTGATTCTTTTCAATTCGATTCGATTCGATTCAATTCGATCATTTTCGATTCGATTTGATTCTTTTCTAATCAATTCGATTATTTTCGAATCGATTCGATTATTTTCGATTCTTTTCGATTCGATTCGATTTTTTTCGATTGATTCGATTAGTTTCGATTCTTTTCCATTCGATTCGATTCAATTCATTGTTTTTGATTCGATTCGATTCTTTTTTATTTGATTCGATTATTTTCAAATCAATTCTATTATTTTGATTGTTTTCGATTCGATTCGATCCAATTCGATCATTTTCGATTCGATTCGTTCTTTTCGATTCAATTCGATTATTTTTGAATCGATTCGATTATTTTCGATTCTTTTCCATTCGATTAGATTCAATTCGATTGTTTTTGATTCAATTCAATTCTTTTTGATTCGCTTCGATTATTTTCAAATCTATTCGACTTTTTTCCATTCTTTTCGATTCGATTCGATTCAATTCGATTATTTTCGATTCAATTTGATTCTTTTCAAATCGATTCGAATATTTTCGATTCTTTTCATTCGAATCGATTCAATTTGATCATTTTTGATTCGATTCAATTCTTTTCGATTCAATTCGATTCTTTTGAAATCGATTCGATTATTTTCGATTCTTTTCATTCGATTCGATTCAATGCGATCATTTTCAATTAGATTCGATTCTTTTCGATTCGATTCAATTATTTTCAAATCGATTCGATTCTTTTTGATTCTTTTCGAATCGATTCTAATCAATTCGATCAATTTCGATTCGTTTTAATTCTTTTCGTTTCGATTAGATTATTTTCGAATCGATTCGATTATTTTCGATTCTTTTCGATTCGATTCGATTCAATTCGATTGTTTTCGATTCAGTTCGATTCTTTTCGATTTTCTTCGATTATTTTCAAATCGATTCGACATTTTTCCATTCTTTTCGATTCGATTCAATTCAATTCGATCATTTTTGATTCGATTTGATTCTTTTCAATTCCATTCCATTCGATTCAATTCGAGTTTTTTCGAGTCGATACGATTATTTTCGATTCGATTCATGTCAATTCAATTATTTTCGATTCTTTTCGAGTCGATTCAATTATTTTTGATTCTCTTCGATTTGATTTGATTCGATTTGATTCTTTTCGATTCAATTCGATTCTTTTCGATTCGATTCGATTATTTTCAAATCGATTCGATTATTTTCGATTCTTTTCGATTCAATTCGATTCAATTAGTGTATTTTCGATTCCATTCGATTCTTTTCAATTCCATTCCATTCGATTCATTTCGACTTTTTTCGATTCGATTCGATTATTTTCAATTCGATTCATGTCAATTATTTTCGATTCTATTCGAGTCAATATGATTATTTTCGATTCTTTTTGATTTGATTTTATTCGATTCGATTCTTTTCGATTCGATTCAATTATTTTCAAATCGATTCGATTATTTTCGATTCTTTTCATTTGATTCGATTCAATTCGATCATTTTCGTTTCGATTCGATTCTTTTCGATTCAATTCAATTATTTTCAAATCGATTCGATTCTTTTCGATTCTTTTCGAATCGATTCTAATCAATTCGATCAATTTCGATTCGTTTCAATTCTTTTCGTTTTGATTTGATTATTTTCGAATCGATTCGATTTTTTTGATTCTTTTCAATTCGATTCGATTCAATTCGATCATTTTCGATTCGATTTGATTATTTTCTAATCAATTTGATTATTTTTGAATCGATTCGATTATTTTCGATTCTTTTCAATTCGATTAGATTCTTTTCGATTCGATTCGATTTTTTTCGAATCGATTCGATTATTTTCGATTCTTTTCCATTCGATTCGATTCAATTCATCGTTTTCGATTCCATTCGATTCTTTTTGATTCGATTCGATTATTTTCAAATCGATTTGATTATTGTCGATTCTTTTCGATTCGATTTGATTCAATTCGATCATTTTCGATTCGATTCGATTCTTTGCCATTCGATTTGATTGTTTTCAAAATGATTTGTTTATTTTTGAATCTTTTCGATTTGATTCGATTCAATTCGATCATTTTTGATTCGATTCTTTTCGATACGATTCGACTTTTTTTGAATCGATTCAATTATTTTCAATTCTTTTCGATTCGATTCAATTAAATTCGATTTTTTTCGATTCAATTCGATTCTTTTCGAATTGATTCGATTATTTTCAAATCGATTTGATTATTATTGATTCTTTTCGATTCGATTCGATTCAATTCGATCATTATCGATTCGATTCTATTCTTTTCGATTCGATTCAGTTGTTTTCAAATCGATTCGATTGTTTTCGATTCTTTTTGATTCGATTCGATTCAATTCGATCATTTTTGATTCAATTCGATTCGATTATTTTCGCTTCGATTCCATTCATTTCGAATATTTTGTATTCTTTTCGATTCGGTTCGAGTATTTTCTATACGATTCAAATCTATTCCATTCAATTCGATTCAATTCGATTATTTTCGATTCAATTCGATTCTTTTCGATTCGATTCGATTATTTTCAAATCGATTCAATTATTTTCGATTCTTTTCGATTCAATTCGATTCAATTAGAGTATTTTCGATTCCATTCGATTCTTTTCAATTCCATTCCATTCGATTCAATTCGACTTTTTTCGATTCGATTCGATTATTTTCAATTCGATTCATGTCAATTATTTTCGATTCTATTCGAGTCAATACGATTATTTTCGATTCTTTTCGATTTGATTTTATTCGATTCGATTCTTTTCGATTCGATTCAATTATTTTCAAATCGATTCGATTCTTTTCGATTCTTTTCGAATCGATTCTAATGAATTCGATCAATTTCGATTCGTTTCAATTCTTTTCGTTTCGATTTGATTATTTTCGAATCGGTTCGATTATTTTTTATTCTTTTCGATTCGATTCGATTCAATTCGATCATTTTCGATTCGATTCGATTCTTTTCTAATCAATTCGATTATTATTGAATCGATTCGATTATTTTCGATTCGATTAGATTCTTTTCAATTCGATTCGATTTTTTTCGAATCGATTCGATTATTTTCGATTCTTTTCGATTCGATTCGATTCTTTTTGATTTGATTCGATTATTTTCCAATCGATTCGATTCTTTTCGATTCTTTTCGAGTCGATTAGTTTCTTTTCGATTCGATTCAAATTTTTTCGAATCGATTCGATTATTTTCGATTCTTTTCCATTCGATTCGAGTCGATTCACTGCTTTCGATTCAATTCGATTCTTTTTGATTCGATTCGATTATTTTCAAATCGATTTGATTACTGTCGATTCTTTTCGATTCGATTCGATTCAATTCGATCATTTTCTATTCGATTCGATTCTTTGTGATTTGATTCGATTGTTTTCGAATCGATTCGTTTATTTTTGAATCTCTTCGTTTCGATTCGATTCAATTTGATCATTTTCGATACGATTAGATTCTTTTCGATTTCATTCGATTTTTTTCGAATCGATTCGATTATTTTCAATTCTTTTCGATTCGATTCAATTAAATTCGATATTTTTCGATTCAATTCGATTCTTTCGATTTGATTCAATTATTTTCAAATCGATTTGATTATTATCGATTCTTTTTGATTCGATTCGTTTCAATTCGATCATTATCGATTCGATTCTTTTCTATTCGATTCCGTTGTTTTCAAATCGATTCGATTGTTTTCAATTCTTTTCGATTCGATTCGATTCAATTCGATCATTTTTGATTCGATTAGATTCGATTTTTTTGCTTCGATTCCATTCGTTTAGAATATTTTGTATTCTTTTCCATTCGGTTCGAGTGTTTTCTATACGATTCAATTCTCTTCCATTCAATTCGATTCAATTCGATTATTTTCAATTCGAAACTTTTCAAATCGATTTGAATATTTTCAATTCTTTTCATTCGATTCGATTCAATTTGATCATTTTCGATTCGATTCGATTCTTTTTTATTCGATTCAAATATTTTCAATTCGATTCGATTCTTTTCGAATCGATTCAATTCAATTCAATCACTTTTGATTCGTTTCGATTCTTTTTGTTTCGATTTGATTCAATTCAATCATTTTCGATACGATTCGATTCTTTGCGATTTGATTCGATTATTTTTCATTCTTTTCGATTCGATTCGATCCAATTCGATCATTTTCGATTTGATTCGTTCTTTTCGATTCAATTCGATTATTTTCGAATCGATTCGAATATTTTCGATTCTTTTCGATTCGATTAGATTCTTTTTGATTCGATTCGATTTTTTTCGAAACAATTCGATTCTTTTCAATTCTTTTCGATTCGATTCGATTCAATTCTATTGTTTTCGATTCAATTCAATTCTTTTCGTTTCGATTCGATTATTTTCAAATCGATTCGATTATTTTCGATTATTTTCGCTTCGATTCGATTCTTTTCAATTCCATTCCATTCGATTCAATTCGACTTTTTTCGATTCAATTCGATTATTTTCGATTTGATTCATGTCAATTCAATTATTTTTGATTCTATTCGAGTGGATTCGATTATTTTCGATTCTTTTCGACTTGATTTTATTCGATTCGATTCTTGTCGATTCAATTCGATTATTTTCAAATCGATTCGATTATTTTTGATTCGATTCAAATCTTTTCAAATCGATTCGAATATTTTCGATTCTTTTCTTTCGATTCGATTCAATTCATTGTTTTCGTTTCGATTCGATTCTTTTCGATTCGATTCGATTATTTTCAAATCGATTTGATTATTGTCGATACTTTTCGATTCGATTCGATTCAATTCGAACATTTTCGATTCGATTCGATTCTTAGTGATTTGATTCGATTGTTTTCGAATCGATTCGTTTATTTTTGAATATTTTCGATTCGATTCGATTCAATTCGATCATTTTCGATTCGATTAGATTCTTTTCGATTCGATTCGATTTTTTCAAATCTATTCGATTATTTTCAATTCTTTTCGATTCGATTCAATTAAATTCGATTTTTTTCGATTCAATTCGATTCTTTTCGATTCGATTCCGTTGTTTTCAAATCGATTCGATTGTTTTCAATTCTTTTCAATTCGATTCGATTCAATTCGATCATTTTTGATTCGATTTGATTCGATTATTTTTGCTTCGATTCCATTCGTTTCGAATATTTTGTATTCTTTTCGATTCGGTTCGAGTATTTTCTATACGATTCAATTCTCTTCCATTCAATTCGATTCAATTCGATTATTTTCGATTCGATTAGATTCTTTTCAAATCGATTCGAATATTTTCAATTCTTTTCATTCAATTCGATTTAATTTGATCATTTTCGATTCGATTCGATTCTTTTTGATTCGATTCGATCATTTTCAAATCGATTCGATTATTTTTGATTCTTTTTATTCGATTCGATTAAATTTGATCATTTTAGATTCGATTCGATTCTTTTTGATTCGATTCAATTATTTTCAAATCGATTCGATTCTTTTCGATTCTTTTCTAATCGATTCAATTCAATTCGATCAATTTTGATTTGTTTCGATTCTTTTTGATTCGATTCGATCCAATTCAATCATTTTCGATTCGATTCGTTCTTTTCGATTCAATTCGATTATTTTCGAATTGATTCGATTATTTTCCATTCTTTTCGATTCGATTAGATTCTTTTTTATTCGATTCGATTTTTTTCTAATCAATTCGATTATTTTCGATTCTTTTCGATTCGATTCGATTCAATTTGATTGTTTTCAATTCAATTCGATTCTTTTCGATTCGCTTCGATTATTTTCAAATCGATTCAATTATTTTCCATTCTTTTCAATTCGATTCGATTCAATTCGACTTTTTTCGATTCGATTTGATTATTTTCAAATCGATTTGGTTATTTTCGATTCTTTTCGCTTCGATTCGATTCAATTAGAGTATTTTCGATTCGATTCGATTCTTTTCAATTCCATTCCATTCGATTAAATTCGACTTTTTTCGATTCGATTCGATTATTTTCGATTCGATTCATGTCAATTCAATTATTTTCGATTCTATTCAATTCGATTCGATTATTTTCAATTCTTTTCGATTTGATTTTATTCGATTTGATGCTTGTCGATTCAATTCGATTATTTTCAAATCAATTCGATTATTTTCGATTCTTTTCATTTGATTCGATTCAATTCGATCATTTTCGATTCGATTCGATTCTTTTCGATTTGATTCAATTATTTTCGAATCGATTCGATTATTTTCGATTCTTTTCTATTCGATTAGATTCTTTTCGATTCGATTCGATTTTTTTCGAATCGATTCGATTTTTGATTCTTTTCGAGTTGATTTGATTATTTTTTATTCTTTTTGACTCGATTTGATTTTCTTCTTTTCGTTCGATTCGAAACAATTCTTTTCAATTCAATTCGATTGTTTTCGATTCAATTCGATTCTTTTCGATTCGCTTCAATTATTTTCGAATCGATTCCATTATTTTCAATTCTTTTCATTAGATTCGATTCAATTCGATCATTTTCGATTCGATTCAATTCGATTCTATTATTTTCAATTCGATTCCATTCGTTTCGAATATTTTGGATTCTTTTCGATTCGATTCGAGTATTTTCTATACGATTCAAGTCTTTTCGATTCGATTTGATTCTTTCGATTCGATTCCATTCATTTCGAATATCTTGGATTCTTTTCGATTCGATTCGAGTAGTTTCTATACGATTCAATTCTCTTCAATTCGATTCGATTCGAGTCGATTCGATTATTTTTTATTCTTTTTGAGTTGATTTGATTATTTTTTATTCTTTTGATTCAATTTGATTTTGTTCTTTTCGATTCGATTAGAATCAGTTCTTTTCGATTCGATTCGAATCAATTATTTTCGATTCTTTTTGATTCGCTTCGATTCCATTCGATACAATTCGATTATTTCTATTCGATTATTTTCAATTTGATTCAAGTCGATTCGGTTATTTTTGATTCTTTTCAATTTGATTATTTTCAATTCGATTTGATTTCTTTCAATTCAATTTGATTTGATTATTTTCTATTCTTTTCGATTCGATTCAATTCAACTCGATCATTATTGATTCGATTCGATTCTTTTCGATTCGATTCAGTTGTTTTCGAATCGATTCGATTATTTTCGATTCTTTTCGATTCGATTCGATTCAATTCTATCATTTTTGATTAGATTCGATTAGATTATTTTCACTCGATTCCATTCATTTCGAATATTTTGGATTCTTTTCGATTCAGTTCGAATATTTTCTATACGATTCAATTCACTTCCATTCAATTTGATTCAATTCGATTATTTTCGATTCGATTCTTTTCAATTCCATTCCATTCGATTCAATTCCATTTTTTTCATTTCAATTAGATTATTTTCAAATCGAATCGATTAATCCCGATTTTTTTCATTCGATTCGATTCAATTTGATCATTTTCGATTCGATTCGAATCTTTTCGATTTGATTCAATTATTTTCAATTCGATTCGATTCTTTTTGATTCTTTTTGAATCGATTCAATTCAATTCGATCAATTTTGAGTCGTTTCGATGCTTTTCGATTTGATTCAATTATTTTCTAATCGATTCGATTATTTTCAATTCTTTTCAAATCGTCTCGATTCGATTCTTTGCGATTCGATTCGATTGTTTTCGAATCGATTCGATTATTTTTGATTCTTTTCGATTCGATTCGATCCAATTCGATCATTTTCGATTCGATTCGTTCTTTTTGATTCAATTCGATTATTTTCTAATCGATTCGATTATTTTCAATTCGATTTAATTCGATTATTTTCAATTCGATTCATGTCGATATGATTATATTCGATTATTCTCTAGTCGATTCGATTATTTTCGATTATTTTCGATTTGATTCGATTCAATTCGATCATTTTCGATTCGATTCGATTCAATTCCTTTCTTTTGATTCGATTATTTTTGAGTCGATTCGATTATTTTCAATTCGATTCGATTCTTTTCGATTTGATTCGATTCGATTTTTTTCAACGTGATTCAATTCCATTCGATACAATTCAATTATTTTCAATTCGATTCGATTATTTTCAATTCGATTCGCATCCATTCGAATATTTTTGATTCATTTCGATTTGATTCGAATCGATTTGTTTATTTTCAATTCTATTCGATTCCTTTGGTTTTGATTTGATTCGAATATTTTCTATTCTTTTTGATTCGAATCTATTCCATTCAATCATTTTTTATTCGATTCGATTCTTTTCGATTCGATTATTTTCGATTCTTTTCGATTAGATTTGATTTGATTCTTTTCGATTCGATTCGATTCGATTCCTTCTGATTCATTTCGAATCAATTATTTTCAATTCTTTTCGATTCGATTCGATTCCATTCGATACAATTCGATTGTTTTCGATTGGATTATTTTCAGTTCGATTCCAGTCAATTCGGTTATTTTTGATTCTTTTCAATTTGATTCGAATCGATTTGATTATTTTCAATTCGAATCATTTCCTTTCAATTCAATTTGATTCGATTATTTTCCATTTGATTCAATTCAGTTCGATCATCTTCGATTTCACTCAATTCTTTTCGATTCGATGCGATTATTTTCTAATCGATTTGATTATTTTCGATTCATTTCGATTCGATTCGATTCAATCCGAATATTTTCGATTCAATTCGATTCTTTTCCATTCGATTATTTTCAAATCTATTCGATTATTTACGATTCTTTTCGATTCGATTGATTCAATTCGATCATTTCCTATTTGATTCCATTCGTTTTGAATATTTTGGATTCTGTTTGATTCGATTCGAATATTTTATATACGATTCAAATCTCTTCGATTCGATTTGATTCTTTTGATTCGATTATTTTTGAGTCGATTCGATTATTTTCAATTCGATTCGATTCTTTTCAATTCCATTCCATTTGATTCAACTCATTTTTTTCGATTCGTTTAGATTATTTCAATTCCTTTCCATTCGATTCAATTCAATTTTTTTGGTTCGATTTGATTATTTTCAATTCGATTCGAGTCGATTCGATTATTTTCGATTCTTTTCTAGTCGATTCAATTATTTTCGATTCTTTTCGATTCGATTCGATTCAATTCGATCATTTCCTAATCGATTCGATTGTTTTCAAATTGATTCAATTATTTTCCATTATTTTTGGTTCAATTCGATTTAATTCAATCATTTTCGAGTCGATTCCATTATTTTCGATTCGATTCTATTCCTTTCAATTCGTTTCGATTGTTTTTGATTCGATTCAATTATTTTCCATTATTTTCGATTCGATTCAATTCAATTCGATCATTTTCGATTCGATTCGTTTGTTTTTGATTCAGTTCGATTATTTTCAAATCGATTCAATTATTTTCGATTCTTTACAATTCAAATCGATTGAATTCGATCAATTTCGATTCGATTCAATTATTTTCGATTCAATTCAATTATTTTCAAATCGATTCAATTATTTTCGATATTTTTCGATTCAATTTGATTCAATTCCATCATTTTCGATTTGATTCAATTCTTTTCAATTCGATTCGATTGTTTTCGAATCAATTCGAATATTTTCGATTCTTTTGATTCGATTCGATTCAATCTGATTCGATCATTTTTGACTCGATTCCATTCATTTTGAATATTTTGAATTCTTTTCGATTCGATTCGAGTATTTTCTATACGATTCAATTCTCTTCGATTCAATTCGATTTTTTCGATTCAAGTATTTTTGAGTCGATTCGATTATTTTCAATTCGATTCGAGTCGATTAGGTTATTTTTGATTCTTTTCTATTTGATTCGAATCGATTTGATATTTTCAATTCGATTCAATTCCTTTCAATTCAATTTGATTCGATTATTTTCGATTCTTTTTGATTCGATTCAATTCAATTAAATCATTTTCGATTCGATTCGATTCTTTTTTTTCAATTCGATTATTTTCGAATTGATTCGATTATTTTTGATTCTTTTCGATTCAATTCGATCATTTTCGATTCCATTCCATTCGATTCAATTCGATTGTTTTCTAATTGATTCGATTATTTTCTATTCTTTTCGATTTGATTCAAATCAATTTGATCATTTTCGATTTGATTCGATTAGATTCGATTATTTTCCATTCCATTCCATTCATTTCGAATATTTTGGATTCTTTTCGATTCGAGTATTTTCTATAAGATTCAATTCTCTTCAATTCGATTCGATTCTTTTGATTCGATTATTTTTGAGTCGATTCGATTATTTTCAATTCGATTCGATTATTTTCGATTCTTTTCAATTCGATTCTATTCTCTTCGATTCTTTTCGATTCGATTCGACTTTTTCGATTCGATTCAATTCCATTTGATGCGATTCAATTATTTCGATTTCATTCGATTCGATTATTTTCAATTCGATTCCATTGGTATCGAATATTTTGGATTCTTTTCCATTCGATTTGAGTATTTTCTATACGATTCAAGTCTTTTCGATTCGATTTGATTCTTTCGATTCGATTCCATTCAGTTCGAATATTTTGGATTCTTTTCGATTCGATTCGAGTAGATTCTATACGATTCCATTCTCTTCAATTCGATTCGATTCGTGTCAATTCGATTATTTTTGATTCTTTTCGAGTTGATTTGATTACTTTTTATTCTTTTTGATTCAATTTGATTTTCTTCTTTTCGATTCGATTCAAATCGCTTCTTTTCGATTTGATTCCAATCAATTATTTTCGATTCTTTTTGAGTCGATTCAATTCCATTCAATACAATTCGATTATGTCTATTCGATTATTTTCAATTTGATTCAAGTCGATTCAATTATTTTTGATTCTTTTCAATTTGATTATTTTCAATTCGATTCGATTCCTTTCAATTCAATTTGATTCGATTATTTTCGATTCTTTTCTATTCGATTCAATTCAACTCGATCATTTTTAATTCGATTTGATTCTTTTCGATTCGATTTGATTATTTTCAAATCGATTCGATTATTTTCAATTCTTCTCGATTCGATTCGATTCAATTCGATTATTTTCGATTCAATTCGATTCTTTTTGATTCGATTTGATTATTTTCAAATCGATTTGATTATTTTCAATTCTTTTCATTTCGATTCGATTCAATTCGGTTATTATCGATTCGATTCTATTCTTTTCGATTCAAGTCAGTTGTTTTCGAATCGATTCGATTATTTTCGATTCTTTTCGATTCGATTAGATCCAATTCGATCATTATTTATTCGATTCAGTTCGATTATTTTCGCTTCGATTTCATTCGTTTCGAATATTTTGCATTCTTTTCGATTCAGTTCGAGTATTTTCTATACGATTCAATTCTCTTCCATTCAATTCGATTCAATTCGATGATTTTGATTCGATTCGATTCTTTACAATTCCATTCCATTCGATTCAATTCAATTTTTTTTTATTCAATCGATTATTTTCAATTCCATTCATGTCAATTCAATTATTTTGATTCTTTTCGAGTCGATTTGGATATTTTCTTTTCTTTTGATTTGATTTTATTCGATTCGATTCTTGTCGATTCGATTCGATAGATTTCAAATCGATTAGATAATTTTCGATTCTTTTCATTAGATTCGATTCAATTCGATCATTTTTTATTCGATTCAATTCTTTTAGATTCGATTCAATTATTTTCAAATAGATTCAATTCTTTTTGATTCTTTTCGAATCGATTCTAATCAATTCGATTAATTTCAATTCGTTTCAATTCTTTTCGATTCGATTATTTTCGAATAGATTCGATTATTTTCGATTATTTTCGTTTTGATTTGATTCCATTCATTAATTTTCGTTTCGATTCGATTCGATTCGATTATTTTCAATTCGATTCCATTCATTTCAAATATTTTGGATTCTTTTCGATTCAATTCGAGTATTTTCTATACGATTCAAGTCTTTTCGATTCGATTTGATTCTTTCGATTCGATTCCTTTCAGTTTGAATATTTTGGATTCTTTTCGATTCGATTCGAATAGTTTCTATACGATTCCATTCTCTTCATTCGATTCCATTCGAGTCGATTCGATTATTTTTGATTCTTTTTGAGTTGATTTGATTTTTTTTATTCTTTTTGATTCGATTTGATTTTCTTCTTTTTGAATCGATTCGAATCGGTTCTTTTCGATTCGATTCAAATCAATTATTTTCGATTCTTTTTCGGTCGATTCGATTCCATTCGATACAATTTGATTATTTCTATTCGATTATTTTCAATTTGATTCAAGTCGATTCGGTTAATTTTGATTCTTTTCAATTTGATTATTTTCAATTCGATTCGATTCCTTTCAATTCAATTTGATTCGATTATTTTCGATTCTTTTTGATTCGATTCAATTCAACTTGATCATTTTTGATTCAATTTGATTCTTTTTGATTCGATTCGATTATTTTCGAATCGATTGGATTATTTTCAATTCTTTTTGATTCGATTAGATTCAATTCGATTATTTTCGATTCGATTCAAATCTTTTCAATTAGATTCGATTATTTTCAAATCGATTCGATTATTTTTGATTCTTGTCGATTCGATTCGATTCAATTCGATCATTATCGATTCGATTTGATTCTTTTCTTTTCGATTCAGTTGTTTTCGAATCGATTCAATTATTTTCGATTCTTTTCGATTCGATTCGGTCCAATTCGATCATTTTTTACTCGATTCGATTCCATTATTTTCGCTTCGATTCCATTCGTTCGAATATTTTGTATTCTTTTCGATTCGGTTCGAGTATTTTCTATACGATTCAATTCTCTTCCATTCAATTCGATTCAATTCGATTATTTTCAATTCGATTCGATTCTTTTCAATTCCATTCCATTCGATTCAATTCGACTTTTTTCGAATGGATTCGATTATTTTTGATTCGATTCATGTCAATTCAATTATTTTCGATTCTTTTCTAGTCAATTCGATTATTTTTGATGCTTTTCTATTTGATTCAATTCCATTTTATTCTTTTCGATTCAATTCGATTCTTTTCAATTCAATTCGATTATTTTCAAATCGATTCGATTATTTTGATTCTTTTTGATTCGATTCGGCTCAATTAGATTATTTTCGATTCAATTCGATTCTTTTCAATTTCATTCCATTCGGTTCAATTCGACTTTTCTCGATTAGATTCGATTATTTTCGATTCTTTTCGATTCGATTCGATTCAATTTGATTGTTTTCGATTCAATTCGATTCTTTTCTTTTCGCTTCGATTATTTTCAAATCGATTCGATTATTTTCCATTCTTTTCGATTCGATTCAATTCAATTCGATTACTTTCGATTCGATTTGATTCTTTTCAAATCCATTCCATTCTATTCAATTCAACGTTTTTTGATTCGATTCGATTATTTTCTATTCGATTCATGTCGATTTGAAAAAATCAAATCGAATCGAAGAGAATTGAATCGGATAGAAAATACTCGCATCGAATCGAAAAGAATCCAAAATATTCAAAATGAAAGGAATCGAATGGAAAATAATCTCATCGAATTGAATCGAAAATGATAGAATTGAATCGAATCGAATTGAAAAGAATCAAAAATAATCAAATCGTTTTAAAAATAATCAAATCGAATTGAAAAGAATGGAATTGAATTGAAAATAATCGAATTGAATCGAATCGAATTGAAAAGAATCGAATCGAATTGAAAATAATCGAATCGACTCAAAAATAATCAAATTGAAAGATTCGAATGAAATCGAAGAAAATTGAATCGTATAGAAAATACTCGCATCGCATCAAAAAGAATCCAAAATATTCGAAACCAAAGGAATCGAATCAAAAATAATCGAATCGAATCAAAATGTTCGAATTGAATCAAATCGAATCGAAAAGAATCGAATCGATTTGAAAATACACGAATCGACTCAAAAATAATCGAATCGAAAGAATCAAATCGAATCGAAGAGAATTGAATCGTATAGAAAATTCTCGAATCGAATCGAAAGAATCAAATTTATTCGAAATGAATGGATTCGAATGGAAAATAATCGAATTGAATCGATTCGAAAATGATAGAATTGAATCGAATCGAATTGAAAAGAATAAAAAATAATCGAATCAATTCGAAAACAACCGAATCGAATCGAAAACATTCGAATCGAATCGAAAATGATCGAAACGAATCGGATCGAAAGGAATCGAAAATAATCGAATCGATTTGAAAATAATTTAATTGAATTGAAAAGAATCGAATTAGATTGAAAATAATCGAATTGAACCTAATCAAATCGAAAAGAATAAAAAAAATCGAATCGATTTGAAAATAATCGAATTGAATCGAAAAGAATATAATCGAATAGAAAATGATCGAATTGAATCGAATAGAAAAGAATCGCAAATAATCGAATCAAATTGAATTGAAAGGAATTGAATTGACTTGAAAATAATCAAATCGATTCAAATCAAATCGAAAAGATGCAAAAATAACCGAATCGTCTTGAATCGAATCGAAAATAATCTAATCGAATTGAAAAAAATCGAATTGAATCGAATGGAATGGAATTGAAAAGAATCGAATCTAATAGAAAATGATCGAATTGAATCGAATCGAATCGAAAAGAATCGAATCGAATTGAAAATAATCAAATCAACGCAAAAATAATCGAATCCAAAGAATTGAATCGAATCGAAGAGAATTGAATCATATAGAAAATGCTCGAATTGAGTCGAAAAGAATCCAGAATATTCTAAATGAATGGATCGAAGCGATAAAAATTGAATCGAATCGAACCGAAAATGATCGAATTGAATCGAATCGAATCAAAAAGAATCAAAATAATCAAATCGATTCGAAAACAATCGAATCGAATTGAAAATAGTCGAATCGAATTGAAAATGATTGAAATGAATTGAATCGAAAAGAATCAAAAATAATCAAATCGATTTGAAAATAATCGAATCGAAAAAAAACGAATTGAATTGAATGGAATGGAATTGAAAATAATCGAATCAAAACAAAAATAAAAGAATTGAATCGAATTGAATGGAAGAGAATTGAATCGTATAGAAAATACTCGAACCGAATCGAAACGAATCCAAAATATTCGAAACGAATGAAATCGAAGCAAATAAAAGAATCGAATCGAATCAAAAATGATCGAATTGAATCGAATCGAATCAAAAAGAATCAAAAACAATCGAATCGATTCGAAAACAACTGAATCGAATCGAAAAGAATCAAATCGAATCGATAATGATCGAAATGAATCGAATTGACTCGAAAATAATTGAAAATAATCGAATGGAAACAAAAAGAATCGAATCGAATCGAAAACGATCAAATTGAATCGAATAGAAAAGAATCGAATCGATTTGAAAATAATCGAATCGAATAAAAAAAATGGAATTGAATCGAATGGAATGGAATTGAAAATAATCGAATCGAATCGAAAATAATTGAATTGAATCGAATTGAATGGAAGAGAATTGAAACGTATAGAAAATACTCGAACTGAATCAAAAAGAATCCAAAATATTTGAAATGAAAGGAATCGAAGCGAAAATAATCGAATTGAATCGAATCAAAAATGATCGAATGAATCGAATCGAATCGAAAGAATCGAAAATAATTGAATCGATTCATAAACAATGAATCAAATCGAAAAGATTCGAATCAAATCGATAATGATCGAATTGAATCGAATCGAATCGAAAAGAATTGAAAATAATCGAATCGATTTGAAAATTATCTAATCGAATTGAAAAGAATCGAATTAAATCGAAAATAATCAAATTAAATCTAATCGAATCGAAAAGAAACAAAAATAAATGAATTGATTCGAAAATAATCGAATCGAAAAGAATCAAATTGAATAAAAAATGATCGAGTTGAATTGAATCGAATCAAAAAGAATCGAAAATAATCGAATCGATTCGAAAAAAATCGAATCGAATCGATAAGAATCAAATCGAATCGAAAAGAATCAAAAGTAATCGAATCGATTCGAAAACAATCGAATCGAATCGCAAAGAATCGAATCGAATCGAAAATGATTGAATTGAAACGAATCGAATCAAAAAGAATAGAAACGAATCAAAATTGATCGAATTGAATTGAAATGATTCGAAAAGAATCGAAAAGAATCGAATCGATTTGAAAATAATTGAATCGAATTGAAAAGAATTGAATCGAATCAAAAATGATCAAATTGAATCTAATCGAATGAAAAGCATCGAAAATAATCGAATCGATTTGAAAATAATCGAATCGAATCGACAAGAATCGAATTGAATAAAATCAAATGGAGAAGAATGGAAAATAATCGAATCGACTCGAATAGAATTGAAAATAATTGAATTGACATGAATCGAATCGAAAATAATCAAATCGAATCCAAAAAAGTCGAACTGAATCGAATGGAATGGAATTGAAAAGAAACGAATCGAATTGCAAATACTCTAATTGAATCAAATCGAATCAAAAAAATCGAAAATAATCGAATCGATTTGAAAATAATCGAATCGAATTGAAAAGAATGGAATTGAATCGAAAAGAATCAAATCGAAATAATCGAAAATATTCGAATCGATTTGAAAAGAATCGAATCGAATCGAAAATAATCGAATTGAATCGAATTGAATGGAAGACAATTGAATCGTATAGAAAATACTCCAACCGAATCGAAAAGAATACAAAATATTCGAAACGAATGGAATCTAAGCGAAAATAATCAAATCGAATCGAATCAAAAATGATCGAATTGAATCGAATCGAATCGAAAAGAATCGAAAACAATCGAATCGATTTGAAAACAACTGAATCGAATCGAAAAGAATCGAATCGAATCGATAATGATCGAATTGAATCGAATCGAATCGAAAAGAATCGATAATAATCAAATCGATTTGAAAATAATCGAAATGAATCAAAAAAAATCGAATCGAATCGAAAACAATGAATTGAATCGAATCGAATGGAAAAGAATCAAAAATAATCGAATAGATTAGAAAAAGGTCGAATCCAATCGACAAGAATCGAATCGAATAAAATCAAATCGAAAAGAATCGAAAATAATCATATTGACTCGAATAGAATCGAAAATAATTCAATTGACATGAATCGAATTGAAAATAATCGAATCGAATCGAAAAAAGTCGAATTGAATCAAATGGAAAGGATTGAAAAGAATCGAATCGAATAGAAAATACTCTAATTGAATCGAATCGAAAAGAATCGAAAAAAATCGAATTGATTTGAAAATAATCGAATCGAAAAGAATCGAATTGAATCGAAAAGAATCAAATCGAATCAAATCAAATCGAAGAGAATCGAAAATAATTGAATCGACTCGAAAAGAGTCGAAAATAATTGAATTGACATGAATCGAATCGAAAATAATTGAATTGACTCGAAAAAACTCGAATTGAATCGAATGGAATGGAATTGAAAAGAATCAAATCGAATCGAAAATAATCGAATTGAATTGAATCGAATTGAAAAGAATGGAAAAAAGTCGAATCGATTTGAAAATAATCGAAGCGAATCGAAAAGAATCGAATTGAATTGAAAACGATCGAATTGAATCAAATCGAATTGAAAAGAATCGAAAATAATCGAATCGATTCGAAGAAAATCGAATTGAATCGAAAAGAACGAATCGAATGGAAAATGATCTAATTGGATAGAATCAAATCGAAAAGAATCAAAAATAATCGAATCGATTTGAAAATAATCGAATCGAATCGCAAAGAATCGAATCGAATCAAAAATGATTGAATTGAAAAGAATCGAATCAAAAAGAATCGAAATGAATAAAAATTGATCGAATTGAATTGAATCGATTCGAAAAGAATCGAAAAGAATCGAATCGATTTGAAAATAATTGAATCGAATCAAAAAGAATCGAATCGAATCGAAAATGATCAAATTGAATCGAATCGAATGAAATGAATCGAATCGATTGAAAATGATCGAACCGAATCTAAAAGAATAGAATCGAATCGAAAATGATCAAATTGAATCAAATCGAATGAAAAGAATCAAAAATATTCGAATCGATTTGAAAAGAATCGAATCGAATCGAAAATAATCATATTGAATCGAATTGAATGGAAGAGATTTGAATCGTATAGAAAATACTCGAACCGAATTGAAAAGAGTACAAAATATTCGAAACGAATGGAATCGAAGCGAAAATAATCGAATCGAATCGAATAAAAAATGATCGAATTTAATCAAATTTAATCGAATCGAAAACAATCGAATTGATTTGTAAACAACGGAATCGAATCGAAAAGAATCGCATCGAATCGATAATGATCGAATTGAATCGAATCGAAAAGAATCAATAATAATCAAATCGATTTGAAAATAATCGAATCGAATCGAAAAGAATCGAATTGAATCGAAAAAAATCGAATTTAATTGAATCGAATCGAAAAGAATCAAAAATAATCGAATCAATTCGAAAAAAATCGAATCGAATCGAAAAGAATAAAAAATAATCGAATCGATTCGAAAATAATCTAATCGAAACGAAAAGAATTGAATCGAATCGAAATTGATCGAATTGATTAGAATCGATTCGAAAAGAATCGAAAAGAATCGAATCGATTTGAAAATAATTGAATCGAATCGAAAAGATTCGAATCGAATAAAATCAAATCGAAAAGAATCTAAAATAATTGTATTGACTCGAATAGAATCGAAAATAATTCACATGAATCGAATCAAAAATAATCGAATCGAATCGAAAAAAGTCGAATTGAATCGAATGTAATGGAATTGAAAAGAATCGAATGGAATCGAAAATACTCTAATTGAATCGAATCGAATCGAAAAGAATCGAAAATAATCGAATCGATTTGAAAATAATCGAATCGAATCGAAAAGAATCGAATTGAATCGAAAAGAATCAAATCGAATCAAATCAAATCGAAGAGAATCGAAAATAATTGAATCGATTCGAAAAAAGTCGAATCGTATCGAAAAGAATCGAATCGAATTGAAAATGATCGAATTGAATCGAATCAAATCGAAAAGATTCAAAAATAAACGAATCGATTTGAAAACAATCGAATCGAATCGCAAAGAATCGGATCGAATCGAAAATGATCGAATTGAATCGAATCGAATCGAAAAGAATCGACAATAATCAAATCGATTTGAAAATAATCGAATCGAATCAAAAACAATCGAATAGAATCGCAAATGGTCAAATTAAATCGATTCGAATGAAAAGAATCAAAAATATTCGAATCAATTTGAAAAGAATCGAAATGAAAATAATCGAATTGAATCGAATTGAATGGAAGATAATTGAACCGTATAGAAAATACTAGAACCATATCAAAAAGAATACAAAATATTCGAAACAAATTGAATCGAAGCGAAAATAATCGAATTGAATCGAATCAAAAATGATCGAATTGAATCAAAAAGAATCAAAAACAATCGAATCAATTCAAAAACAAATGAATCAAATTGCAAAGAATCGAATCGAATCGAAAATGATCGAATTGAATCAAATCGAATGAAAAGATTCGAAAATACTCGAATCGATTTGAAAATAATCGAATCGATTCAACAAGAATCGAATCAAATCAAATCAAACTGAAAAGAATCGAAAACAATCAAATCGACTTGAAAAGCATCGAAAATAATTGAATTAACATGAATGGAATTGAAAAGAAATAAATCGAATCGAAAAAAATCGAATTGAATCGAATGGAATGGAATTGAAAAGAATCGAATCGAATCAAAAATAATCGAAATGAATGGAAGAGAATTGAATCGTATAGAAAATACTCGAACTGAATCGAAAAGAATCCAAAATATTCTAAATGAATGGAATCGAAGCGAAAATAATCGAATCGAATCGAATCTAAAATGATCGAATTGGATCAAATCGAATCGAAAAGAATCTAAAATAATTGAATCGATTCGAAAATAATCGAATCGAATCGAAAAGATTCGAATTGAATCGAAAAAATCGAATTTAATCGAATAGAATAGAAAAGAATCGAAAATAATCGAATCGATTCGAAAAACATCGATCGAATTGAAAAGAATCTAATCAAATCGAAAATGATCGAAATGAATCGACTCGAATCGAAAAGATTCAAAAATAATCGAATCGATTCGAAAACAATCGAATCAAATCGCAAAGAATCGAATAGAATCGAAAATGATCGAATTGAATCGAAGCGAATGAAAAGAATCGAAAATAATCGAATCGATTTGAAAATAATCGAATCGAATCGACAAGAATCGAATCGAATCAAATCAAATCGAAAAGAATCGAAAATAATCAAATCGACTAGAAAAGAATCGAAAATAATTGAATTGACATGAATGGAATTGAAAAGAATCGAACCGAATCGAAAACAATAGAATTGAATCGAATGCAATGGAATTGGAAAGAATCGAATCGAATCGAAATAATCGAATTGAATCGAATTGAATGGAAGAGAATTGAATCGTATAGAAAATACTCGAACCGAATCGAAAAGAATCCAAAATATTCGAAACGAATGGAATCGAATTGAAAATAATCGAATCGAATCGAATCGAAAATGATCGAATTGAAGCAAATCGAATCGAATAATCGAAAATAATCGAATCAATTCGAAAATAATCTAATCGAATCTAAAAGAAATGAAACGAATCGAAATTGATCGAATTGATTAGAATCGATTCGAAAAGAATCGAAAAGAATCGAATCGATTTGAAAATAATTGAATTGAATCGAAAAGAATCGAATCGAATCGAAAATGATCGAATTGAATCGAATCAAATGAAAAGAATCGAAAATAATCGAATCGATTTGAAAATAATCGAATCGAATCGACAAGAATCGAATCGAATAAAATCAAATCGAATAGAATCGAAAATAATCGAATCGACTCGAAAAGAATCGAAAATAATTGAATTGACATGAATCGAATCGAAAATAATTGAATCGACCCAAAACAGTCGAATTGAATTGAATGGAATGGAATTGAAAAGAATCAAATCGAATCAAAAATACTCTAATTGAATCGAATCGAATCGAAAAGAATCGAAAATAATCGAATTGACTTGAAAATAATCGAATAGAATCGAAAAGAATCGAATTGAATCGAAAAGAATCAAATCGAATCAAATCAAATCGAAGAGAATCGAAAATATTGAATTGACACGAATCGAATCGAAAATTATTGAATCGAATCAAAAAAAGTCGAATTGAATCGAATGGAATAGAATGGAAATGAATCAAATCGAATCGAAAATAATCGAATTGAATGAAATCCAATCGAAAAGAATGGAAAATAATTGAATCGATTTGAAAACAACTGAATCGAATCGAAAAGAATCGAGTCGAATCGATAATGATTGAATTGAATCGAATCGAATCGAAAAGAATGAAAAATAATCAAATCGATTACAAAATAATCGAATCGAATCGAAAAGAATCGAATTGAATCGAAAACAATCGAATTGAATTGAATCGAATCGAAAAGAATCGAAAATAATCGATCGATTCGAAAAAAATTGAATCAAATCACAAAGAATCGAATCGAATTGAAAATGATTGAATTGAATCGAATCAAATCGAAAAGAATCGAAACGAATCAAAATTTATCGAATTGAATTGAATCGATTCGAAAAGAATCGAAAAGAATCGAATCGATTTGAAAATAATTGAATCGAAAAGAATCGAATCGAATCAAAAATGATCAAATTGAATCGAATCGAATGAAAATAATCGAAAACAATCGAATTGATTTGAAAATAATCAAATCGAATCGACAAGAATCGAATCAAATAAAATCAAACCGAAAAGAATCGAAAATAATCGAATTGACTCGAATAGAATCGAAAATAATTGAATTGACATGAATCGCATCGAAAATAATAGAACGAATCCAAAAAAGTCGAATTGAACCGAATGGAATGGAATTGAAAAGAATCAAATCGAATCTAAAATACTCTAATTTCATCAAATCGAATTGAAAAAAATCAAAAATAATCAAATCGATTTGAAAATAATTGAATCGAATCAAAAAGAATCGAATTGAATCAAAAAGAATCAAATCGAGTCAAAACAAAATGAAGAGAATCGAAAATAATCGAATCGACTCAAAAAGAATCAAAAATAATTGAATTGACATGAATCGAATCGAAAATAATTGAATCAAATCGAAAAAAGTCAAATTGAATCGAATGGAATGGAATTGAAAAGAATCAAATCGAATCAAAAATAATCGAATTGAATCGAATCGAATCGAAAAGAATGGAAAATAATCGAATCGATTTGAAAACAATCGAAGCGAATCAAAAAGAATAGAAAACAATCGAATTGAATCGAATCGAATCGAAAAAAATCGAATTGAATCGAAGGAATGGAATTGAAAAGAATTGAATCAAATCGAAAATAATCGAATTGAATCGAATTGAATGGAAGAGAATTGAATCGTATAGAAAATACTCGAACCAAATCGAAAGGAATCCAAAATATTCGAAATGAATGGAATCGAAGCGAAAATAATCGAATCGAATCAATCAAAAATGATCGAATTGAATCGAATCGAATCGAAAAGAATCGAAATCAAATCGATTTGAAAATAATTGAATCGAATCGAAAAGAATTGAATTGAATTGAAAACAATCGAAATGAATCGAATCGAATCAAAAAGAATCGAAAATAATCGAATCGATTTGAAAAAAATCGAATCGAATCGAAAAGAATCTAATCGAATCGGAAATGATCGAATTGAATCGAATCGAATTGAAAAGATTCGACATTAATCAAATCGTTTAGAAAGTAATCGAATCGAATCAAAAAGAATCGAATCGAATTGGAAACAATGAATTGAATCGAATCGAATGGAAAAGAATCGAAAATAATCGAATCAATTCGAAAAAAATCGAATCGAATCGACAAAAATCGAATTGAATAAAATCAAATCGAAAAGAATCGAAAATAATCAAATTGACTTGAATAGAATCGAAAATAATTGAATTGACATTAATCGAATCGAAAATAATTGAATCCAATTGAAAAAAGTCGAATTGAATCAAATGGAATGGAATTGAAAAGAATCGAATCGAATCAAAAATACTCTAATTGAATCGAATCGAATCGAAAAGAATCAAAAATATTCGAATCAATTTGAAAATAATCGAATCGAATTGAAAAGAATCGAATTGAATCGAAAAGAATCGACAATAATCAAATCAATTTGAAAATAATCGAATTGAATCGAAAAGAATGGAAAATAATCGAATCGATTTTAAAATAATCGAAGCGAATCGGAAAAAATCGAATTGAATCAAAAACAATCGAATTGAATCGAATCGAATCGAAAAGAATCGAAAATAATCGAATCGATTCGAAAATAATCGAATTGAATCGAAAAGAACGAATCGAATCAAAAATGATCGAATTGGATCGAATCGAATCGAAAAGAATCAAAAATAATCGAATCGATTTGAAAATAATTGAATTGAATTGCAAAGAATCGAATCGAATCGAAAAATAATTGAATTGAATCGAATCGAATGAAAAAGAATCGAAACGAATCAAAATTGATCGAATTGAATTGAATCGATTCGAAAAGAATCGAAAAGAATCGAATGGATTTGAAAATAATCCAATTGAATCGAAAAGAATGAATCGAATCGAAAATGATAAAATTGAATCAAATCAAACCAAAAATAATCGAAAATAATCGAATCGATTTGAAAATAATCTAATCGAAATGACAAGAATTGAAACGAATTGAAATTGATCGAATTGATTAGAATTGATTCGAAAAGAATCGAAAATATACAAATCGATTCGAAAACAATCGAATCAAATCGCAAAAATCGAATCGAAACGAAAATGATTGAATTGAATCAAAAAGAATCGACAATAATCAAATTGATTTGAAAATAATAGAATCGAATCGAGAAGAATCGAATCGAATCGAAAACAATGAATTGAATCGAATCGAATGGAAAAGAATCGAAAATAATCGAATCGATTCGAAAAAAATCGAATCGAATCGACAAGAATCGAATCGAATAAAATCAAATCAAAAAGAATGAAAATAATCAAATCGACACGAATAGAATCGAAAATAATTGAATTGACATGAATCGAATCGAAAAGAATCGAATCGAATCGAAAAAAGTCAAATTGAATCAAATGTAATGGAATTGAAAAGAATTGAATCGAATCGAAAATACTCTAATAGATTCGAATCGAATCAAAAGAATCGAAAATAATCCAATCGATTTGAAAATAATCGAAATGAATTGAAAAGAATCGAATTGAATCGAAAAGAATCAAATCGAATCAAATCAAATCGAAGAGAATCGAAAATAATGGAATCGATTCGAAAAAAATTGCACCGAATCAAAAAGAATCTAATCGAATCGAAAAGAATTGAAAATAATCGAATCGATTCGAAAATAATCGAATTGAATCGAAAAGAACGAATAGAATCGAAAATGATTGAATTGGATCGAATTGAATCGAAAAAAATAAAAAATAATCGAATCGATTTGAAAATAATTGAATCGAATCGCAAAGAATTGAATCGAATTGAAAATGATTGTATTGAATCGAATCGAATCAAAAAGAATCGAAACGAATCACAATTGATCGAATTGAATTGAATCGATTCGAAAAGAATCGAAAAGAATCGAATCGATTTGAAAATAATTGAATCGAATCAAAAAGAATCGAATCGAATCGAAAATGATCAAAATTAATCGAATCGAAAGAAAAGAATCGAAAATAATCGAATAGATTTGAAAATGATCGAATCGAATCTAAAGAATCGAATCGAATCGAAAATTATCAAATTGAATCGAATGGAATGAAAAGAATCGAAAATATTCGAATCTATTTGAAAAGAATCAAATCGAATCGAAAATAATCAAATTGAATCGAATTGAATGGAAGAGAATTGAATCATATAGAAAATACTCGAACTGAATCGAAAAGAATACAAAATATATGAAACGAATGGAATCGAAGCAAAAATAATTCAATAGAATCGAATCAAAAATGATCGAATCGAAACGAAAAGAATCGAAAACAATCGAATCGATTTGAAAACAACTGAATCGAATCCAAAAAATCGAATCGAATCAATAATGATCGAATTGAATCGAATCAAATCGAAAAGAATCGATAAAAATCAAATCGATTTGAAAATAATCGAATCGAATCGAAAAAAATCGAATTGAATCGAAAAAAATCGAATTTAATTGAATCGAATCGAAAAGAATTGAAAATAATCGAATTGATTCGAAAAGAATCTAATCGAATCGAAAATGATCGAATTGAAACAAATCGGATCGAAAAGATTCAAAAATAAACGAATCGATTCGAAAACAATCGAATCAAATTGCAAAGAATCGAATCGAATCGAAAATGATCGAATTGAATCGAATCGAATCGAAAAGAATCGACAATAATCAAGTCGATTTGAAAATAATCGAATCGAATAGAAAAGAATCGAATCAAATAGAAAACAATGAATTGAATCAAATCGAATGGAAAAGAATCGAAAATAATCGAATCGATTCGAAAAAAATCGAATCAAATCGACAAGAATCGAATCAAATAAAATCAAATCGAAAAGAATCGAAAATAATCGAATCGATTCAAAAAAATCAAATTGAATCGAAAAGAATCGAATTGAATCGACAAGAATCGAATCGAATAAAATCAAATCGAAAGGAATCAAAAATAATCGAATCGAATTTAATAGAATAGAAAATTATTGAATTGACATGAATCGAATCGAAAATAATCAAATCGACTCGAAAAAACTCGAATTGAATCGAATGGAATGGAATTGAAAAGAATCAAATCGAATCAAAAATAATCAAATTGAATCAAATCGAATCGAAAAGAATGGAAAATAATCGAATCGATTTGAAAATAATTGAAATGAATCAAAAAGAATCAAATTGAATCGAAAACAATCAAATTGAATCGAATCGAAAAGAATCGAATCGAATCGAAAAGAATCGAAAATAATCGAATCGATTCGAAAATAATCGAATTGAATCGAAAAGAACGAATCGAATCGAAAATGATCGAATTGGATTGAATCGAATCGAAAAGAATCAAAAATAATCGAATCGATTTGAAAATAATTGAATTGAATTGCAAAGAATCGAATCGAATCGAAAATGATTGAATTGAATCGAATCGAATCAAAAAGAATCGAAATGAATCAAAATTGATCGAATTGAATTGAATAGATTCGAAAAGAATCGAAACAAATCGAATCGATGTGAAAATAATCGAATTGAATCGAAAAGAATGAATCGAATCGAAAATAATCGAATTGAATCAAATCAAATCAAAAATAATCGAAAATAATCAAATCGATTCGAAAATAATCTAATCGAAATGAAAAAAATTGAAACGAATTGAAATTGATCAAATTGATTAGAATCGATTCGAAAAGAAACGAAAATAAACGAATCAATTAAAAAACAATCTAATCAAATCGCAAAAATCGAATCGAATCGAAAAGAATCGAATCGAAAACAATGAATTGAATCGAATCGAATGGAAAAGAATCGAAAATCATCGAATCAATTCGAAAAAAATCAAATCGAACCAACAAGAATCGAATCAAATAAAATCAAATCAGAAAGAATCTTAAATAATCGAATCGACTCGAATAGAATCAAAAATAATTGAATTGGCATGAATCGAATCAAAAAGAATCGAATCGAATCGAAAAAAGTCGAATTGAATCAAATGGAATGGAATTGAAAAGAATCGAATCGAATCGAAAATACTCTAATCGAATCGAATCGAATCGAAAAGAATCGAAAATAATCGAATCGATTTGAAAATAATCGAATCGAATAGAAAAGAATCGAATCGAATCGAAAAGAATCAAATCGAATCAAAACAAATCGAAGAGAATCGAAAATAATCGAATCGACTCGAAAAAAATCAAAAATAATTGAATTGACATGAATCGAATAAAAAATAATCGAATCGACTCGAAAAAACTCGAATTAAATCGAATCGAATCGAAAAGAATGGAAAATAATCGAATCGATTTGAAAATAATCGAAGCGAATCGAAAAGAATCGAATTGAATCGAAAACAAACGAATTGAATCGAATCGAATTGAAAAGAATCGAAAATAATCGAATCGATTAGAAAAAAATTGAATCGAATCGAAAAGAACCTAATCGAATCGAAAAGAATCGAAAATAATCGAATCGATTTGAAAAATATCCAATTGAATCTAAAAGAACGAATCAATCGAAAATGATCAAATTGGATCGAATCGAGTCGAAAATAATCAAAAATAATCGAATTGATTGAAAATAATTGAATCGAATCGCAAAGAATCGAATCGAATCGAAAATGATTGAATTGAATCGAATCGAATCAAAAAGAATCGAAATGAATCAAAATTGATCGAATTGAATTGAATCGATTCAAAAAGAATCAAAAAGAACCGAATCAATTTGAAAATAATTGAATCGAATCAAAAAGAATTGAATCGAATCGAAAATGATCAAATTTAATCGAATCGAATGAAAAGAATCCAAAATAATCGAATCGATTTGAAAATGATTGAATCGAATCTAAAAGAATCGAATTGAATCGAAAATGATCAAATTGAATCGAATCGAATGAAAAGAATCGAAAACATTTGAATCGATTTGAAAAGAATCGAATCGAATCGAAAATCGAATTGAATCGAATTGATTGAATTGAATGGAAGAGAATTGAATCGTATAGAAAATACTCGAACCGAATCGAAAAGAACACAAAATATTCGAAACGAATGGAATCGAAGTGAAAATAATTGAATCGAATCGAATCAAAAATGATCGAATTGAATCGAATCGAATCGAAAAGAATCGAAAACAATCGAATCGATTTGAAAACAACTGAATCGAATCGAAAAGAATCGAATTGAATCGATAATGATCGAATTGAATCGAATCGAATCGAAAAGAATCGAATTGAATCGAAAAAAATTGAATTTAATTGAATCGAATCGAAAAGAATTGAAAATTGTCGAATCGATTCAAAAAAAATCAAATCGAATTGAAAAGAATCTAATCGAATCGAAAATGATCGAATTGAATCGAATCGTATCGAATAGATTCAAAAATAAACGAATGGATTCGAAAACAATCGAATCAAATCGCAAAGAATCGAATCGAATCGAAAATGATCGAATTGAGTCGAATTGAATCGAAAAGAATCGACAATAATCAAATCGATTTGAAAATAATCGAATAGAATTGAAAAGTATCGAATTGAGTCGAAAACAATGAATTGAATTGAATCGAATGGAAAAGAATCGAAAATCATCGAATCGATTCGAAAAAAATCGAATCGAATCAACAAGAATCGAAACGAATAAAATCAAATCGAAAAGAATCGAAAATAATCAAATCGACTCGAATAGAATCGAAAATAATTGAATTGACATGAATCGAATCGAAAATAATCAAATCGACTCGAAAAAACTCGTATTGAATCAAATGGAATGGAATTGAAAAGAATCAAATCGAATCGAAAATAATCAAATTGAATCAAATCGAATCGAAAAGAATGGAAAATAATCGAATCGATTTGAAAATAATCGAAGTGAATCGAAAAGAATCGAATTGAATCGAAAACAATCGAAAATAGTCGAATCGATTCGAAAATAATCGAATTGAATCGAAAAGGACGAATCGAATCGAAATGATCGAATTGCATCAAATCGAATCGAAAAGAATCTAAAATAAACGAATTGATTTGAAAATAATTGAATTGAATCGCAAAGAATAGAATCGAATCGAAAACAATTGAATTGAATCGAATCGAATCAAAAAGAATCGAAACGAATCAAAATTGATCGAATTGAATTGAATCGACTCGAAAAGAATCGAAAAGAATCGAATCGATTTGAAAATAATCGAATCGAAAAGAATGAATCGAATCGAAAATGATTGAATTGAATCAAATCGAATCAAAAATAATCGAAAATAATCGAATCGATTTGAAAATAATCTAATCGAAATGAAAAGAATTGAAACGAATTGAAATTGATCGAATTGATTAGAATCGATTCGAAAAGAATCGAAAGTAAACGAATCGATTCGAAAACAATCGAATCAAATAGCAAAAATCGAATCGAATCGAAAATGATCGAATTGAATCGAATCGAATCGAAAAGAATCGACAATAATCAAATCGATTTGAAAATAATCGAATCGAAAAGAATCGAATCGAATCAAAAACAATGAATTGATTCAAATCGAAAGGAAAAGAATCGAAACTAATCGTATCGATTCGAAAAAAATCGAATCGAATCGACAAGAATCGAATCGAATAAAATCAAATCAAAAGAATCGAAAATAATCGAATCGACACGAATAGAATCGAAAGTAATTGAATTGACATGAATTGAATCGAAAATAATCGAATCGAATCGAAAAAAGTCGAATTGAATCAAATGGAATGGAATTGAAAAGAATCGAATCGAATCGAAAATACTCTAATTGAATCGAATCGAATCGAAAAGAATCGAAAATAATCGAATCGATTTGAAAACAGTAGAATCGAATCGAAAAGAATCGAATTGAATTGAAAAGAATCAAATCATATCAAATCAAATAGAAGAGAATTGAAAATAATCGAATCGACTCGAAAAGAATCAAAAATAATTGAATTGACATGAATCGAATCGAAAATAATCGAATTGACTCAAAAAAACGTGAATTGAATCGAATGCAATGGAATTGAAAAGAATCAAATCGAAGCGAAAATAATTGTATTGAATCGAATCGAATCGAAAAGAATGGAAAATAATCGAATCGATTTGAAAATAATCGAAGCGAATCGAAAAGAATCGAATTGAATCGAAAACAAACGAATTGAATCGAATCGAATTGAAAAGAATCGAAAATAATCGAATCGATTAGAAAAAAATTGAATCGAATCGAAAAGAACCTAATCGAATCGAAAAGAATCGAAAATAATCGAATCGATTTGAAAAATATCCAATTGAATCTAAAAGAACGAATCAATCGAAAATGATCAAATTGGATCGAATCGAGTCGAAAATAATCAAAAATAATCGAATTGATTGAAAATAATTGAATCGAATCGCAAAGAATCGAATCGAATCGAAAATGATTGAATTGAATCGAATCGAATCAAAAAGAATCGAAATGAATCAAAATTGATCGAATTGAATTGAATCGATTCAAAAAGAATCAAAAAGAACCGAATCAATTTGAAAATAATTGAATCGAATCAAAAAGAATTGAATCGAATCGAAAATGATCAAATTTAATCGAATCGAATGAAAAGAATCCAAAATAATCGAATCGATTTGAAAATGATTGAATCGAATCTAAAAGAATCGAATTGAATCGAAAATGATCAAATTGAATCGAATCGAATGAAAAGAATCGAAAACATTTGAATCGATTTGAAAAGAATCGAATCGAATCGAAAATCGAATTGAATCGAATTGATTGAATTGAATGGAAGAGAATTGAATCGTATAGAAAATACTCGAACCGAATCGAAAAGAACACAAAATATTCGAAACGAATGGAATCGAAGTGAAAATAATTGAATCGAATCGAATCAAAAATGATCGAATTGAATCGAATCGAATCGAAAAGAATCGAAAACAATCGAATCGATTTGAAAACAACTGAATCGAATCGAAAAGAATCGAATTGAATCGATAATGATCGAATTGAATCGAATCGAATCGAAAAGAATCGAATTGAATCGAAAAAAATTGAATTTAATTGAATCGAATCGAAAAGAATTGAAAATTGTCGAATCGATTCAAAAAAAATCAAATCGAATTGAAAAGAATCTAATCGAATCGAAAATGATCGAATTGAATCGAATCGTATCGAATAGATTCAAAAATAAACGAATGGATTCGAAAACAATCGAATCAAATCGCAAAGAATCGAATCGAATCGAAAATGATCGAATTGAGTCGAATTGAATCGAAAAGAATCGACAATAATCAAATCGATTTGAAAATAATCGAATAGAATTGAAAAGTATCGAATTGAGTCGAAAACAATGAATTGAATTGAATCGAATGGAAAAGAATCGAAAATCATCGAATCGATTCGAAAAAAATCGAATCGAATCAACAAGAATCGAAACGAATAAAATCAAATCGAAAAGAATCGAAAATAATCAAATCGACTCGAATAGAATCGAAAATAATTGAATTGACATGAATCGAATCGAAAATAATCAAATCGACTCGAAAAAACTCGTATTGAATCAAATGGAATGGAATTGAAAAGAATCAAATCGAATTGAAAATAATCAAATTGAATCAAATCGAATCGAAAAGAATGGAAAATAATCGAATCGATTTGAAAATAATCGAAGTGAATCGAAAAGAATCGAATTGAATCGAAAACAATCGAAAATAGTCGAATCGATTCGAAAATAATCGAATTGAATCGAAAAGGACGAATCGAATCGAAATGATCGAATTGCATCAAATCGAATCGAAAAGAATCTAAAATAAACGAATCGATTTGAAAATAATTGAATTGAATCGCAAAGAATAGAATCGAATCGAAAACAATTGAATTGAATCGAATCGAATCAAAAAGAATCGAAACGAATCAAAATTGATCGAATTGAATTGAATCGACTCGAAAAGAATCGAAAAGAATCGAATCGATTTGAAAATAATCGAATCGAAAAGAATGAATCGAATCGAAAATGATTGAATTGAATCAAATCGAATCAAAAATAATCGAAAATAATCGAATCGATTTGAAAATAATCTAATCGAAATGACAAGAATTGAAACGAATTGAAATTGATCGAATTGATTAGAATTGATTCGAAAAGAATCGAAAATATACAAATCGATTCGAAAACAATCGAATCAAATCGCAAAAATCGAATCGAAACGAAAATGATTGAATTGAATCAAAAAGAATCGACAATAATCAAATTGATTTGAAAATAATAGAATCGAATCGAGAAGAATCGAATCGAATCGAAAACAATGAATTGAATCGAATCGAATGGAAAAGAATCGAAAATAATCGAATCGATTCGAAAAAAATCGAATCGAATCGACAAGAATCGAATCGAATAAAATCAAATCAAAAAGAATGAAAATAATCAAATCGACACGAATAGAATCGAAAATAATTGAATTGACATGAATCGAATCGAAAAGAATCGAATCGAATCGAAAAAAGTCAAATTGAATCAAATGTAATGGAATTGAAAAGAATTGAATCGAATCGAAAATACTCTAATAGATTCGAATCGAATCAAAAGAATCGAAAATAATCCAATCGATTTGAAAATAATCGAAATGAATTGAAAAGAATCGAATTGAATCGAAAAGAATCAAATCGAATCAAATCAAATCGAAGAGAATCGAAAATAATGGAATCGATTCGAAAAAAATTGCACCGAATCAAAAAGAATCTAATCGAATCGAAAAGAATTGAAAATAATCGAATCGATTCGAAAATAATCGAATTGAATCGAAAAGAACGAATAGAATCGAAAATGATTGAATTGGATCGAATTGAATCGAAAAAAATAAAAAATAATCGAATCGATTTGAAAATAATTGAATCGAATCGCAAAGAATTGAATCGAATTGAAAATGATTGTATTGAATCGAATCGAATCAAAAAGAATCGAAACGAATCACAATTGATCGAATTGAATTGAATCGATTCGAAAAGAATCGAAAAGAATCGAATCGATTTGAAAATAATTGAATCGAATCAAAAAGAATCGAATCGAATCGAAAATGATCAAAATTAATCGAATCGAAAGAAAAGAATCGAAAATAATCGAATAGATTTGAAAATGATCGAATCGAATCTAAAGAATCGAATCGAATCGAAAATTATCAAATTGAATCGAATGGAATGAAAAGAATCGAAAATATTCGAATCTATTTGAAAAGAATCAAATCGAATCGAAAATAATCAAATTGAATCGAATTGAATGGAAGAGAATTGAATCATATAGAAAATACTCGAACTGAATCGAAAAGAATACAAAATATATGAAACGAATGGAATCGAAGCAAAAATAATTCAATAGAATCGAATCAAAAATGATCGAATCGAAACGAAAAGAATCGAAAACAATCGAATCGATTTGAAAACAACTGAATCGAATCCAAAAAATCGAATCGAATCAATAATGATCGAATTGAATCGAATCAAATCGAAAAGAATCGATAAAAATCAAATCGATTTGAAAATAATCGAATCGAATCGAAAAAAATCGAATTGAATCGAAAAAAATCGAATTTAATTGAATCGAATCGAAAAGAATTGAAAATAATCGAATTGATTCGAAAAGAATCTAATCGAATCGAAAATGATCGAATTGAAACAAATCGGATCGAAAAGATTCAAAAATAAACGAATCGATTCGAAAACAATCGAATCAAATTGCAAAGAATCGAATCGAATCGAAAATGATCGAATTGAATCGAATCGAATCGAAAAGAATCGACAATAATCAAGTCGATTTGAAAATAATCGAATCGAATAGAAAAGAATCGAATCAAATAGAAAACAATGAATTGAATCAAATCGAATGGAAAAGAATCGAAAATAATCGAATCGATTCGAAAAAAATCGAATCAAATCGACAAGAATCGAATCAAATAAAATCAAATCGAAAAGAATCGAAAATAATCGAATCGATTCAAAAAAATCAAATTGAATCGAAAAGAATCGAATTGAATCGACAAGAATCGAATCGAATAAAATCAAATCGAAAGGAATCAAAAATAATCGAATCGAATTTAATAGAATAGAAAATTATTGAATTGACATGAATCGAATCGAAAATAATCAAATCGACTCGAAAAAACTCGAATTGAATCGAATGGAATGGAATTGAAAAGAATCAAATCGAATCAAAAATAATCAAATTGAATCAAATCGAATCGAAAAGAATGGAAAATAATCGAATCGATTTGAAAATAATTGAAATGAATCAAAAAGAATCAAATTGAATCGAAAACAATCAAATTGAATCGAATCGAAAAGAATCGAATCGAATCGAAAAGAATCGAAAATAATCGAATCGATTCGAAAATAATCGAATTGAATCGAAAAGAACGAATCGAATCGAAAATGATCGAATTGGATTGAATCGAATCGAAAAGAATCAAAAATAATCGAATCGATTTGAAAATAATTGAATTGAATTGCAAAGAATCGAATCGAATCGAAAATGATTGAATTGAATCGAATCGAATCAAAAAGAATCGAAATGAATCAAAATTGATCGAATTGAATTGAATAGATTCGAAAAGAATCGAAACAAATCGAATCGATGTGAAAATAATCGAATTGAATCGAAAAGAATGAATCGAATCGAAAATAATCGAATTGAATCAAATCAAATCAAAAATAATCGAAAATAATCAAATCGATTCGAAAATAATCTAATCGAAATGAAAAAAATTGAAACGAATTGAAATTGATCAAATTGATTAGAATCGATTCGAAAAGAAACGAAAATAAACGAATCAATTAAAAAACAATCTAATCAAATCGCAAAAATCGAATCGAATCGAAAAGAATCGAATCGAAAACAATGAATTGAATCGAATCGAATGGAAAAGAATCGAAAATCATCGAATCAATTCGAAAAAAATCAAATCGAACCAACAAGAATCGAATCAAATAAAATCAAATCAGAAAGAATCTTAAATAATCGAATCGACTCGAATAGAATCAAAAATAATTGAATTGGCATGAATCGAATCAAAAAGAATCGAATCGAATCGAAAAAAGTCGAATTGAATCAAATGGAATGGAATTGAAAAGAATCGAATCGAATCGAAAATACTCTAATCGAATCGAATCGAATCGAAAAGAATCGAAAATAATCGAATCGATTTGAAAATAATCGAATCGAATAGAAAAGAATCGAATCGAATCGAAAAGAATCAAATCGAATCAAAACAAATCGAAGAGAATCGAAAATAATCGAATCGACTCGAAAAAAATCAAAAATAATTGAATTGACATGAATCGAATAAAAAATAATCGAATCGACTCGAAAAAACTCGAATTAAATCGAATCGAATCGAAAAGAATGGAAAATAATCGAATCGATTTGAAAATAATCGAAGCGAATCGAAAAGAATCGAATTGAATCGAAAACAAACGAATTGAATCGAATCGAATTGAAAAGAATCGAAAATAATCGAATCGATTAGAAAAAAATTGAATCGAATCGAAAAGAACCTAATCGAATCGAAAAGAATCGAAAATAATCGAATCGATTTGAAAAATATCCAATTGAATCTAAAAGAACGAATCAATCGAAAATGATCAAATTGGATCGAATCGAGTCGAAAATAATCAAAAATAATCGAATTGATTGAAAATAATTGAATCGAATCGCAAAGAATCGAATCGAATCGAAAATGATTGAATTGAATCGAATCGAATCAAAAAGAATCGAAATGAATCAAAATTGATCGAATTGAATTGAATCGATTCAAAAAGAATCAAAAAGAACCGAATCAATTTGAAAATAATTGAATCGAATCAAAAAGAATTGAATCGAATCGAAAATGATCAAATTTAATCGAATCGAATGAAAAGAATCCAAAATAATCGAATCGATTTGAAAATGATTGAATCGAATCTAAAAGAATCGAATTGAATCGAAAATGATCAAATTGAATCGAATCGAATGAAAAGAATCGAAAACATTTGAATCGATTTGAAAAGAATCGAATCGAATCGAAAATCGAATTGAATCGAATTGATTGAATTGAATGGAAGAGAATTGAATCGTATAGAAAATACTCGAACCGAATCGAAAAGAACACAAAATATTCGAAACGAATGGAATCGAAGTGAAAATAATTGAATCGAATCGAATCAAAAATGATCGAATTGAATCGAATCGAATCGAAAAGAATCGAAAACAATCGAATCGATTTGAAAACAACTGAATCGAATCGAAAAGAATCGAATTGAATCGATAATGATCGAATTGAATCGAATCGAATCGAAAAGAATCGAATTGAATCGAAAAAAATTGAATTTAATTGAATCGAATCGAAAAGAATTGAAAATTGTCGAATCGATTCAAAAAAAATCAAATCGAATTGAAAAGAATCTAATCGAATCGAAAATGATCGAATTGAATCGAATCGTATCGAATAGATTCAAAAATAAACGAATGGATTCGAAAACAATCGAATCAAATCGCAAAGAATCGAATCGAATCGAAAATGATCGAATTGAGTCGAATTGAATCGAAAAGAATCGACAATAATCAAATCGATTTGAAAATAATCGAATAGAATTGAAAAGTATCGAATTGAGTCGAAAACAATGAATTGAATTGAATCGAATGGAAAAGAATCGAAAATCATCGAATCGATTCGAAAAAAATCGAATCGAATCAACAAGAATCGAAACGAATAAAATCAAATCGAAAAGAATCGAAAATAATCAAATCGACTCGAATAGAATCGAAAATAATTGAATTGACATGAATCGAATCGAAAATAATCAAATCGACTCGAAAAAACTCGTATTGAATCAAATGGAATGGAATTGAAAAGAATCAAATCGAATCGAAAATAATCAAATTGAATCAAATCGAATCGAAAAGAATGGAAAATAATCGAATCGATTTGAAAATAATCGAAGTGAATCGAAAAGAATCGAATTGAATCGAAAACAATCGAAAATAGTCGAATCGATTCGAAAATAATCGAATTGAATCGAAAAGGACGAATCGAATCGAAATGATCGAATTGCATCAAATCGAATCGAAAAGAATCTAAAATAAACGAATTGATTTGAAAATAATTGAATTGAATCGCAAAGAATAGAATCGAATCGAAAACAATTGAATTGAATCGAATCGAATCAAAAAGAATCGAAACGAATCAAAATTGATCGAATTGAATTGAATCGACTCGAAAAGAATCGAAAAGAATCGAATCGATTTGAAAATAATCGAATCGAAAAGAATGAATCGAATCGAAAATGATTGAATTGAATCAAATCGAATCAAAAATAATCGAAAATAATCGAATCGATTTGAAAATAATCTAATCGAAATGAAAAGAATTGAAACGAATTGAAATTGATCGAATTGATTAGAATCGATTCGAAAAGAATCGAAAGTAAACGAATCGATTCGAAAACAATCGAATCAAATAGCAAAAATCGAATCGAATCGAAAATGATCGAATTGAATCGAATCGAATCGAAAAGAATCGACAATAATCAAATCGATTTGAAAATAATCGAATCGAAAAGAATCGAATCGAATCAAAAACAATGAATTGATTCAAATCGAAAGGAAAAGAATCGAAACTAATCGTATCGATTCGAAAAAAATCGAATCGAATCGACAAGAATCGAATCGAATAAAATCAAATCAAAAGAATCGAAAATAATCGAATCGACACGAATAGAATCGAAAGTAATTGAATTGACATGAATTGAATCGAAAATAATCGAATCGAATCGAAAAAAGTCGAATTGAATCAAATGGAATGGAATTGAAAAGAATCGAATCGAATCGAAAATACTCTAATTGAATCGAATCGAATCGAAAAGAATCGAAAATAATCGAATCGATTTGAAAACAGTAGAATCGAATCGAAAAGAATCGAATTGAATTGAAAAGAATCAAATCATATCAAATCAAATAGAAGAGAATTGAAAATAATCGAATCGACTCGAAAAGAATCAAAAATAATTGAATTGACATGAATCGAATCGAAAATAATCGAATTGACTCAAAAAAACGTGAATTGAATCGAATGCAATGGAATTGAAAAGAATCAAATCGAAGCGAAAATAATTGTATTGAATCGAATCGAATCGAAAAGAATGGAAAATAATCGAATCGATTTGAAAATAATCGAAGCGAATCGAAAAGAATCGAATTGAATCGAAAACAAACGAATTGAATCGAATCGAATTGAAAAGAATCGAAAATAATCGAATCGATTAGAAAAAAATTGAATCGAATCGAAAAGAACCTAATCGAATCGAAAAGAATCGAAAATAATCGAATCGATTTGAAAAATATCCAATTGAATCTAAAAGAACGAATCAATCGAAAATGATCAAATTGGATCGAATCGAGTCGAAAATAATCAAAAATAATCGAATTGATTGAAAATAATTGAATCGAATCGCAAAGAATCGAATCGAATCGAAAATGATTGAATTGAATCGAATCGAATCAAAAAGAATCGAAATGAATCAAAATTGATCGAATTGAATTGAATCGATTCAAAAAGAATCAAAAAGAACCGAATCAATTTGAAAATAATTGAATCGAATCAAAAAGAATTGAATCGAATCGAAAATGATCAAATTTAATCGAATCGAATGAAAAGAATCCAAAATAATCGAATCGATTTGAAAATGATTGAATCGAATCTAAAAGAATCGAATTGAATCGAAAATGATCAAATTGAATCGAATCGAATGAAAAGAATCGAAAACATTTGAATCGATTTGAAAAGAATCGAATCGAATCGAAAATCGAATTGAATCGAATTGATTGAATTGAATGGAAGAGAATTGAATCGTATAGAAAATACTCGAACCGAATCGAAAAGAACACAAAATATTCGAAACGAATGGAATCGAAGTGAAAATAATTGAATCGAATCGAATCAAAAATGATCGAATTGAATCGAATCGAATCGAAAAGAATCGAAAACAATCGAATCGATTTGAAAACAACTGAATCGAATCGAAAAGAATCGAATTGAATCGATAATGATCGAATTGAATCGAATCGAATCGAAAAGAATCGAATTGAATCGAAAAAAATTGAATTTAATTGAATCGAATCGAAAAGAATTGAAAATTGTCGAATCGATTCAAAAAAAATCAAATCGAATTGAAAAGAATCTAATCGAATCGAAAATGATCGAATTGAATCGAATCGTATCGAATAGATTCAAAAATAAACGAATGGATTCGAAAACAATCGAATCAAATCGCAAAGAATCGAATCGAATCGAAAATGATCGAATTGAGTCGAATTGAATCGAAAAGAATCGACAATAATCAAATCGATTTGAAAATAATCGAATAGAATTGAAAAGTATCGAATTGAGTCGAAAACAATGAATTGAATTGAATCGAATGGAAAAGAATCGAAAATCATCGAATCGATTCGAAAAAAATCGAATCGAATCAACAAGAATCGAAACGAATAAAATCAAATCGAAAAGAATCGAAAATAATCAAATCGACTCGAATAGAATCGAAAATAATTGAATTGACATGAATCGAATCGAAAATAATCAAATCGACTCGAAAAAACTCGTATTGAATCAAATGGAATGGAATTGAAAAGAATCAAATCGAATTGAAAATAATCAAATTGAATCAAATCGAATCGAAAAGAATGGAAAATAATCGAATCGATTTGAAAATAATCGAAGTGAATCGAAAAGAATCGAATTGAATCGAAAACAATCGAAAATAGTCGAATCGATTCGAAAATAATCGAATTGAATCGAAAAGGACGAATCGAATCGAAATGATCGAATTGCATCAAATCGAATCGAAAAGAATCTAAAATAAACGAATCGATTTGAAAATAATTGAATTGAATCGCAAAGAATAGAATCGAATCGAAAACAATTGAATTGAATCGAATCGAATCAAAAAGAATCGAAACGAATCAAAATTGATCGAATTGAATTGAATCGACTCGAAAAGAATCGAAAAGAATCGAATCGATTTGAAAATAATCGAATCGAAAAGAATGAATCGAATCGAAAATGATTGAATTGAATCAAATCGAATCAAAAATAATCGAAAATAATCGAATCGATTTGAAAATAATCTAATCGAAATGACAAGAATTGAAACGAATTGAAATTGATCGAATTGATTAGAATTGATTCGAAAAGAATCGAAAATATACAAATCGATTCGAAAACAATCGAATCAAATCGCAAAAATCGAATCGAAACGAAAATGATTGAATTGAATCAAAAAGAATCGACAATAATCAAATTGATTTGAAAATAATAGAATCGAATCGAGAAGAATCGAATCGAATCGAAAACAATGAATTGAATCGAATCGAATGGAAAAGAATCGAAAATAATCGAATCGATTCGAAAAAAATCGAATCGAATCGACAAGAATCGAATCGAATAAAATCAAATCAAAAAGAATGAAAATAATCAAATCGACACGAATAGAATCGAAAATAATTGAATTGACATGAATCGAATCGAAAAGAATCGAATCGAATCGAAAAAAGTCAAATTGAATCAAATGTAATGGAATTGAAAAGAATTGAATCGAATCGAAAATACTCTAATAGATTCGAATCGAATCAAAAGAATCGAAAATAATCCAATCGATTTGAAAATAATCGAAATGAATTGAAAAGAATCGAATTGAATCGAAAAGAATCAAATCGAATCAAATCAAATCGAAGAGAATCGAAAATAATGGAATCGATTCGAAAAAAATTGCACCGAATCAAAAAGAATCTAATCGAATCGAAAAGAATTGAAAATAATCGAATCGATTCGAAAATAATCGAATTGAATCGAAAAGAACGAATAGAATCGAAAATGATTGAATTGGATCGAATTGAATCGAAAAAAATAAAAAATAATCGAATCGATTTGAAAATAATTGAATCGAATCGCAAAGAATTGAATCGAATTGAAAATGATTGTATTGAATCGAATCGAATCAAAAAGAATCGAAACGAATCACAATTGATCGAATTGAATTGAATCGATTCGAAAAGAATCGAAAAGAATCGAATCGATTTGAAAATAATTGAATCGAATCAAAAAGAATCGAATCGAATCGAAAATGATCAAAATTAATCGAATCGAAAGAAAAGAATCGAAAATAATCGAATAGATTTGAAAATGATCGAATCGAATCTAAAGAATCGAATCGAATCGAAAATTATCAAATTGAATCGAATGGAATGAAAAGAATCGAAAATATTCGAATCTATTTGAAAAGAATCAAATCGAATCGAAAATAATCAAATTGAATCGAATTGAATGGAAGAGAATTGAATCATATAGAAAATACTCGAACTGAATCGAAAAGAATACAAAATATATGAAACGAATGGAATCGAAGCAAAAATAATTCAATAGAATCGAATCAAAAATGATCGAATCGAAACGAAAAGAATCGAAAACAATCGAATCGATTTGAAAACAACTGAATCGAATCCAAAAAATCGAATCGAATCAATAATGATCGAATTGAATCGAATCAAATCGAAAAGAATCGATAAAAATCAAATCGATTTGAAAATAATCGAATCGAATCGAAAAAAATCGAATTGAATCGAAAAAAATCGAATTTAATTGAATCGAATCGAAAAGAATTGAAAATAATCGAATTGATTCGAAAAGAATCTAATCGAATCGAAAATGATCGAATTGAAACAAATCGGATCGAAAAGATTCAAAAATAAACGAATCGATTCGAAAACAATCGAATCAAATTGCAAAGAATCGAATCGAATCGAAAATGATCGAATTGAATCGAATCGAATCGAAAAGAATCGACAATAATCAAGTCGATTTGAAAATAATCGAATCGAATAGAAAAGAATCGAATCAAATAGAAAACAATGAATTGAATCAAATCGAATGGAAAAGAATCGAAAATAATCGAATCGATTCGAAAAAAATCGAATCAAATCGACAAGAATCGAATCAAATAAAATCAAATCGAAAAGAATCGAAAATAATCGAATCGATTCAAAAAAATCAAATTGAATCGAAAAGAATCGAATTGAATCGACAAGAATCGAATCGAATAAAATCAAATCGAAAGGAATCAAAAATAATCGAATCGAATTTAATAGAATAGAAAATTATTGAATTGACATGAATCGAATCGAAAATAATCAAATCGACTCGAAAAAACTCGAATTGAATCGAATGGAATGGAATTGAAAAGAATCAAATCGAATCAAAAATAATCAAATTGAATCAAATCGAATCGAAAAGAATGGAAAATAATCGAATCGATTTGAAAATAATTGAAATGAATCAAAAAGAATCAAATTGAATCGAAAACAATCAAATTGAATCGAATCGAAAAGAATCGAATCGAATCGAAAAGAATCGAAAATAATCGAATCGATTCGAAAATAATCGAATTGAATCGAAAAGAACGAATCGAATCGAAAATGATCGAATTGGATTGAATCGAATCGAAAAGAATCAAAAATAATCGAATCGATTTGAAAATAATTGAATTGAATTGCAAAGAATCGAATCGAATCGAAAATGATTGAATTGAATCGAATCGAATCAAAAAGAATCGAAATGAATCAAAATTGATCGAATTGAATTGAATAGATTCGAAAAGAATCGAAACAAATCGAATCGATGTGAAAATAATCGAATTGAATCGAAAAGAATGAATCGAATCGAAAATAATCGAATTGAATCAAATCAAATCAAAAATAATCGAAAATAATCAAATCGATTCGAAAATAATCTAATCGAAATGAAAAAAATTGAAACGAATTGAAATTGATCAAATTGATTAGAATCGATTCGAAAAGAAACGAAAATAAACGAATCAATTAAAAAACAATCTAATCAAATCGCAAAAATCGAATCGAATCGAAAAGAATCGAATCGAAAACAATGAATTGAATCGAATCGAATGGAAAAGAATCGAAAATCATCGAATCAATTCGAAAAAAATCAAATCGAACCAACAAGAATCGAATCAAATAAAATCAAATCAGAAAGAATCTTAAATAATCGAATCGACTCGAATAGAATCAAAAATAATTGAATTGGCATGAATCGAATCAAAAAGAATCGAATCGAATCGAAAAAAGTCGAATTGAATCAAATGGAATGGAATTGAAAAGAATCGAATCGAATCGAAAATACTCTAATCGAATCGAATCGAATCGAAAAGAATCGAAAATAATCGAATCGATTTGAAAATAATCGAATCGAATAGAAAAGAATCGAATCGAATCGAAAAGAATCAAATCGAATCAAAACAAATCGAAGAGAATCGAAAATAATCGAATCGACTCGAAAAAAATCAAAAATAATTGAATTGACATGAATCGAATAAAAAATAATCGAATCGACTCGAAAAAACTCGAATTAAATCGAATCGAATCGAAAAGAATGGAAAATAATCGAATCGATTTGAAAATAATCGAAGCGAATCGAAAAGAATCGAATTGAATCGAAAACAAACGAATTGAATCGAATCGAATTGAAAAGAATCGAAAATAATCGAATCGATTAGAAAAAAATTGAATCGAATCGAAAAGAACCTAATCGAATCGAAAAGAATCGAAAATAATCGAATCGATTTGAAAAATATCCAATTGAATCTAAAAGAACGAATCAATCGAAAATGATCAAATTGGATCGAATCGAGTCGAAAATAATCAAAAATAATCGAATTGATTGAAAATAATTGAATCGAATCGCAAAGAATCGAATCGAATCGAAAATGATTGAATTGAATCGAATCGAATCAAAAAGAATCGAAATGAATCAAAATTGATCGAATTGAATTGAATCGATTCAAAAAGAATCAAAAAGAACCGAATCAATTTGAAAATAATTGAATCGAATCAAAAAGAATTGAATCGAATCGAAAATGATCAAATTTAATCGAATCGAATGAAAAGAATCCAAAATAATCGAATCGATTTGAAAATGATTGAATCGAATCTAAAAGAATCGAATTGAATCGAAAATGATCAAATTGAATCGAATCGAATGAAAAGAATCGAAAACATTTGAATCGATTTGAAAAGAATCGAATCGAATCGAAAATCGAATTGAATCGAATTGATTGAATTGAATGGAAGAGAATTGAATCGTATAGAAAATACTCGAACCGAATCGAAAAGAACACAAAATATTCGAAACGAATGGAATCGAAGTGAAAATAATTGAATCGAATCGAATCAAAAATGATCGAATTGAATCGAATCGAATCGAAAAGAATCGAAAACAATCGAATCGATTTGAAAACAACTGAATCGAATCGAAAAGAATCGAATTGAATCGATAATGATCGAATTGAATCGAATCGAATCGAAAAGAATCGAATTGAATCGAAAAAAATTGAATTTAATTGAATCGAATCGAAAAGAATTGAAAATTGTCGAATCGATTCAAAAAAAATCAAATCGAATTGAAAAGAATCTAATCGAATCGAAAATGATCGAATTGAATCGAATCGTATCGAATAGATTCAAAAATAAACGAATGGATTCGAAAACAATCGAATCAAATCGCAAAGAATCGAATCGAATCGAAAATGATCGAATTGAGTCGAATTGAATCGAAAAGAATCGACAATAATCAAATCGATTTGAAAATAATCGAATAGAATTGAAAAGTATCGAATTGAGTCGAAAACAATGAATTGAATTGAATCGAATGGAAAAGAATCGAAAATCATCGAATCGATTCGAAAAAAATCGAATCGAATCAACAAGAATCGAAACGAATAAAATCAAATCGAAAAGAATCGAAAATAATCAAATCGACTCGAATAGAATCGAAAATAATTGAATTGACATGAATCGAATCGAAAATAATCAAATCGACTCGAAAAAACTCGTATTGAATCAAATGGAATGGAATTGAAAAGAATCAAATCGAATCGAAAATAATCAAATTGAATCAAATCGAATCGAAAAGAATGGAAAATAATCGAATCGATTTGAAAATAATCGAAGTGAATCGAAAAGAATCGAATTGAATCGAAAACAATCGAAAATAGTCGAATCGATTCGAAAATAATCGAATTGAATCGAAAAGGACGAATCGAATCGAAATGATCGAATTGCATCAAATCGAATCGAAAAGAATCTAAAATAAACGAATTGATTTGAAAATAATTGAATTGAATCGCAAAGAATAGAATCGAATCGAAAACAATTGAATTGAATCGAATCGAATCAAAAAGAATCGAAACGAATCAAAATTGATCGAATTGAATTGAATCGACTCGAAAAGAATCGAAAAGAATCGAATCGATTTGAAAATAATCGAATCGAAAAGAATGAATCGAATCGAAAATGATTGAATTGAATCAAATCGAATCAAAAATAATCGAAAATAATCGAATCGATTTGAAAATAATCTAATCGAAATGAAAAGAATTGAAACGAATTGAAATTGATCGAATTGATTAGAATCGATTCGAAAAGAATCGAAAGTAAACGAATCGATTCGAAAACAATCGAATCAAATAGCAAAAATCGAATCGAATCGAAAATGATCGAATTGAATCGAATCGAATCGAAAAGAATCGACAATAATCAAATCGATTTGAAAATAATCGAATCGAAAAGAATCGAATCGAATCAAAAACAATGAATTGATTCAAATCGAAAGGAAAAGAATCGAAACTAATCGTATCGATTCGAAAAAAATCGAATCGAATCGACAAGAATCGAATCGAATAAAATCAAATCAAAAGAATCGAAAATAATCGAATCGACACGAATAGAATCGAAAGTAATTGAATTGACATGAATTGAATCGAAAATAATCGAATCGAATCGAAAAAAGTCGAATTGAATCAAATGGAATGGAATTGAAAAGAATCGAATCGAATCGAAAATACTCTAATTGAATCGAATCGAATCGAAAAGAATCGAAAATAATCGAATCGATTTGAAAACAGTAGAATCGAATCGAAAAGAATCGAATTGAATTGAAAAGAATCAAATCATATCAAATCAAATAGAAGAGAATTGAAAATAATCGAATCGACTCGAAAAGAATCAAAAATAATTGAATTGACATGAATCGAATCGAAAATAATCGAATTGACTCAAAAAAACGTGAATTGAATCGAATGCAATGGAATTGAAAAGAATCAAATCGAAGCGAAAATAATTGTATTGAATCGAATCGAATCGAAAAGAATGGAAAATAATCGAATCGATTTGAAAATAATCGAAGCGAATCGAAAAGAATCGAATTGAATCGAAAACAAACGAATTGAATCGAATCGAATTGAAAAGAATCGAAAATAATCGAATCGATTAGAAAAAAATTGAATCGAATCGAAAAGAACCTAATCGAATCGAAAAGAATCGAAAATAATCGAATCGATTTGAAAAATATCCAATTGAATCTAAAAGAACGAATCAATCGAAAATGATCAAATTGGATCGAATCGAGTCGAAAATAATCAAAAATAATCGAATTGATTGAAAATAATTGAATCGAATCGCAAAGAATCGAATCGAATCGAAAATGATTGAATTGAATCGAATCGAATCAAAAAGAATCGAAATGAATCAAAATTGATCGAATTGAATTGAATCGATTCAAAAAGAATCAAAAAGAACCGAATCAATTTGAAAATAATTGAATCGAATCAAAAAGAATTGAATCGAATCGAAAATGATCAAATTTAATCGAATCGAATGAAAAGAATCCAAAATAATCGAATCGATTTGAAAATGATTGAATCGAATCTAAAAGAATCGAATTGAATCGAAAATGATCAAATTGAATCGAATCGAATGAAAAGAATCGAAAACATTTGAATCGATTTGAAAAGAATCGAATCGAATCGAAAATCGAATTGAATCGAATTGATTGAATTGAATGGAAGAGAATTGAATCGTATAGAAAATACTCGAACCGAATCGAAAAGAACACAAAATATTCGAAACGAATGGAATCGAAGTGAAAATAATTGAATCGAATCGAATCAAAAATGATCGAATTGAATCGAATCGAATCGAAAAGAATCGAAAACAATCGAATCGATTTGAAAACAACTGAATCGAATCGAAAAGAATCGAATTGAATCGATAATGATCGAATTGAATCGAATCGAATCGAAAAGAATCGAATTGAATCGAAAAAAATTGAATTTAATTGAATCGAATCGAAAAGAATTGAAAATTGTCGAATCGATTCAAAAAAAATCAAATCGAATTGAAAAGAATCTAATCGAATCGAAAATGATCGAATTGAATCGAATCGTATCGAATAGATTCAAAAATAAACGAATGGATTCGAAAACAATCGAATCAAATCGCAAAGAATCGAATCGAATCGAAAATGATCGAATTGAGTCGAATTGAATCGAAAAGAATCGACAATAATCAAATCGATTTGAAAATAATCGAATAGAATTGAAAAGTATCGAATTGAGTCGAAAACAATGAATTGAATTGAATCGAATGGAAAAGAATCGAAAATCATCGAATCGATTCGAAAAAAATCGAATCGAATCAACAAGAATCGAAACGAATAAAATCAAATCGAAAAGAATCGAAAATAATCAAATCGACTCGAATAGAATCGAAAATAATTGAATTGACATGAATCGAATCGAAAATAATCAAATCGACTCGAAAAAACTCGTATTGAATCAAATGGAATGGAATTGAAAAGAATCAAATCGAATCGAAAATAATCAAATTGAATCAAATCGAATCGAAAAGAATGGAAAATAATCGAATCGATTTGAAAATAATCGAAGTGAATCGAAAAGAATCGAATTGAATCGAAAACAATCGAAAATAGTCGAATCGATTCGAAAATAATCGAATTGAATCGAAAAGGACGAATCGAATCGAAATGATCGAATTGCATCAAATCGAATCGAAAAGAATCTAAAATAAACGAATTGATTTGAAAATAATTGAATTGAATCGCAAAGAATAGAATCGAATCGAAAACAATTGAATTGAATCGAATCGAATCAAAAAGAATCGAAACGAATCAAAATTGATCGAATTGAATTGAATCGACTCGAAAAGAATCGAAAAGAATCGAATCGATTTGAAAATAATCGAATCGAAAAGAATGAATCGAATCGAAAATGATTGAATTGAATCAAATCGAATCAAAAATAATCGAAAATAATCGAATCGATTTGAAAATAATCTAATCGAAATGAAAAGAATTGAAACGAATTGAAATTGATCGAATTGATTAGAATCGATTCGAAAAGAATCGAAAGTAAACGAATCGATTCGAAAACAATCGAATCAAATAGCAAAAATCGAATCGAATCGAAAATGATCGAATTGAATCGAATCGAATCGAAAAGAATCGACAATAATCAAATCGATTTGAAAATAATCGAATCGAAAAGAATCGAATCGAATCAAAAACAATGAATTGATTCAAATCGAAAGGAAAAGAATCGAAACTAATCGTATCGATTCGAAAAAAATCGAATCGAATCGACAAGAATCGAATCGAATAAAATCAAATCAAAAGAATCGAAAATAATCGAATCGACACGAATAGAATCGAAAGTAATTGAATTGACATGAATTGAATCGAAAATAATCGAATCGAATCGAAAAAAGTCGAATTGAATCAAATGGAATGGAATTGAAAAGAATCGAATCGAATCGAAAATACTCTAATTGAATCGAATCGAATCGAAAAGAATCGAAAATAATCGAATCGATTTGAAAACAGTAGAATCGAATCGAAAAGAATCGAATTGAATTGAAAAGAATCAAATCATATCAAATCAAATAGAAGAGAATTGAAAATAATCGAATCGACTCGAAAAGAATCAAAAATAATTGAATTGACATGAATCGAATCGAAAATAATCGAATTGACTCAAAAAAACGTGAATTGAATCGAATGCAATGGAATTGAAAAGAATCAAATCGAAGCGAAAATAATTGTATTGAATCGAATCGAATCGAAAAGAATGGAAAATAATCGAATCGATTTGAAAATAATCGAAGCGAATCGAAAAGAATCGAATTGAATCGAAAACAAACGAATTGAATCGAATCGAATTGAAAAGAATCGAAAATAATCGAATCGATTAGAAAAAAATTGAATCGAATCGAAAAGAACCTAATCGAATCGAAAAGAATCGAAAATAATCGAATCGATTTGAAAAATATCCAATTGAATCTAAAAGAACGAATCAATCGAAAATGATCAAATTGGATCGAATCGAGTCGAAAATAATCAAAAATAATCGAATTGATTGAAAATAATTGAATCGAATCGCAAAGAATCGAATCGAATCGAAAATGATTGAATTGAATCGAATCGAATCAAAAAGAATCGAAATGAATCAAAATTGATCGAATTGAATTGAATCGATTCAAAAAGAATCAAAAAGAACCGAATCAATTTGAAAATAATTGAATCGAATCAAAAAGAATTGAATCGAATCGAAAATGATCAAATTTAATCGAATCGAATGAAAAGAATCCAAAATAATCGAATCGATTTGAAAATGATTGAATCGAATCTAAAAGAATCGAATTGAATCGAAAATGATCAAATTGAATCGAATCGAATGAAAAGAATCGAAAACATTTGAATCGATTTGAAAAGAATCGAATCGAATCGAAAATCGAATTGAATCGAATTGATTGAATTGAATGGAAGAGAATTGAATCGTATAGAAAATACTCGAACCGAATCGAAAAGAACACAAAATATTCGAAACGAATGGAATCGAAGTGAAAATAATTGAATCGAATCGAATCAAAAATGATCGAATTGAATCGAATCGAATCGAAAAGAATCGAAAACAATCGAATCGATTTGAAAACAACTGAATCGAATCGAAAAGAATCGAATTGAATCGATAATGATCGAATTGAATCGAATCGAATCGAAAAGAATCGAATTGAATCGAAAAAAATTGAATTTAATTGAATCGAATCGAAAAGAATTGAAAATTGTCGAATCGATTCAAAAAAAATCAAATCGAATTGAAAAGAATCTAATCGAATCGAAAATGATCGAATTGAATCGAATCGTATCGAATAGATTCAAAAATAAACGAATGGATTCGAAAACAATCGAATCAAATCGCAAAGAATCGAATCGAATCGAAAATGATCGAATTGAGTCGAATTGAATCGAAAAGAATCGACAATAATCAAATCGATTTGAAAATAATCGAATAGAATTGAAAAGTATCGAATTGAGTCGAAAACAATGAATTGAATTGAATCGAATGGAAAAGAATCGAAAATCATCGAATCGATTCGAAAAAAATCGAATCGAATCAACAAGAATCGAAACGAATAAAATCAAATCGAAAAGAATCGAAAATAATCAAATCGACTCGAATAGAATCGAAAATAATTGAATTGACATGAATCGAATCGAAAATAATCAAATCGACTCGAAAAAACTCGTATTGAATCAAATGGAATGGAATTGAAAAGAATCAAATCGAATTGAAAATAATCAAATTGAATCAAATCGAATCGAAAAGAATGGAAAATAATCGAATCGATTTGAAAATAATCGAAGTGAATCGAAAAGAATCGAATTGAATCGAAAACAATCGAAAATAGTCGAATCGATTCGAAAATAATCGAATTGAATCGAAAAGGACGAATCGAATCGAAATGATCGAATTGCATCAAATCGAATCGAAAAGAATCTAAAATAAACGAATCGATTTGAAAATAATTGAATTGAATCGCAAAGAATAGAATCGAATCGAAAACAATTGAATTGAATCGAATCGAATCAAAAAGAATCGAAACGAATCAAAATTGATCGAATTGAATTGAATCGACTCGAAAAGAATCGAAAAGAATCGAATCGATTTGAAAATAATCGAATCGAAAAGAATGAATCGAATCGAAAATGATTGAATTGAATCAAATCGAATCAAAAATAATCGAAAATAATCGAATCGATTTGAAAATAATCTAATCGAAATGAAAAGAATTGAAACGAATTGAAATTGATCGAATTGATTAGAATCGATTCGAAAAGAATCGAAAGTAAACGAATCGATTCGAAAACAATCGAATCAAATAGCAAAAATCGAATCGAATCGAAAATGATCGAATTGAATCGAATCGAATCGAAAAGAATCGACAATAATCAAATCGATTTGAAAATAATCGAATCGAAAAGAATCGAATCGAATCAAAAACAATGAATTGATTCAAATCGAAAGGAAAAGAATCGAAACTAATCGTATCGATTCGAAAAAAATCGAATCGAATCGACAAGAATCGAATCGAATAAAATCAAATCAAAAGAATCGAAAATAATCGAATCGACACGAATAGAATCGAAAGTAATTGAATTGACATGAATTGAATCGAAAATAATCGAATCGAATCGAAAAAAGTCGAATTGAATCAAATGGAATGGAATTGAAAAGAATCGAATCGAATCGAAAATACTCTAATTGAATCGAATCGAATCGAAAAGAATCGAAAATAATCGAATCGATTTGAAAACAGTAGAATCGAATCGAAAAGAATCGAATTGAATTGAAAAGAATCAAATCATATCAAATCAAATAGAAGAGAATTGAAAATAATCGAATCGACTCGAAAAGAATCAAAAATAATTGAATTGACATGAATCGAATCGAAAATAATCGAATTGACTCAAAAAAACGTGAATTGAATCGAATGCAATGGAATTGAAAAGAATCAAATCGAAGCGAAAATAATTGTATTGAATCGAATCGAATCGAAAAGAATGGAAAATAATCGAATCGATTTGAAAATAATCGAAGCGAATCGAAAAGAATCGAAACGAATAAAATCAAATCGAAAAGAATCGAAAATAATCGAATCGACTCGAATAGAATCGAAAATAATTGAATTGACATGAATCGAATCGAAAATAATCGACTCGAAAAAACTCGAATTGTATCGAATGGAATGGAATTGAAAAGAATTAAGTCGACTCGAAAATAATTGAATTGAATCGAATCGAATTGAAAAGAATGGAAAATAATCGAAACGATTTGAAAATAATCGAAGAGAATCATAAAGAATCGAATTGAATAGAAAACAATCGAATTGAATTGAATCGAATCGAAAAGAATCGAAAAGAATCGAATCGATTTGAAAATAATCGAATTGAATCGAAAAGAATGAATCGAATCGAAATGATTGAATTGAATCAAATCGAATCGAAAATAATCGAAAATAATCGAATCGATTTGAAAATAATCAAAACGAAATGAAAAGAATTGAAACGAATTGAAATTGATTGAATTGATTAGAATCGATTCGAAAAGAATCGAATCAAATCGCAAAAATCGAATCGAATCGAAAATGATCGAATTGAATCGAATCGAATCGAAAATAATCGACAATAATTAAATCGATTTGAAAATAATCGAATCGAATTGAAAAGAATCGAATCGAATCGAAAACAATGAATTGAATCGAATCGAATGGAAAAGAATCGAAAATAATCAAATCGATTCGAAAAAAATCGAATTGAATCGACAAGAATCGAATCGAATAAAATCAAATCAAAAAGAATGAAAATAATCGAATCGACACGAATAGAATCGAAAATAATTGAATTGACATGAATCGAATCGAAAATAATCGAATCGAATAGAAAAAAGTCGAATTGAATCAAATGGAATGGAATCGAAAAGAATCGAATCGAATCGAAAATACTCTAATTGATTCGAATCGAATCGAAAAGAATCGAAAATAATCGAATCGATTTGAAAATAATCGAATCGAATTGAAAATAATCGAATTGAATCGAAAAGAATCAAATCGAATCAAATCAAATCGAAGAGAATCGAAAAGAATCGAATCAACTCGAAAAGAATCGAATTGAATCGAATCGAATTGAAAAGAATCAAAAAGAATCGAATCGATTTGAAAATAATCGAATTGAATCAAAAAGAACGAATCGAATCGAAAATGATTGAATTGAATGGAATCGAATCGAAAAGAATCGAATCGATTTGAAAATAATTGAATCGAATTGAAAAGAATCGAATCGAATCGAAAATGATCAAATTGAATCGAATCAAATGAAAAGAATCGAAAATAATCGAATCGATACGATAAATATCATATCGAATCGAAAAGAATCAAAAATGATCGAATCGAATCGAATTGAATCGAAAAGAATTGAAAATAATGGAATCAAATTGAATTGAAAGGAATCAAATCTAATTGTAAACAATCAAATTGATTCGAATCAAATCGAAAATAATAAAAAATAACCGAATCGACACGAATCGAATTGAAAATAATCGAATCGAAAATAATCGAATTGTATCGAATGGAATAGAATGGAATCGAAAAGAATAAAAAATAATTGATTTGAATCGAATCGAAAGGAACCGAATTGAATCTAATCGAAAAGAAGAAAATCAAATCAAATCAAAAAGAATAAAAAATAATCAAATCGACTCGAAAAGAATTGAAAATAATCGAATCGACATGAATCAAATTGAAAATAATCGTTTCGAATCGAAAAAAATCTAATTGAATCGAATGGAATGGAATTGAATCGTATAGAAAATACTCGAATCGAATCAAAAGAATCCAATATATTCGAAACGAATGGAATCGAATCGAAAATAATCAAATCGAATCGAAAATGACCGTATTGAATCAAATTGAATCAAAAAGAATCGTAAATAATCGAATCTATTCGAAAACAATCGAATCGAATCGAAAAGAATCGAATCGAATAGAAAATGATCGAAGAGAATCGAATCAAATTGAAAAGAATCAAAAATAATCGAATCGATTTGAAAATAATCGAATTGAATCAAAAAGAACAAATCGAATCGAAAATGATTGAATTGGATCGAATCGAATCGAAAAGAATAAAAAATAACCGAATCGATTCGAAAACAATCGAATCGAATCGCAACGAATCGAATCAAATCGAAAATGATTGAATTGAATCGAATCGAATCGAAAAGAATCGAAACGAATCAAAATTGCCCGAATTGAATTGAATCGATTCGAAAAGAAACGAAAAGAATCGAATCAATTTGAAAATAAGTGAATCGAATTGAAAAGAATCGATTCGAATCGAAAATGATCAAATTGAATCGAATTGAATGAAAAGAATAGAAAATAATCGAATCAATTTGAAAATAATCGAATCGAATCGAAAAGAATTGAATCGAAAATGATCAAATTGAATCGAATGAAATGAAAAGAATCGAGAATAATCGAATTGATTTGAAAATAATCGAATAGAATCGAAAAAAATCGAATTGAATTGAATGGAATGGAACTGAAAAGAATTGAATCGAATCGAAAAAAATCGAATTGAATCGAATGGAATGGAATTGAAAAGAATCGAATCGAATCGAAAATGATCAAATTGAATCGAATCGAATTGAAAAGAATCGAAAAGAATCGAATCGATTTGAAAATAATAGAAACAAATCGAATTGAATAAAAAACAATCAAATTGAATCCAATCGAAAAGAATCAAAAATAATCAAATCGATTCGAAAATAATCGAATCAAATGAAAAATAATCGAATTGAATCGAAAATAATGCAATTGAATCTAATCGAATCAAAAAGAATCGAAAATAATCGAATCGATTTGAAAAAAATCGAATCGAATCGAAAAGAATCAAATCGAACCGTAAATGATCGAATTGAATCAAATCGAATTGAAAAGAATCGAAAATAATCAAATCAAAATGAATTGAAAGGAAGCGAATCAAATTGAAAATAATCAAATCGATTTGATTCAAATCGAAAAGAATCAAAAATAACCGAATCAACTCGAATCAAATTGAAAATAATTGAATCGAAAATAATCGAATTGTATTGAATGGAATCGAAAAGAATCGAAAATAATTCATTCGAATCGAATCGAAAGGAACCGAATCGAATCGAATCGAAAAGAAGAAAATCAAATCAAATCGAAAAGAATCAAAAATAATCGAATCGACTCGAAAAGAATAGAAAATAATCGAATTGACTCGAATCGAATCGAATAGAAGAGAATTGAATCGTATAGAAAATACTCGAATCGAATCGAAAAGATTCCAAAATACTCAAAATGAATGGAGTCGAATCGAAAATAATCGAATCGTATCGAAAATGATCAAATTGAATCGAATCGAATGAAAAGAATCGAAAATAATCGAATCGATTTGAAAATAATCGAATCGAATCGAAAAGAATCGAAACAAATTGAAATTGATCCAATTGAATTGAATGGATTCGAAAAGAATTGAAAATAATCGGATTGATTTGAAAATAATTGAATCGAATCAAAAAGAATCCAATGGAATCGAAAATAATAGAATTGTATATAATCGAATCGAAAAGAATCAAAAATAATCGAATCGATTCAAAAAAAATCGAATCGAATCGAAAAGAATCTAATCGAATCGAAAACAATCGAAAATAATTGAATCGATTTGAAAACAACCAAATCGAATCGAAAAGAATCGAAAATGATCGAATTGAATCTAATCGAATCGAAAAGAATTGAAAATAATCAAATCGAATCTAAAATAATCAGAACGAAACGAAAATAATCGATTCGAATCAAAATGAATTGAATCGAATCGAAAAGAATTGAAAGGAATCGAAACGAATTGAAAATAATCGAAAAGAATTGATAATAATCGAAACGAAACGAAAATAATAGAAAATAATCGATTTGACAGGAAAGAATTGAATCGAAAAGAACCAAATTGAATTAAAAGAAGCGAATCAAATCGAAAATAATCGAATCAAATCGAAAAGAATCGAATTGAATCGAATTGAAAATAATCAAAAAGAATCGAATCGAATCGAAAAGAAGCAAATCGAATTGAAAATAATTGAATCTAATCGAAAAGAATCGAATCGAAAAGAATCGAATCGAAAATAATTGAATCGAATCGAAAAGAATCGAATCAAATTGAAAACAATCGATTCGACTCAAAAATAATCGAATCGAAAGAATCGAACCGAATCGAAGAGAGTTGAATCGTATAGAAAATACTCGAATCGAATCAAAAAGAATCCAAAATATTCGAAACGAATGGAATCGAATTGAAAATACTTGAATCGAAACGAATTGAAAATGATCGAATTGAATCGAATCGAATAGAAAAGAATCGAAAAATAATCGAATCGAATTGGAAATAATCTAATCGAAACAAAAAGAATCGAATTGAATCGAAAATAATTGAATTGAATCGAATCGAATCGAAAAGAATCGAAAATAATCAATTCGATTCGAAAAGAATCGAATCGAATCGAAAAGAATCGAATCGAATCAATAATGATCGAATTGAATCAATTCGAATCAAAAATAATCACATCAAATTGAATTGAAAGGAATCGAATCGAATTGAAAATAATCAAGTCGATTCGAATCAAATCGAAAAGATGCAAAAATAACCGAATTGACTCGAATTGAATTGAAAATAATCAAATCGAATCAAAAATAATCGAATTGTATCGAATGGAATCGAATTGAAAAGAATCGAAAATAGTCAAATCAAATCGAAAATAATTGAACTGAAACGAAAATAACTGAAACCAATCGAAAAGAATCGAATCGAATCAAAAACCGTCGAATCGAAAAGAATCGAATCAAATCGAATTGAAAATAATCATAAAGAATCGAATTGAATCGAAAAGAAGCGAATCAAATCGAAAGTAATTGAATCTAAATGAAAAGAATCGAATAAAATCAAATTGAAAATAATCAAAAAGAATAGAATCAAAACGAAAAGAATCGAAAATAATCAAATCGAATCGAAAATAATTGAACCGAAACGAAAATGATTGAAACCAATCGAAAAGAATCAAATCTAATCAAAAACAGTCGAATTGAAAATAATCAAATCGAATCGAAAATAATCGAACTGAAATGAAAATAATTGATTTGAATCAAAAAGAATTGAATCGAATCGAAAACAATCGAATCGAATCGAAAAGAATCGAAAGTAATCGAAACGAATCGAAAAGAATCGACAAGAATTGAAAATAATCAAAACGAAACAAAAATAATCGAAAATAATCGATTCGAAAGGAAGGAATCGAATCGAATCGAAAAGAATCGAATCGAATAAAATGAAGCCAATCAAATCAAAAATAATAGAATCGAATTGAAAAGAATCGAATTGAATTGAATTGAAAATAATCGAAAAGAATCTAATCGAATCGAAAACAGTCAAATCGGAAATAATCAAATCGAATCGAAAAGAATCGAAAGTAATTGAAATGAATTGACAAGATTCGAAAAGAATTAAAAATAATCTAACCGAAATGAAAATAATTCAAAATAATCAATTCAAATCAAAAAGAATCAAATCAAAAAGAAGCGAATCAAATAAAAAATAATCGAATCTAATCGAAAAGAATCGAATCGAATCGAATTGTAAATAATCGAAATGAATCAAATCAAAACGAAAAGATTCGAAAATAATCAAATCGAATCGAAAATAATTGAACCGAAATGAAAATAATTGAAACCAATTGAAAAGAATCCAATCGAATCGAAAACAGTCAAATCGAAAATAATCAAATGGAATAGAAAATAATAGAACCGAAATGAAAATAATCGATTCGAATCAAAAAGAATCGAATTGAACCGAAAACAATCGAATCGAATCGAATTGAAAAGAATCGAAAATAATCGAACCGAATCGAATCGAAAAGAATCAAATCGAATCGAAAATAATCGAATCGAATCAAATCAAACAAATCGAAAAGAATTGAAAAAAATCGAATCGAAAATGATTGAATGGAATAGATTCGAATCGAAAGGAATCGAAAATATTTGAATCAAATCAAAACCAAAGGAATCGAATCCAATTGAAAATAATCAAATCGATTCGAATCAAATCAAAAAGAATAAAAAATAATCGAATGGACTCAAATCGAATTGAAAATAATCAAATCGAATGCAATCGGAAATAATTGAATTGTATGGAATGGAATCGAATCGAATCATAAATAATCGAATCGAATAGAAAAGAATCAAAAATAATCGAATCGAATTGAAAATAATCAAATCGAATCGAAAAGAATCTAATTGAATCGAAAATAATCGAATTGAATTGAATCGAATCGAAAATAATCAAATTGATTAGAAAAGAATCGAATCGAATCGAAAAGAATCGAATCGAATCAATAATGATCGAATTGAATCGAATCGAATCAAAAATAATCGAATCAAATTGAATTAAAAGGAATCGAATCGAATTGAAAATAATCAAATCGATTCGAATCAAATCAAAAAGATGCAAAAATAACCGAATCGACTTGAATCGAATTGAAAATAATCGAATCGAATCAAAAATAATCGAATTGTATCGAATGGAATCGAATCAAAAATAATTGATTCGAATCGAATCGAAACGAATCGAATCGAATCGAAAAGAATCAAATCGAATCAAATGAATCAAATCAAAAAGAATCAAAAATAGTCGAATAGACTTGAAAAGAATCGAATATAATCGAATCGACTCGATCTCTTTTCGATTCGGTTTGAGTATTTTCTATACGATTCAATTCTCTTCGATTCAATTCGATTATTTTCGATTCGATTGGATTCTTTTCAATTCCATTCCATTCAATTCAATTCGATTTTTTTCGATTTGATTCGATTATTTTTTATTCGATTTGGGTCAATTCGATTATTTTTTATTCTTTTCGGGTCGATTTGATTATTTTCGATTCTTTTCAATTTGATTTAATTCGATTTGATTCTTTTCGATTCGATTCGATTCGATTCCTTTTGATTTAATTCAAATCAATTATTTTTTATTCTTTTTGATTCGATTCGATTCCATCGATACAATTCGGTTATTTTCGATTTGATTATTTTCAATTCGATTCGAGTCGATTTGGTTATTTTTTATTATTTTCTATTTGATTCGAATCAATTTGATTGTTTTCAATTTGATTCGATTCCTTTCAATTCAATTAGATTCGAATATTTTCGATTCTTTTCGATTCGATTAGATTCAATTCGATCATTTTCGATTCTTTTCGATTCTTTTCGGTTCGATTCCATTCATTTCGAATATTTTGGATTCTTTTCGATTCGGTTCGAGTATTTTCTATACGATTCAATTCTTTTCGATTCAATTCAATTATTTTGGATTCGATTCGATTCTTTTCAATTCCATTCGATTCAATTCGATTTTTTTCAATTCGTTTCGATTATTTTCGAATCGATCCAATTATTTTTTATTCTTTTCGATTCGATTCGATTCAATTCAATTGTTTTCGATTCAATTCGATTCTTTTCGATTCGATTCGATTATTTTCAAATCGATTTGATTATTTTCGATTCTTTTCAATTCGATTCGATTCTCTTTGATCATTTTCTAGTCGATTCGATTCTTTTCAATTCGATTCGATTGTTTTCGAATCGATTCGATTATTTACGATTCTTTTCGATTCTATTCTATTCAATTCGATCATTTTCGATTCGATTTGATTATTTTCGATTCGATTCCATTCGTTTCGAATATTTTGGATTCTTTCGATTCGATTCGAGTATTTTGTATACGATTCAATTCTCTTTGATTCGATTCGATTCAATTCGATTATTTTCGAGTCGATTCGATTCTTTCAATTCCATTCCATTCGATTCAATTCGATTTTTTTCGATTCGATACGATTATTTTCGATTTGATTCGTGTCAATTCAATTATTTTCGATTCTTTTTGAGTCGATTCGATTATTTTCGATTCTTTTCAATTGAGGAAGGTCGTTGGAAATTGCTGTTTTCAACTCAGATACACCTGAGAACAGGCCCGACACTTCCACATGCTTTTCTCACCACCTCTCCCAGCGCCTAACATAAGGATGTTAGCGGCTTCGTCTACAGGCAGTCAGGATGCGGGAGGGTCCTGCCCTGAACTCAGCTCTCACAAGGAAGCCTCTTTAGAAGCCAGCTTTCAACCAACTGTGTTCTTATGACTGCGGTGTCCTTCTAATGTAACCTATACTTGGTCACTCCAGTCCCCAACTGGGCCTCAGCTGGGCCTGGTGCCTCTGGTACTTAGCTTGGCCTCGCTTGGATTGGGTGACTGTGTTCCCACCTGGGCCTCAACTGGTCTTATGACATTTATCCCCCCTGGGCCTCAGCAGACCAGGTGACTCTGTTCCACCTGGGCCTCACCTGGACCTGGTGAATCTGGCCCCCTCCTGGGTATGACCTGGACCTGGTGACTCTGGTCCTCATGTGTGCCTCACCTGGAACCTGGTGACTCTTGTACCCACCTGGGCATCATCGGGATATGGTTACTCTGTTTCCCCAGTGAGACTCTGGAACATTTAACTTTGGTCCTCACCTGGGCCTCACCTGGACCTGGTGTCTCTGCTGTTCTTCTAGGCTCACATGTACCTGGTGACTCCAGTCCCCCCTCCACCCCAGGCCTCACCTGCATTTGGTGACTCTGGTCCTCAGCTTGGTTTCACCTGGACCTGGTGACTGTGGTCCCCACCTTGGCCTCACCCGGACCTGCTGACTCTGGTTCCCACCTGGGCCTCATCTGTACCTGGTGATCTGGTTCTCACATGGACCACACCTAGACCTGGTGACCGTGTTGTCCTTCTAGACCCACCTTTCACTGGTAACTCTGGTCTCCACATGGGCCTCACCTGGACCTGGTGAATCAGGTCCCCACTTGGTCCTTAAGTGGACCTGGTGACTCTGGTCCCGAGGTGGGCATCATTGGCACATGGTTTTTGTGTTCCCCACCTGGGCCTCCGCTGGACCTGCTGATTCTGGTCTGCACCTGAGACTCACCTGGATCTGGTGACTGTGGTCCCCACCTGGGCCTCACTTGGACCTGGTGACTCTGATCCCCATCTGGGCCTCACCTGGCCCTGTTGACTCTGGTCCTCAACTGGGCATAATTGGGACCCGGTTACTGTGTTCCACAACTGGGCCTCACCTGAACCAGGTGACTCTGGTCCCCCTCTGGGTCTCACCCTGACCTGGTGACTGTGAACCCCACTTTGGCCTGATTTGGATCTGCTGACTCTGGTTGCCACATGTGCCTCACCTCGACCTGTTGACTCTGGTTCTTTCAAGGACCTCCCCTGAACCTGGAGATTCTGGTCCCCACCTGGGCCTCACCTGGATGTGGTGACTGTTGTCACCACCTGGGACTCACCTGGACCTGATTACTGTGTTCCACACCTAGGTCTCACGTAGACCTGGTGACCATGGTCCCCAGCTGGCCTCACACGGACCTGTTGCCTCTGGTCCCCACCTGGGCCTCACATGTACCTGGTTACTCTGGTCCTCACCTGGGCCTCATCTGGACCTGGTGACTCTGGTCCCCAACTGGGCCTCACCTGGATCTGGTGACTCTGGTCCCCACCTGGACCTCTCCTGGACCTGGTGACTCTCTTTCCAACATGGACCTCACCTGGATCTGGTGACTCTGGTCCTCAGCTTGGCCTTACCTGGACCTGGTGACTCTCATCCCCACTTTGACCTAACTCAGACCTGGTGAATCTCGTCCCCAGCTATGCCTCAACTCAACCTGATGAATCTGGTCCTCACGTGGGCCTCACATGGACCTGGGACTCAGCTGGATATAGTGGCTCTGGTTCCCACATGGGGCTCACCTGATACTGGTGACTGTGGTCTCCTTCTATGCCTCACCAGGACCTGGTGATTCTGATCCCCATCTGGGCCTCACATGGCCCTAGTGACTCTGGTCCTCACCGAGGCATCATTGGGACCTGGATACTCTTTTGCACACCTGGGTTCACTTTGACCGGGGACCTCTGGTCCCACTCTGGGCCTCACCCTTAACTGGTTACTCTGGTCCCCCCCTGGGTGTCACCTGGCCCGGGACTCTGGTCCCCCTATGGGCCTCACCCTTACCTGGTGACTCTGGTCCCCACCTGGGCTTCACTTGGACCTGGTGAATCTGGTCCTTACCTGGTCCTCACCTGGACCTGGTGACTCTGGGCATCACCTGGGTCTCACCTGGGCTTGGTGAATCTTGTCGCCACCTGGGCCTCACCTGGACCTCGTGACCATGGTCCCCACCTGGGCCTCACCTGGATCTGTGGCGCTGGTTCCCATATGGGGCTCTCCTGGACCTGGTTCCTGTGGTCTCCTTCTTGGCCTCACCTGGAACTCATGACCTTGATCCATATTTGGGCCTCAGCTGGACCTGGTGACTCTAGTCCTTACCTGGGCATCATTGGGACCTGGTTCCTCTCTTCTACACCTGGGCCTCACCTGACCTGGTGACTCTGGTCTCCCTCTGGACCTCACCCTGACCTGGTGACTGTGGTCCCACCTGGGCCTCACCTGGACCAGGTGACTGGTTCCCACATGGACCTCACCTGGACCTGGTGAATCTGGTCCTCACATGGGCAACATGGGACCTGGTTACTCAGTTCCACATCGAGGCCTCACCTGGACCTAGTGACTCTAGTCCCACACTGGGCCTCACCCTGACGTGGTGACTCTGGCCCCACGAGGATGTCACCTGAACCAGGTGACTCTGGTCCCCCTCTGGGCCTCACCCGGAGCTGGGGAGACTGGGCCTCAATTGGGCCTCAACTGGACCTGGTGAATCTACTCCTCACTTGGGCCTTGTCTGGACCTTGTTACTCTGGTCCCACCTGGGCATCATTGGGACATGGTTACTCTGTTCCCCACCTGGGACTCACCTGGACCTGATAACTTTGATCTACACTTTGCCTCACCTGGCCCTGATGACTGGGCCCCACCTGGGCCTCAATCTGGACCTGGTGACTGGTCCCTCCCCACCTGGGTGTCACCTGGACCTGGTGACTCTCATTCGCACATGAACCACACCTGGACCGGGTGACTGCGGTGTCCTTCTAGCCTCACATTTACCTGGTGACTCTGGTCCCCACAAGGGCCTCACCTGGATCTGGTGACTCTGGCCTGCAGATTGGCATCACCTGGACTTGGTGAGTGTGGTTACCACCTGGGCCTCACCCATACCTGGTGACTCAGGTCCCCATGTGGGCCTCACAGGGACCTGGTAAATCCGGTCCTTACCTGGTCCTCACCCAGACCTGGTGACTCTGGTCACCACCTGGGCCTCACCTGGACCTGGTGAATCTGGTCCCCATCTGGGCCACATGAGGACCTGATTGCTGTGGACTCCTTCTTGGCCTCTCCTGGAACTGGTGACTCTGGTCCTCACCTGGGCATCATTGGACCCTGGTTACTCTCTTCCACACCTGAGCCTCACCTGGACATGATGACTCTCGAACCCCTCTGGGCCTCACCCTGACCTGGTGACTCTGGTCCTCAACTGAGCCTCACCTGGACCTAGTGAATATGCTCCCCACCTGGCCTCATCTGGACCTGGTGACTCTGGTCGCTACCTGGGCATCATCGGGACATGGTTACTCTATTCCCCACTGGGACTCACCTGGACCTGGTAACTCTGGTCCTCACTTTGGCCTCTTCTGTACCTGGTGACACTGGCCCCACCTGGGCCTCACCTGGAACTGGTGACTGTGCTTCCCACCGGGACCTCACCTGGACCTCATGTCTCTGGTCCCCACCTGGGTCTCACCTGGACCTGGTGTCTCTGGTACCCACCTGGGTAGCATCAGAACATGGTTACACTGTTCCCTAACAGGGACCCACCTGGACCTATTAACTCTGGTCTTCACCTGGGATACACCTGGACATGGTGACAGTGGTTCCCACCTGGGTCCCACCTGGACCTGGTCAATCTGGGCCCACCTGGGCCTCACCTGTACCTGGTGACTCACGTTCCCACATGGACCTCATGTGGACCTGGTGGCTGTAGTGTTTCTAGCGTCTCATGTACCTGGTGACTCTGGTCCCCACCAGGGCCTCACCTGGACCTGGTGAGTGTGGTTGCCACCTGCACCTCACCTGGACCTGGTGATTCTTGTCCCCAACGGGGCCTCACCCGGACCTGGTGACTCTGGTCACCAACTGTGCCTCACCTGGCCCCGGTGACTCTGGTCCCCACCTGGACCTGGTGATAGTGGTCCCCACCTGGGCCTCACCTGGACCTGATGACTCTGATCCCCACCTGGGCCTCACCTGAGTCTTACTGGGACCTGCTGACTCTGGCCCTCAGCTTGGCTTCACCTGGATCTGCTAACTGGTCCCCACCTGGGCCTCACCTGGACCTGGTGTCTCTGGTACCTATTTAGAAATCATCAGGACAGGGTTTCTCTGATCCCCATCTGGGACACACCTGGATCTGTTAAGTTTGCTCCTCACCTGGCCTCACCTGCACCTGGTGGCTCTGGTTCCCACATGAGCCTCACTTGGACCTTGTGTCTCTCGTTTCCTTCTAGGCTCATCTGTACCTGGTGACTCCGGTCCCCACCTGGGCCTCACCTGGAACTGGTGACTCTAGTCTTCTGCTTGGCCTTACCTGGATCTGGTGACTGTATTCCCCACCTGGGCCTCACCCGGACCTGGTGAATCTGTTTCCCACCTGGGCTCACCTGGACCTGGTGATTCTGGTCCCATCCTGAGCCTCATCTGGATCTGGTTTCTGTGGTTCCCACATGGGCCTCACCTGGATATGGTGCCTCTCGTTCTCACATCAGGTTCACCTGGACATGGTGACTGTCATCCCCTTCTTGGCCTCACCTGAACCTGGTGACTCTGAGCACCATCTGGGCCATACCTTGACTTGGTCGCTCTGGTCCTGACCTGGGTGTCTTTGGGACCTGGTTAATCTGTTCCACACCTGGGCTTCACCTGGACCAGTGGATTCTGGTCCCCTTCTGGGCTGCTCCTTGACCTGGTGACTCTGGTCCCCTCCTGGGCCTCACCTGGACCGGTTGACTCTGGTCCTTAGCTTGGCCTCACCTGGACCGGCTGAGTGTGGTTTCTTTCTGGCCTCACGTGGACATAGTGACTGGTCCCCACCTACCTCACCTGGCCCTGGTAACAGTGGTCCTCAGCTTGGCCTCACCTGGACCTGCTGAGTGTGGTTGCCACCTGGGTCTCACCCGGACCTGGCGACTCTGGTCCCCCTCGGGGCCTCCGCCAGACCTGGTGAATCTGGTCCTTACCTGTTCCTTAACCAGACCTGGTGACTCTGGTCACCACCTGGGCCTCACCTGATCTTGGTGAATCTGGTCCCCACCTGGGCTTCACCTGGACCTGGTGACTGTCGTCCGCCCCTGGCCGCAAATGGACCTGGTGACTCTGGTTCCCACATGGGGCTCACCAGGACCTGGGTCCTGTGGTCTCCTTCTATGCCTCACCAGGACCTGGTAACTCTGATCCTCATCTGGGCTTCATCTGTACCTGTTGACTCTGGTCCCCTCTTGTGCCTCAGCTGGACCTGTTGGCTCTGGTCCTCAGTTTTGCCTCATCTGGACCTGGAGACTGTGTCCCCACCTGGGCCCCATCCAGACCTTGTGACTTTGGTCCCCACCAGGGCCTTACCTGGAGTTGGTGGATCTGGTACCGCCTGGGATTCACCTGGACCTGGTGCCTCTGGGCTCCACCTGGGCCTCAACCTGGACCTGGTCCTTTTGGTCCCCACCTGAGCCTCATCTGGTCCTGGTGGCTCTGGGTCCCACATGGGGGCTAACCTGTACTTGCTGACTGTGGTCCTCACATGGTCCTCACCCAGACCTTGTGACTGGTATGTGAGGAGTCTGTTCCAGATTCCCCCTATCCCTCCACCCCTCCCCACTGCACCCTCTCTCAAGTAAATCTTCTGAAAATGCACATCAAGACATGTGAGCATCTTTATCCCCTCTTCAGAGGTGACTTCATATGTGTAATGACCATTTTAATGCCTTTCATGGACCCACCATGACTCCCATCAGAAACCCCTTTTCTTTGATATTACTGAAGTACAGTCAACACACAATGTTACAGCAGTTTCAGGGCTATGACCTAGTGATTTGACAATTCTGTGCATACTCAGATCTCTCCACGGGAAGTGTCATCAGCATCTGTCCGCATACAAAGTTGTCACAATAGTACTGACTCTATTGTCTAGGCTGCACTTTCTAAATATCTGTGAATTATTTATTTGAGAACCAGATGATTATAGCTCTTAATATGCTTCATTTATATTGCCCAACTCCCACCGGTGTCCCCTCTGACTATCCTTCACCATGATCCATCACATTAACAAGAGAAAGGACATGGGGCAGCCCAGGGGGCTCAGCGGTTTAGCGCCGGCCTTTGGCCCAGGGCGTGAACCTGGATTCCTAGGGTTGAGTCCCATGTTGTGTTCCCTACATGGAGTCTGCTTCTCCCTCTATGTCTCTGACTGTGTCTCTGCATCTCTCTCTCTCTCTCTCTCTCTCGTTCTCTCACTCTCTGTCTCTCATGGGTGAATAAATAAAATCTTAAAAAAAAAACAAGAGAAATTTCAAAGGCATACGATCCTCTCAAGTGTTGCAGAAGAAGCATTTGACAAAATATAACATAAAAGGCATAGCGGGTTTTCTAAAAAAAATTTTTTTTGGCGCAGTGGGTTTTGAGGAAACATATATCAACAGAATAAAGGCCATGTAGGAAGGCCCGCAGCTGACATCATCCTCAAGGGTGAAACCTTGAAATCGTCTTCCCTAAGAGCAGGAAGAAGCCAAGGAGGTCCCCTCTCAGCACTGCAAGTCCTACCGTAGTCAACAGACAGGAAACAGATAAGGTTCCACACCTGTAAGTGGGACGTCAAACTGTCCCTATTTGCTGAAGATGTGGCATTAGAAACAGGAAACCCGAGAGACTCCACCAAAAACTGTTAGAACTAATGAGTGAATTCAGTAAAGTGGGACACCAAATAAACAGAGATCAGTAGCCTTGCTGTGTCTCAACAATGAGCACTCAGAAAGGAAATTAAGGACATGACTCCCTTATCAGGAGCATCCAAAAGAACAAAATAATTAGAGTGAACAAAGAGAGTGCAAGACTTGTACACTGAAAATTACAAGACTTTGGGAGGACATCCTGGGCTCCTGGGGTCGGAGCCTTCATCTTGTTAAAATGTCCACAGTTCCAGAACACCCGCAGTTCCAATGTCATTCCTATCAAAATCATTGTGGCCGATTTTAGAAATACAAAAAGCACTTGTAACATTCCTCTGCCCCCACAAATGACCCTGGACAGCAAATCAGTATAGGAGAAGCAGGACAGAGCAAGACACTGCACTCTCCTATTTCAAACGATGCCACAGAGACACAGGAGACAGCAGTGTGGTTCTCGGGCCCCCAGCTGTCTCCGTTGGTTAAGCATCTGACTCCTGACCTCAACCCTGCTCTTGATCTCGGGGTCATGAGTCCTAGTTCTGTGCTGGGCTGTGGATGAGGCATGGAGCCTACTTAAACAACCAAACCCACAGGGGTGTGGTTCTGGCATAAGCTGAAGGAGCAGAAGAGAGAGCCTGGAAGAAAATGCACTCTGATAGAGTCAACTGATTTTTTAAGCTTAATTTAATTTAAACCCAATTAATTAGCAGTATAGTGTATTATACTTTCAGAGGTAGAATTCAGGGATTCACCAGTTGGAGATAACACCAGGGCTCATGACATCACTGCCCTCCTTCATGCCCGTCTACCAGTTACCCTGTCCCTCCACTCCCCTCACCTCTAGCGACCCTCAGTTTGTTTCCTGTGATTGAGTCTCTGCTCCCTCCATCTCTGTTTTCATCTTATTTGTTTTTCCTTCCATTCACAGATGCCCATCTGCTTTGCTTCTTTAATTTCACCTATGAATGAAACCATACAGTAATTTTGTTTCCTGACTGACTTATTTCACTTAACATGATCCCTTTAGTTCTATCCACGTCATTGCAAAAGGCAAGATTACCTTCTCTTTAATAGCGGAGTACCATTCCTATCATCAATCTCTCTATAATCTATTACCATCATCTATCTCCCATCCTCTTTATCCATCATCTGCCCGAGGGCACCGAAGCTACTCCACAGTGTGGCTACTGTGGACTCCCAGCTGTGGACATTGGGGTGAAGGTGTCCCCGAGTCTCACTGCATCTTTATCTATGGAGTGTGCCCCAGACCATGCACCTGCCGGTCACAGGGCGGCTCTATTGGGAACTTCCTGAGGAGCCTCCACACGGTTTCCAGGGCGGCTGCACCAGCCCGCGGTCCCACTCACAGTGGAAGAGGGTTGAGTGAGTTTTGCAGGGTGTGATAAAAGTCTGGTCCACATTTCATGTCGCGTCCCGTGGGCTCCAATTCATTGTCCTTAAGTATTTCTGGGGAAGCCGGGTGTTGGGCTCCGTTTCAGTGAGACATTTCTGAAGCTCACAGGCCTCAGCTGGAGCCTGGAAGGAGGCAGGTGGGGCCCCAGTGCGGGCACCCTGCCCCCTGCACAGCCTCCTGCAGTACCTGAGCCTTCCGCAGAGGGCACCTGAGCCCAGCCCCCGCCCAGGGGTCACGCTTGCACAGTAGGCATCATTAGCCTGCACTAACAGGAGCCCGCCTGTGCTGGGGAGGCCTGAGGAGGACGTGGGGCCGCATCCATGCTGATGAGCCCCAGCCTCCTCAGGACCTGCGTGGAGGCTTCAGGAAGATGTGGGGCCGCATCCATGCTGACAGGAGCCCTTGGGCCACGTCAGGTCCTGCGGGGAGGCTTCAGGAAGATGTGGCGCTGCGTCCACACTGGCATGAGCTCCAGGGCCCCTCAGGACACACGTTCAGGCTTCTGGAAGCTGGGGACCTCATCCACGGTGACAGGAACCCCGGCCTCCTCAGAACCCGCAGTTTCGCTTCCGGAGGACGTGAGGCCACGTCCACACAACAGGACGCTGACCTCCTCAAGACCCCCGGTGTAGACTTCAGGAATTATGGGGATGTGTCCATGCGGACAGAAGACCCCAGCCTTGTCTGGGCCCATGGTGAGGCCTACAAAATATGTGGGGACCGCATCCACACTGACAGGAGCCCCCAGCCTCCTCAGGTCTTATGGTGAGGCTTGAGGAAAATGTGGGGCCACGTCAACACTGACAGGACTCCCGTCCTCCTCAGGACCTGCACTTTGGTTTCGGGACATATGGGGCTTCGTCTATGTCTCCACATCTGGAGAGATGTGGCTCTGAGAAAAGGTGCACTAAGAAACATTAACACAGTTTCCGTATTCCCTCCCCACGATTTGTGAGACCCAATTACTTCCAAACTCCTTTTTTCCTCCTTTTTGTTTTGGATGGCAGTGCTGCTCTGTGACTGACCTACACAATCAATGACTCAGTAAGTATCACAACAGTTCAACTCTGTGCAGAGAACCCAAGGGTCTTCTGGGGAAGTATGAAGGAGAACTGTGGACTTGCTTGTTTTGCTTTCAGAAATCAGCATTCAGGCTCCTGATAGGAAGTTCAAAAGATAGCAGGTAGTACTCTGGGGACATAGATTGAAACCTGGTGGGGACAGAGCCTGTCTCTGTGCCTACCATGTAGAAGGCTGAATAGACGTCTTTTTGGAATGAATGGGTGTTGAATAAATAGAATCTGTGTATGCTGGGTCTGTTTTAGTCACTGATTCATACTTAGGGAGAGACTTTAATCCAGGGAATGGTTCTCTGAACAAGTCCTGGGAAAATGTATCCAAAGTTATTTTTTAAAAGATTTATTTATTTATTCATTCAGAGAGAGCAAGAGAGAGGCAGAGACACAGGCAGAGGGAGAAGCAGGCTCCATGCAGGAAGCCCGATGTGGGACTCAATCCCAGTCTCCAGGATCACACCCTGGGCTGCAGGCGGCACTAAACCACTGCACCACCAGGGCTACCTTTTTTTTTAAAGATTTATTTAGTATCCTAAGTTATTTGAAAAGGAGTAGTCAGATAAGGAGTTCAGAATTGAGAAAAATATTAAAATCATTTGAGGAAAGTAAAGGTGTTGATCACCGAAGTGGGTTTCTTGTAATTTACTCACTTATAGCTTGTATATTCTGAACAAAAAAAAAAGGGAAGGAACCCCATGTGCTTGAAGTCATCAATTTCATCTGTAAAAAGGAAATAATACCACTCGTCCCACAACACTGTTGTGAGGACTAGAAGTGATGGCTGTTGATGTAAAGAGTTGCTAGGTCCAGTCACCATAAAATGTAAAAACAACACATTTTATTAATATAGCTACCAATATAGCTGCAATATACTTTTTATTTTATTTATTTATTTATTTGTTTGTTTATTTATTTATTTATTTATTTATTCATTCATTTCAGAGAGAGAGAGTAAAACAGAGAGAGAGGGAGAGAGGCAGAGACACAGGCAGAGGGAAAGGCAGGCTCTATGCAGGGAGCCCAAAGTGGGACTCCATCCTGGGTATCCAGAATCATGCCCTGGGAAGAAGGCAGTGATAAACGGCTAAGCCACCCAGGCTGCCCTTTTTAAAGTCTTCTTAAAACACACAATTTGACTTCTTTCTAACAAAGTTTAATGTGAGTTGGTGTACCTATCAATTAAAAGCTATAGGGTGTGGATCCTAGGCTGCCCCTAAGGTGCGTGTTCAGAGCCCTTCCAATTCCTCAAAGTGCAGCCTGGAAACCACCGACCTGGTCTGAGGCCACATCCACAGCTGTGGGAACCAAGTGCCAGAGGCAGTCAGGATTTACTGGATCAGAAACCCAGTTCTCTCCTGAAGCATCTGAGTCAGGGAATTGATTTCTCTCAGGGCAGGGTGAAAAAACCTTATGCGATCAGGATTTCTCTGATCCCAAGAAAAATACTTAGCGTTTTTTTTGTTGTTGGTTTCTTTTTTCTCATGTTGCTTGGCTGTTTCTCTTGTCACATTGCCCTACTTCCTATGGGAATTAGTTTTGGAAAGAAATCACTCACGTAATGAAAAATGATCTAGAAACTCAGGTTAACAAAATTTTCTAGCCAGTGTGGATATGTGTGATTCACAGTTGCTTTAAGCCGACAGAAGTTTGTTTGCACAAATCAATAACAACTTTTAATAAACGGACTTTACTGTTCACTGCTAAAAATATTCCTGTCAGAGGGGCAAGATGGCCGAAGAGTAGGGTCCCCAAGTCACCTGTCCCCACCAAATAACCTAGCTAACTTTCAAATCATCCTGAAAACCTATTAATTCGGCCTGAGATTTAAAGAGAGTACAGCTAGAGTTCGCATGTCTATCAAGGCGGTTCCCACCTGGGCCTCACTTGGACCTGGTGACTGTGGTTCCCATCTGGGCCTCAGCCAGATCTGGTGACTACAGTCCCCAACTGGGCCTCACCTGTGCCTAGTGACTCTGGTCCCCTTCTTGGCCTCATGTGGACCTGGAAACTGTGGTCTCCACCTTGACCTCACCTGGACCTGGTGACTCTGGTCCCCACCTGGACCTCGCCTGGACATGGTAGCTGTGGACTTCATCTGGACCTGGTGACTGTGGACCCCGCCTGGGCCTCACCATACCTGGTGACTGGGCTCCTCAGCTACCAATGACTAGGATCCAGGATGGACCATTTGTTGCTACTGATACCGGGACCAACCCCAGGGTCTCACTTGTTCCTGGTGACTATGGTCCTTGTCTGGGCTGACCTGGCTCATCCTTGGCTCTGATCCTCTCCTGGGCCTCCCCTGCTCTTGCAGGTATGGTCCCCCCTCTCGTGGGTGTGTATTGTCTAAGGTCCCTTCTGGGCCTCACCTGATGGTAGTGGGCCACGATATTGGCCCTTTGCAAGGCCAGCAGGGTCTCTGAGTCCTCCTGCATGGTGCTGGAAACCAAACACATCCAAGAATGACGGCGCATGAGAACCTTCCGAAGACACATGCGTCAGGGTGCTCCCTGAGGACAGGTCCCCCGCCATCTGACCGGAATGGGGACAACCCCATAGTCCTGAGGGGCACAGGCTGGGCTGGACCATCACACACGGGCCCTCACTGCATGTCTGTCACTCGCGCACCTACAGTCCACCTTCCCAGCCACTGTCCCAGGACACGCCGTCAGGCTGGGATGACAGAGTGCTCCCACCCCGGTATCAGGAGCACACGGGCGGGGGACCCAGGAGGCTCCGGGGAACTGCCGATCTGATGCTCAGGTGATGTGTCCCAGCCCAGGGGAGATCGAAGGTTTCTCTTAGATTCCACAAGCACAAGGAACAAGGGGAGATAGCAACGGACTGGACTTCATCAAAATTCAAACCTGATGCCAGCAAGAGTGCGACCCAACTCCCCACCCTGAGGGCAACGATGCGTGAATAGCCTGAGGGGGATCTGGGGGGAGCACGAGGGACTCCGCTTTCCAGTGAGTGAAGAGCAAGCCTGCTCACTGACCAGGGGGACCCAGCAAGCCCTGACCGTCCTTCTCTGACCACAGGGTGGGGCGGGGGTGGGTGTCATCCCTGTTGGGGTCCATGCACCTAGGATGGGCTAGAAAGGTCATGTATTGGTTCTCTCTGCACAGCACAGGGCTTAAAAGGGAGCGGGGGTCCTGGGGGAGCTGCCGAACTTCAACCGCATCCTCCTTCCCTGGACAGGGCCTAAGGGGGCTGCCCTCACCCTGTGGGGCTGTGGAAGGGATGCAGCAGGCGCTCACCGTCATCGCATTGGGGTCGGCGTGTTTTGAACCCCAGCCCGGGAGGCCAGCGCACCCACCCATACCCACAGGCCCCAGAGTGACCCGCGGGGAGCCGGCATCCGTGGCCACTCACCTGTGACCTGTCACTGTATGAGCGCCTCCTCTTTATGTACTGGAGTACTGGGGTGATTGGGAGAGTTGGGGAACTGGGGAGAGTGGGAGTTCTGGGGTACTGGGGAGAGTGGGAGAGTTGGGGTAATGAGGAGAGTGGGAGTACTGAGCTACTGGAGAGAGCGGGAGAGTTGGGTCCTGTGAGCCAGATCCAGAGCACAAGTGCTTCCGAAGGTCTATTGATGCACAGTGAGCGCCAGGCAGCGGTGGAACCCGGGGACGGCACAGTTCCACCCACAGTGGGGTCCCGCATCATGACTGTGGGCAGGCAGTATCCAATCAGCACTTAGCCCTTCATGCTGAAGGCTGAGGGTCCCAGGGGAGGGTCCTCTCCACACGCCGGGTGGGACGGGGATGCAGGCACCCTCCCACATTGCAGTTCCCATCCTCGGGCCCTGCAGGCCTTCCGCCCTTCTAGGCAGACTGGGGGTCAAAGATGTCCCCCCGACCCCCAGAGTTCAGAACATTGGGTTGCACTTAAGAACATTTGAGGGGCTCCTGGGTGGTTCAGTCAGTTCCACGTCGACTCTTTAGTTTGGTTCAGGTCAGGATTTCGAGGTTGTGGCGTGGAGCCTTGGGTGGGGCTTGGGATCCGGTGGCTGAGGAGTCCGCTCCAGGTTCCCCCTCTCCCTCGGCCCCTCCCCACTGCACCCTCTATCAAGTAAATCTTCTCAATATCAACATGAAGACATGTGAGCATCTTTATCCCCCCTGCAGAGGTGCCTTCCTGTGTGTTACCACCGTGTAAATGCCTTTCACAGACCCACCGGGAGTCCTACCAGAAACCCCTATTCCTTGATATTTATTGAAGTACAGTCGACACACAAGGTGACAGTCGTTTTAGGGCTACAACTAGTGACTTGACAATTCTGTGCCTTACTCAGCTCTCCCCACAAGAAGTGGCATCACTGTCTGTCCCCGTACAAGGTTGTCACAACAGTACTGACTCTATTCCCTAGGCTGTACTTTCTAAATTTCTGTGACTTATTTATTTGAGAACCAGACGCTTATAGCTGTTACTACTGTTCATCTATGTTGCCCATGTCCTACCCATGACCCCGCTGTCCATCAGTCAGCAGGATCCATCACATTAACCAGAGAAAGGACATGGGGCAGCCTGGATGGTTCAGCAGGTTAGCACCTGCCTTCAGCCCAGGGCGTGATCCTGGAGTCCTGAGATCGAGTCCCACGTCGGGTTCCCTACATGGAGCCGCCTTCTCTCTCTGCCTGTGTCTCTGCCTCTCTCTTTCTCTGCCTCTCTCTCTTTCTCTGTCTCTCAAGGATATGTAAATAAAATCTTTTTAAAAAAGAAAAACAAGAGAAAGGACAAAAAGCATAGGATCCTCTCAAGAGTTGCAGAAAAAGCATTTGACAAAATACAACATCAAAAGCCTAGTGGGTTTTGAGGAAATTTCTATCAACAGAATAAAGGCCACTAGGAAGGCCCACAAGTGCCTTCATCCTCAAGGGTGAAAACCTGAAATCATCTCCCCTGAGCAGGAACAAGCCAAGGAGGTCCCGTCTCAGCGCTGGAAGTCCTAATGTAGTCAACAGACAGAAAACAACAAAGGTTCCACACCTGGACGGGGGACGTCACACTGTCCCCATTTGCTGAAGACACAGTACTAGAAACAGGAAACCCAAGAGCCTCCACCCAAACCTGTTAGAACTAAGGAGTGAGTTCAGTAAAGTCATGGGACACAACCTGACCCTACAGAGCTCAGTAGCCTTGCTGTGTCCCGACAATGAGCACTCAGGAAGGAAATGAAGGACATGACTTCTTTTTAAGGACCATCACAGAGATTAAATAATGAGACTGATCTGAAGGAGCACAAGACATGTGCATTGAGCCATACCAGGGTCTGGGAGATGATCCTGGGCTCGTGGGGTGGGACCTCATCTTGTGAAAATGTCCACAGTTCCTGAAGCCACCCTCAGTTTCAATGTCATTCCAATCAAAATCATGGTGGCAGATCTTAGAAATAGGAAAAAAAAACCCCATAACATCCATCCACCCCCACAAATGACCCTGGAGAGCAAATCAGTATAGGAGAAGCAAGACAGAGTGGGACGCAGCACTTTCCTATTTCAAAGGATGTCACAGAGACACAGGATAAAGCAGTGTGGTTCTCGGGCCCCCGGCTGGCTCCGTCGGTTAAGCATCCGACTCCTGACCTCACCTCTGGTCCTGATCTCGGGGTCCTGAGTTCTAGCCCTGGGCTGGGCCATGGACGAGGCGTGGTGCCTACTTGAACAAACCAGACCCAAGGTGGGTGGTCCTGGCATAAGCTGAAGGAGCAGAACAGAGAGTCCAGAAGGAAATGTGCTCTGATACAACTGATTTTTTTAACTTAATTTAATTTAAACCCAATGAATTAATGTATAGTGTATTATACTTTCAGGGGAAGAATTCAGGTATTCACCAGTTGGAGATAACAGCAGTGCTCTTGACATAACTTGCCCTCCTTCATGCCGGTACCCTGTTATGCCCTCCCCCCTCTCCTCCCCTCCAGCGACCCGCAGTTTGTTTCCTATCATTAAGAGTCTGTATTTACTGCCTCTGTTTCATTTTATTTGTTTTTCCTTCCCTTCACAGATGTTCATCTGCTTTGCTTCTTTAATTGCACCTATGAATGACACCACACGGTCATTCTCTTTCCCGACTGACTTATTTCACTTAACATGATCCCTCTAGTTCTATCCAAGTCATTGCAAATGGCAAGATTTCCTTCTCTTTGATAGCTGAGTACCATTCCTCTCTCTATGACCATCATGTATCTCCCATCCTCTTTATCCATCATCTGCCGGAGGGCACTGAGGCTCCTCCCACAGTGTGGCTACTGTGGACTCGGCTGCTGTGGACGTTGGGGTGCAGGAGTCCCGAGTCTCACTGCATCTGTATCTTCGGAGTGAGCTCCAGGCCATGCACCTGCTGGTCGCAGGGCAACGCTATTGGTAACTTCCTGAGGAGCCTCCACACTGTTTCCAGGCTGCTCTACCAGCCCACGGTCCCGCCCACAGTGGAAGAGGGTTGAGTGAGTTTTGAAGGACGTGGTAAAAGTCTGCTCCACCTTTCATTTCGTGTCCTGTGGGTTCCAATTCATTATCCTTAAGTATTTCTGGGGAAGCCGGGTGTTGGGCTCCATTTCAATGAGATGTTTCCAACCTAACAGGCCACAGCTGGAGCCCGAAGGAGGCAGGTGCGGCCCAGCAGGGGCACGCCGCCTCCTGAGGGCCTCATGTAATGCCTGAGCGACCCGCAGGGAACACCCTAGCACAGGCCCCGCCCAGTGGGCACGCATGCACAGTAGGCCTCTTCCGCCTGCACTAACAGGAGCCCGCCTGTGCTGGGGAGGCCTGAGGAGGACATGGGGACGCGTCCACGCTGATGACCCGCAGCCACCTCAAGACCCGCAGTGAGTCTTCAGGGGGACATTGGGTCGAGTTCATGGTGACAGGATCCCCGGTCTCCTCAGGACCTGTGGTGAGGCTTCAGTAAGATGTGGGCCCGCATCCACGCTGACAGGAGCCCCTGGGCCACCTCAGGGCCCCCGCAGAGGCTTCAGTAATTGTGGGCCCGCATCCAGGCAGACAGGAGCCCCTGGGCTGCCTCAGGAACCGCAGGCAGGCTTCAGGAAGATGTGGGTCCGCATCCACTCTGACAGGAGCCCCTGGGCCACCTCAGGACACACGGGGAGGCTTCAGGAAATTGTGGGCCTGAATCCACACAGACAGGAGCCCCTCGGCTGCCTCAGGACCCACGGGGAGGCTTCAGGAAGATGTGACTCCATGTCCAATCTGGCAGGAGCTCCCAGGGCCCTCAAGACATAAGTTGAGGCTTCTGGAAGCTGGGTGCCGCATTCACAGTGACTAGAGCCCTGGCCTCCTAAGAGCCCCTGGATACGCTTCAGGAGGACATGGGGCCACGTCACCACAACCGTACTTCTGTTTCTTGGTTTGCATCTCTCATCCCCCCTCCGCGCCTTTGCCAGTTTGTTTGGTTTCTTAAAATTCACATGTGAATTCAATTGTATGGTATTTGGTATCTGTCTTTTTCTGATTTCATTTAGGATAGTCGTTTCCACTTCTCCCACGTCATTGTAAATGGCTTTATTTCATCCCTTCTGATGATCAAGTGATGTCACAGTGTGTATATTTACCACATCGTCTCTGCCCATTCATCTGTCGATGGACATCTGGGCTGTATCCACAGTTTGGCTGTTGTTGATAACACTGCTACAAACACTGGGCGGTGTGTCTCTCTTCGAATCTACTAAACTACTTTTGTATCCTCGGGGTAAATACCTAGCTGTGCAATTTTGGAATCGAAGGGTAGCTCTATTTTTAACTTCTTTTCTTATAATTTTTTATGATAGTCACAGATAGAGAGAGAGAGAGAGAGGGAGGGAGAGGCAGAGACACAGGCAGAGGGAGAAGCATGCTCCATGCACCAGGAGCCCAACGTGAGATTCGATCCCGAGTCTCCAGGAGCGCGCTCTTGGCCATAGGCAGGCAACAAAGCGCTGCGCCACCCTAGGATCCCCTTTTTTAACTTTTCAAGGACCCTCCACACTGTTTTCCACCCTGGCTGCACCTGATCGCATGCCCACCAGGAGTGTAAGGGGGCTCCCCCTTCTCGATAGCCTCCCCACCACCTGTTGTTTCTTGTGTTGTTAATTTTAGTCATTCTGATGGCTGTCAGGTGACATCTCATTGTGGTTTTGGTTTGCATTTCCCTGATGATGGGTGACGCTGAGTGTCTTTCCGTGTGTCTGGCGGCCATCTGGATGTCTTGTCAGAGACAAAATCCATGCATGTCTTCTGCCAATCTGCGGTTGGATAATTTGTGTTTAGGATGCTGAGATTTATGTTTGCTTTATGTATTTTGAATACTAACTCTTTATTGGATGTGTTGTTTACAAATATCTCCTCTCATTTTGTATGTTGCCTTTTAGCATTTGTTGTTTCCTTCACTTTGTGGAAGCTTTTCAATTTGATGAAGTCCCAATAGTATTTTTGCTTTTGTTTCCCTCACCTCTGAGGCATAACTAGAAAGAAGATCCAATGGCCAATGTCAAAGACGTTGCTGCCCATCTTTTCTTCTTTTTATGGTTTCAGGTCTCACATTTAGGTCTTTCATCCATTTTGAATTTATTTTTTATATATATGGTGTAAGAAAGTGGTCCAGTTTCATTCTTCTGCATGTGGCTGCCTGGTTTTCCCAACATCATTTGTTCTTATCCTGGGGTCAGGGTTAGTGTTTGTTGAAGAGACTGTCTTGGTGCCATTGGATATTGCTTCCTGCCTTGTTGTCGATTAATGGATCATAGAGTTACAGGTTTGTATCTGGTTTCGGCTTTCCATTCTGTTCTATTGATCTAAGCGTCTCCTGTTTGGAGATTCTTGATTGCTGATTCAATTTCTTTGCTGCTTATCTGTCTGTTCAAGTTTCTTATTTCTTCTTTTTTCATTCTTGCAATGCTATATATATCCATGAATTGATCAATTTATTCCAGGATCTAGGTTGCTGGCATATAATTTTTCATAATGTTCTCTTATAATCGTTTGTATTTCTCTAGTGTTGGTTATTATTTCTCTTTTCTCATTTGTGATTTTATTTGGATCCTTTCTCATCTTTTTATCTCTTTTCTTTTTAAAATATTTTGTTTATGTTTTCATGAGAGACACAGAGAGGCAGAGGTATAGGCAGAAGGAAAATGAGGCTCCATGCGGGGAGCCTGATGTGGGACTTGATCCTGCAGGACCTCGGGATCATGACCTGAACCAAAACAGATATTCAACCCCTGAGGCACCCAGGCATCTAAGATCCTGTTTTTTAAGCCACTCTGATACCCTATATTTTTGATTGAAGCATTCAGTCTATCAGAATTCAGAGTGATTATTGAAAGATATGAACTTAGTGCCCTTGTGTTACTGGTAGGTTTTGTGTTTCTGGTGACGTTCTTGGGTCCTTTCTAGTCTCTGTTGCTTTTGGTCTCTTTTTTTCCCCCACTAGAAGAGTCCCTCTTAAAATTCCTAACTGGACTGGTATAGTGGTCATGAACTCCTTTATATTTTGCCTGTCTGGGAAACTCTTTATCTCTCCTTCTATCCCGAAGGACACACTTGCTGAAGAAAGAACTCATACAAATTGGACACCAATAAAAAGAAAATTAAAAACATAAAATAAATTTTTGCTATTATGATTGAGGAAAAAGGCATTTAGGCGTAAAACCAGAAGCTAAAGAGAGGAGGACAGATTTCACCATCCGTAGCCTTCACAGGGACGTGGTGTCCTTTCCTAGGAGTGCCCGCACCTCCGTAGGTTGCTTTCTGCCCCTCTGCGCTCCTTGCTGGAACCCAGCAGGCACATCTCAGTGCCTCCAGGACCTCTGCAGTCATGGTTTATAGTGTCTTCCATGTATCCTATTGGGGACCACAGCGTCGTATATGTAACCATCTGGGTGCTGTTTGACAACACTGGGGGGATTCCGACTTTTGTTGGTTTTGGGGTGTGTGTGTGTCTATCACATGCAGCTATCACGTGCAGCTATCTGATCCTCTGCCTGGGTCACCCAAATGCCGCAATGGTTGGAACAACAATTCTGGTGCTTGCCCTGGGTGGCTAGCTGGGCTCTCCTGGCCAACCTGGGGCTCGCTCGTGCAGTGACTTACTGCTGGATGGTCAGCTGAGCTGAAGTTCCAGCCTGGCCATATTCCCATGTTTGGCAGTCGGTCCCGCCAAGCTCCGGCTGCTCTCTTCTCCAGGATGCCTCTCTAGCAGGGAGCCAGACCTCGGGGCCGCCCCGCTGGGAGCTCCTGAGGAGCTGGTTGTCCATGGCGAGGAGACATGGGGCTGCCTTTTTGTGGGAGTCGGTGTGGGGACCGGGCTGGGATTCCTCGGTCCCCTGTGCTGCCTGGCCTTCAGGCTGAGCCCAATGCTCACCCAGTCCCTACTCGCTAGGGCGAGGAGGGTGCCCTACACACGCTGGTGTGAGAGATCCAGCACCACCAGGTGTGCACGCTGAGTCCACCCGGTGGGGGTGGCCCAGGTGCATGAGACGCAAGTGTGGGACCCAGGAAATTTAACAAAAATCCCCTACCCCTGGACAAGCAGAGCAGGACTGCTTCCATTTTGTGCTACACCCGTCACCGCCGTTATGACCCACACATGACCTGCTTAAGGCACTGCCCTGCCCTACTCAAGGCACTGGGCACACCCTAATTGGGAAGTGACTCATAACAATGTAACCCTGCTTTGTGCCCCCCAAAACTGTGTGCAGATTCTGATCAAAGTAATAGGCCAGCTCAAGTGAATACAATAGGGTAAGGTGTAATTCAGTCGGCCACCTGCGTGTGGACCCACATGACTGTGCAACTTTCTGTGTATCCACTGGCCCCTATAAAGCTGCTAAGCCTGTTAGTCTCAGGGTCCAAATCCCTGCTCTGCTGTGTCGGGTGCACTTGGACCCAAGCTCGAGCTTGTAAAGAAACCCTCCTGTGTTTGCATCGGTGTTGGCTCCTTGGTGGTTTGCCGGATTCACAATCTAGGGCACAACAAAAAGGCCTGCTCTCCTGACATCTTTTTCAGGGCCCCGCTGAACACCCCACTGGCCCTCTGTACCCCAGGCACACAGGCGCGGGGATGCGGGGATGGGAGGAAGTGCCTCAGAACACGGCCAGCCCTGGCCCCCTGGACAGAGGAAGCATTCCCATGAAGCATTCCCCTGGACAGAGGAAGCACTCCCAGGTCGCTTTGCACAGACCCTGGTGACCTAAGGCTCCCTGGCTGTCACTCTGTCCCAGCCCCTGCTGGCCCTCGTGGCACAGGCTGAGTCCCAGTAAAGTCTGTGGGGTCCTGACCCTGGCATCTGGCCGCCCCTGGAAGGCACGTGGGGAAGTCAGCTGTCTGTGCCTGAAGGCGCCCATGCAGGCGCCGGTTGGGGCATGGGTGGTGCCCCCTCCTCCTCTCTGGGAGTCTCTCCACGCCCCATGCACAGTGATTTGGGAGACACAGAAACAGGCTGGCTGTGCATTTTCGCACCACAACAATTTATTGACTTTTTACAGCAAAGGGTGTGCATGTTCCGCTGGGGAGGGAGACCTTTCTGTCTTTTAGGGGAGGGTAAGAATCACATGGGGTTGAGGGCGGGTGCTGGAGTCCCCCACCTGGGATCATGTGTGGACCTGGGTGGGGCATATGTCCTGAGGTTTCACCCTGATAGACGGTTCTGAGGACAGCAGTCCTGAACTGGACCTGCAGCTCATGGGCTCTTGCGATGGGTCCCTGCACAGCAGCTGGACCCCGGCCTCGGGGCCCCTGGGGCCCCAACACCTGGAGGAGCCTGCCTCCTGGTGTGGGAGCGGGTGGGACCCACCGGCCTACCCCTGCTCTCCCCACCCTGGGGTGTCCCGGGATCCCCAGTGCTGCCCTAGTTCAACGACCTGGATCTGTGGGGCATGCTGAGGGCCCAGGAGGCCACATCCAGCTGTGAGAGGGCTTGCTCAGCCTGGGGCCAGTATCCAGGGCTGGCCAGGTCCATGGGGGGCTGAATCCCATTAGTGTTTGTGTTGGGCCCTGGGGAGGCTCAAAGCACCCCGGCCCCCACAGAGCCTGGGGCCAGGCCAGCCCTGGTCCCTCTGAGTTAGGGGCGGGTGTCCTGTGCAGGGTGTGTCACCCTCCAGGAGGGACAGTGTGCAGAGGCAGGGCACAGTGGGTCCTCTGCATCACTGATCTGCACCCACCCTGTCGGGGGCTCCCTGCTTCCCCTCCTGCCTGCAACCCCTGGGTACCCTAAGCACAGGACACCGTGCTTCAGTTGGGAGCCGGGTATCTAGAGAACGCCGGGAAGGCTGAGCATGTCCCACAGGGGGAACTGCACCGGGTCCATGCTTGGGGACGATGTTGTGGGGGTTGATGGTATGAGTTCAGGAGTATGATGGTGGTGGAGTGTGGGGGGTGATGTAGGGGGGACGGTGTTCGGGTTTAGTGTGGGTGGGGATTGTGTGGGGCTGTGTGGGTGTAAGGGGGATGGTGTTAGGGGGATGCCATGGGGATGATGGTGTAGGGGGATGCTGTGGGGGTGGGGAATGAGGGGATGGCGTGGGTGGCCTGCGGACACAGGGCATCCCCTTTCTCTAAGATGCACACGGAGACGTCTACAGATAAAGGAGACCTCAGTCTGGGGTTTGCTGTAAAACCTGCCCTTGGGGCCCTGAGTGGTCAGTGCAGGGCCCTAGCTGGACATGTGCTAACGCTGGACTTAAATTGGAATGGTCTTAATTTTCACAGCCTCCACGCCTCCTGTCCCATCCTATCTAGCTCCTTCCCCATTCCCTGGAGCTCCTAAGAGAACAATTTCAAATGACCTCAGCGTGGCAGCCTGTGTTGGGGCACAGGACCAAGGGATTTGGGATCAGGAAGACCTGGAGCGTGGGCGTCATGGCTATGTAGCAGGATTTGATGCTACAGAATCTTATTCCCTAAGGCTATCTTGACAACTGACTTTGTACATAGACAAGCTCTCCTTTGTCTTTATAAGATGAAAAGTGAGTCAAAGCATTTTTTCTCTGCCCATATGATTGCTAGGATTCCAATCTGAGATGTATTGCCTGATAATAAGGATAATTTACTATCTGTAGTACTATAGTGAAAATATACTGACACAAGTAATTCAGAGGGATGAGGGTTCTCATCTCTTTCTTCACAGCTCAGTCACTCATCACGAAATTCATCTTTATGGATTTGGAAAGAACTGAGAGACATTACGCCCAATGATCCTATTATTATGTGAAGGATTCTTCCCTGAGATTCTTCCCTGTTTCAACTGACACTGAAACACTGTGAACTCTTTGGAAGACAAATGTCAAGGAAATAAATGTTATGCATTGCTAATATTAAATGCACTTGCAATATGGTATCTATTATAATAGAAGTATTTTTATCTGATTTTTGCTATTTATTATCCTTTCCTGCTTTTCTGGTTGAGGAGTCATTATACGTGTTCATAAGTGTTTTTCTTTCCTTCTGATAAAAAATCCTTACTTTGTTCCCATCGAGGGAACTCTTTAAGAATGAGGCAAAAGTTAATTAAACTATTCTTAAAGTGTCTTCACACTTGGAGCCTGATTCATTTAAGTCAATTATTAAAATAAATGTTATTTATTAGAAAAAATAATCTTTATTCAAATTTCCTTAGTTTTTGCTAAGTTACCATCCCTTATATCACATTCCATTTGTCCTCGTGTTTTTTTTTTTTTTTTTTTATGACAGGCACACAGTGAGAGAGAGAGGCAGAGAAACAGGCAGAGGGAGAATCAGGCTCCATGCACCGGGAACCCGATGTGGGATTCAATCCCGGATCTCCAGGATAGCGCCCTGGCCCAAAGGCAGGCGCGAAAACACTGCGCCACCCAGGGATCCCGTGTCCCCATGTTTTCTTAGGCTCCTCTGGATTGTGACAGTCTTTCAGCCTTTCCTTGTTGTTGTTGAACTGGAACACTTTGAGAAGTAGAATATTCTGTGAAATTTCCCTCAGTTGGGACATGTCTGTTGTTTATCTCATGATTGAACTGGTTTTTTGGACTATATACAGAGATATACTGCATTTTTATTATATCATATGAAGCATAGATGCTATCAGCATGATTCATCAGTCTTGGTATCGATCTGATCATCTTGCTGAGGTAGTGTTTGTCAGGTTTCTCCATAGTAAAGTGATTCTTCTTATTATTATCATTATATTATTATTACTATTATTATTATTATTTTAAACCTTTCATAATATATTTTGTAGAAGGAAGTTACTATGTATATTCCACACATAAGAGTGAGAAGCTATGCTCATCAACTTGAGGGTGGAATGTCTACACAAATTTTTGAAATTCTTCTAGATGGGAGATTTCTCTTCCTTCTGGGTTTGTTTGTTGTTTCTTTTTCAAAGATGGTATTTATTTATTTGAGAGATAGAAGAGAAAAAAGAATGAATGAGAGGAGCAGAGGGAGAGGGAGAGGCAGGTTCCCTGCTGAACAGGGAGCCTGCTGTGGGACCTGGATTATGATCTGAGCCTAAGGTAGAAGGTTCACTGACTGAGCCACCCAGGTGCCTGCTTGCTTGCTTGCTTTCTTTTTTTCTTTCTTTCTTTCTTTCTTTCTTTCTTTCTTTCTTTCTTTCTTTCTTTCTTTTTCTTTTTTTATTAATATATTTATTTTTTTAATGGTGTTCAATTTGCCAACATACAGAATAACACCAATTACTCAACCCGTCAAGTGCCCCCGTTAGTGCGCATCACCCATTCACCCCCACGCCCCACCCTCCTACCCTTCCATCACCCCTAGTACATTTCCCAGAAATAGGAGTCTTTGTGTTCTGTCTCCCTTTCTGATATTTCCCACACATTTCTTTCTCCCTTCCGTCATATTCACTTTCACTATTATTTATATTCCCAAATGAATGAGAACATACAATGTTTGTCCTTCTCCGATTGACTTACTTCACTCAGCATAATACCCTCCAGTTCCATTCACATTGAAGCAAATAGTGGGAATTTGTCATTTCTAATGGCTGAGTAATATTCCATTATGTACGTAAACCACATCTTCTTTATCCATTCATCTTTCAATGGACACTGAGGCTCCTTCCACAGTTTGGCCATTGTGGACATTGCTGCCTTAAACATCAGAGAGCGGGTGTCCCAGTGTTTCAATGCATCTGAATCTTTTGGGGTAAATCCCCAACAGTGCAACTGCTGGTTCGTAGGGCAATTCTATTTTTAACAATTTGAGAACCTCCACACAGTTTTCCAGAGTGCCTGCACCAGTTCACATTCCCACCAGCAGTGTAAGAGGATTCCCTTTTCTCTGCATCCTCTCCAACATTTGTGGTTTCCTGCGCTGTTAATTTTCCCCATTCTCACTGGTGTGAGGTCCTATCTCATTGTGGTTTTGATTTGTATTTCCCTGATGGCAAGTGATGCAGAGCATTTTCTCATGTGTATGTTGGCCTTGTCTATGTCTTCCTCTGTGAGATTTCTGTTCATGTCTTTTGCCCATTTCAAGATTGGATTGTTTGTTTCTTTGGTGTTGAGTTTAAGAAGTTCTTTATAGATCTTGGAAACTAGCCGTTTACCTGATACGTCATTTTTAAATATCTTCTCCCATTGTGTAGGTTGTCTTTTAGTTTTGTTGACTCTATCCTTTGCTGTGCAAAAGCTTCTTATCTCAATGAAGTCCCAGGAGTTCATTTTTGCTTTTGTTTCTTTTGCATTCATGATGAATCTTGCAAGAAGTTACTGTGGTCGAGTTCAAAAAGGGAGTTGCCTATGTTCTCCTCTAGCATTTTGATGGACTTTTGTCTCACACTTAGATCTTTCATCCATGTTGAGTTTATCTTTGTGTCTGGTGAAAGAGAGTGGTCTAGTTTCATTCTTCTGCATGTGGATGTCCAATTTTCCCAGCACCATCTCTTGAAGAGACTGAATTTCTTCCAGTGGATAATCTTTCCTCCTTTATCGAATATTTGTTGTCCATAAAGTTCAGGGTCCACTTCTGGGGTCTCTATTCTGTTCCATTGATCTATGTGTCTGTTTTTCTGCCAGTACCACACTATCTTGATGACCACAGCTTTGTAGGTCAACCTGATATCTGGCATTGTGATGCTCCCAGATATGGTTTTCTTTTTTAAAATTGCCTGGGTATTCTTTTCTGATCCCAAAAATCTTAAAATAATTTGTTCTAACTCTCTGAAGAAAGTCCATGGTATTTTGATAGGGATTGCATTAAACGTGTAAATTGCCCTGGGTAACATTGACAGTTTCACAATATTAATTCTGCCAATCCATGAGCATGGAATATTTTTCCATGTCTTTGTGCCTTCCTCAATTTCTTGCAGAAGCGATCTATACTTTTTAGAGTATAGATCCTTTACGAGTTTGGATAGGTATATTCCCAGGTGTCTTATGATTTTGGGTGCAATTTTAAATGGGATTGACTCCTTAATTTCTCTTTCTTCAGTCTCATTGTTAGTGTATAGAAATGCCATTGATTTCTGGGCATTGATTTTGTATCCTGCCATGCTACCATATTGCTGTATGAGTTCTAGAAATCTTTGGGGGGAGGCTTTTGGATTTTCTATGTAGAGTATCATGTCATCAGTGAAGAGGGAGTGTGTGAATTCTTCTTTGCCAATTTGAATGTCTTTAATGTCTTTTTGATATCTCATTGCTGAGGCTAGGACATCCAGTACTATGTTGAATAGCAGTGGTGAGAGTGGACATCCCTGTCTTGTTCCTGATCCTAGGTGAAAGTCTCCCTGTGCTTTCCCATTGAGAACAATATTTGCTGTGGGCTTTTCGTAGATGGCTTTTAAGATGCTGAGGAATGTTCCCTCTATCCCTGCGCTCTGAAGAGTTTTGATCAGGAATGAATGCTGTATTTTGTCAAATGCTTTCTCTGCATCTAATGAGAGGATCATATGGTTATTGGTTTTTCTCTTCCTCTTATGATGAATCGCATTGATGGTTTTATGAGTGTTGAACCAGCCTTGGGGATAAATGCTACATGGTCATGGTGAAAAATTTTCCTAATGTACTGTTGGATCCTATTGTCTTGTATCTTGTTAAGAATTTTTGCATCCATGTTCATCAGGGATATTGGTCTGTAATTCTCCTCTTTTTGGTGGGGTCTTTGTCTGGTTTTGGAATTAAGGTGATGCTGGCCTCATAGAACGAATTTGGAAGTACTCCGTCTCTTTCTGTCTTTCCAAACAGCTTTAGTAGAATAGGTATGATTTCTTCTTTAAACATTTGATAGAATTCCCCTGGGAAGCCATCTGGCCCTGTACTCTTGTGTCTTGGGAGGTTTTTGATGACTGCTTCAATTTCCTCCCTGGTTATTGGCCTGTTCAGGTTTTCTATTTCTTCCTGATCCAGTTTTGGTAGTTTCTGGCTTTCCAGGAATGCGTCCATTTCTTCTTGATTGCCTAATTTATTGGCGTTTAACTGTTCATAATGTTTTCAAAATTGTTTTTATTTCCTTGCTGTTGGTAGTGATCTCCCTTTCTCACTCGTGATTTTATTAATTTGAGTCTTCTCTCTCTTCTTTTTAATAAGGTTGGCTAATGGTTTATCTATCTTATTAAATCGTTCAAAGAACCAACTCCTGGTTCTGTTGATCTGTTCCACACTTCTTCTGGTCTCGATTTCATTGAGTTCTGCTCGAATCTTAATTAACTCTCTTCTGCTGGGTGTAGGGCTCATCTGCTGGATTTTCTCTAGCTCCTTTATGTGTAAGGTTAGCTTTTGTATTTGAGTTCTTTCCAGATTTTGAATGGATGCTTGTATTGCGATGTATTTCCCCCTTAGGACTGCTTTTGCTGCATCCTAAAGGTTTTGAACGGTTGTATCTTCATTCTCATTAGTTTCCATGAATCTTTCAAATTCTTCCTTAATTTCCTGGTTGACCCTTTCTTCTTTTAGTAGGATAGTCCTTAACCACCACGTGTTTGAGGTTCTTCCAAACTTTTTGTGATTTAGTTCTAATTTCAAGGCATTATGGTCTGAGAATATGCAGGGGATGATCCCAACCTTTGGTATCATTTCAGACCTGATTTGTGACCCAGTATTTGGTCTATTCTGGAGAAAGTTCCATGTGCACTTGAGAAGAATGTGTATTCAGTTGAGTTTGGATGTAAAGTTCTGTAGATATCTGTGAAATCCATCTGGTCCAGTGTATCATTTAAAGCTCTCGTTTCTTGGAGATGTTGTTCTTAGAAGACCTATCTAGTATAGAAAGAGCTAGATTGAAGTCGCCAAGTATAAGTGTATTATTATCTAAGTATTTCTTCACTTTGGTTTTTAATTGGTTTCAATATTTGGCAGCTCCCACCCTTGGGGCATATATATCGAGGATTGTTAAGTCTTCTTGTTGGATAGATCCTTAAATATGAGATAGTGTCCCTCTTCATCTCTCACTACAGTCCTTGGGGTAAATTTTAGTTTATCTGATTTAAGGATGGCTACCCCTGCTTTATTTTGAGGACCGTTTGAATGGTAAATGGTTCTCCAACCTTTTATGTTCAAGTTGTACGTGTCCTTCTGTCTAAAATGCTGTAGATTTACAGCAAATCGATGGGTCCTGCTTTTTTATCCAGTCTGAAACCCTGCGCCTTTTGATGGGGTCATTAAGTCCATTCACGTTCAGAGTTACTCTTAACAGATATGAGTTTAGTGTCATCATGATATGTATTCAGTCCTTATTTTTGTGGATTGTTCCACTGAACTTCTTCTTAAAGGGGAATTTTAAGAGTCCCCCTTAAAATGTCTTGCAGAGCTGGTTTGGAGGTCACATATTCTTTCAGTTCCTGCCTGTCTTGGAAGCTCTTTATCTCTCCTTCCATTTTGAATGAGAGCCTTGCTGGACAAAGTGTTCTTGGTTGCATGTTCTTCTCATTTAGGACCCTGAATATATCCTGCCAGCCCTTTTTGGCCTCCTAGGACTCTGTAGACATGACTGCTGTTACCCTAATACTCCTCCCCATAAAGTTCAGGGATTCCTGTCCCTTGCTGCTTTAAGGATCTTCTCTTTATCTTTGGAATTTGCAAGCTTCACTATTAAATGTCGAGGTGTTGGATGGTTTTTATTGATTTTAGGGGGTGATCTCTCTATTTCCTGGATATGAATGCCTGTTTCCTTTCCTAGATTGGGAACGTTTTCAGCTATGATTTGCTCAAATACATATTCTGGCCCTCTGTCCCTTTCGGTGCCCTCGGGAACCCCAATTAAACATAGGATTTTCTTCCTCAGGCTCTCCTTTATTTCCCTTAATCCGTCTTCATGGTCTTTTAATTGTCTCTTTTTTCCTCAGTTTCCCTCTTTGCCAGCAACTTGTCTTCTATGTCACTCACTCTTCCACCTAGTTAACCCTGGTCGGTTGGACTACTAGTTTGGATTGCATCTCATTCAGTTGATTTTTAATTTCTGCCTGATTGGATCTAAATTCTGCAGTCATCAAGTCTCTTGAGTCCTTTATGCTTTTTACTAGAGTCACCAATAGCTCTATAATAGTGCTTCTGAATTGGCTTTCTGACATTGAATTGTAATCCAGATTTTGTAACTCTGTGGGAGAGAGGACTGTTTCTGATTCTTTCTTTTGAGGTGAGGTTTTCCTTCTAGTCACTTTGCTCAGTGCAGAGTGGCCAAAAACACGTTGTTTTGGGAAAAGGAGAAAAAGAGAGAGAGAGAGAAGGAAAGAAAAGAGAAAAAGAATAAAGAGGAAAGGAAGAAAAAGAAGAATAAAGAGAAGAAAAAGGGAAAGAAAAAGGTGAAAAAAAGGTGGGGGAAGCAATCAGAAATCCAAAAGAAAAAAAAAGAACACACAGGGGAGTATCGTCTGATTCTCTATACGTTAAGGCCCTTGACTTCCTCTGGAACTTGTCCCTCTAGCTGTTCTTCTGGGCAAGGGGCCTGTTGTGCTGATTTTCATGTGTTAGTACTTGGGGGATCTGCTCTGACCCCGCCTGTCGGAGGGCTCAGTGGGGTTGTTTACCCCATGAGGCCCCTGGAGGAACAACCCCAGTGGCTGCGGCAGCTCTGGCAACCTGGATTCAGCCCCCACAAATAACTATGGAGCTCTCTCTCTGTAGGGGTGTGGAGATTCCAGGGCGGGATGCTGATGTGCTCAGTTCGGGGCAGGAGCATCCTTGCTATCCTGGGCACTCCCGGCTTCTTCCTGTCCCAGAGGAGGCCGGATCTTGGGCTGTGTGCCAGCACCCTCTGCTCCCAGTCTGCGGTGTTGGATTTGCACTCTTGGCCATGCAGGCACCTCTCACAGAGCCGCCACCTGAGCCCCTCCAAGCTGCTCAAGGCCGCGCAGCCACCTCCAAAGAGCTGCACCTGAGCCCCTCAAAGTTGCTCCCGGAGCTGTGCAGCCTCCTCCGCACTGAGCCTCTTCCTCTGCCAGAGCCCCTGCCGCTGACCTGCTCCCGGGGCTGCGCAGACCCCTCCATGCAGAGCCGCCCCCCGAGCCCCTCCAAGCTGCTCCCAGGTCAATGCCTGCACGCTGCAGCTCGTAGTGAGCTCAGCGCACTCTCATGTGTGAGCAGGTGTCTGTTAGTGTCACAGGGAGCCCGAGGACATCTCCGCCTTCCTGGGGTCCTGCTCTACCTGCAGGCACCATTCCACCCAGGACATTTGGTACAGCTCCTGCTACTCTGGCACAGAGCTCTCCTGTCCTGGGGGCACTTCCCCCAGACTTAGCCCAGCTCCTCGCGGGGCTCCTCCCCCTTGGATGCTTCTTGTATCTTTATTTCTTTTTCCCCATCTTCCTACCTTGATTGAAGTCCGAACTTTTCACAATGTAGCATTCCAGCTGGTCTCTCTTTAAATCTCAGGCCTAATTCGAAGATTTTCAGGATGATTTGAAGGTATCTAGGTAATTTGGTGGGGACAGGTGATTTGGGGACCCTACTCTTCCGCCATCTTGCCCCACCTCCTGTATGTTGCCCTTTAGCTTTGGTTGTTTCCTTCATTTTGCGGAAGGTTTTCAATTTGATGAAGTCCCAATAGTATTTTGCTTTTGTTGCCCTCACATTAGAGGCATATCTAGAAAGAACATCCAATGGCCAATGTCAATGACGTTCCTGCCTATCTTTCCTTCTTTTTATGGTTTCAGGTCTCACTTTAGGTCTTTCATCCATTTTGAATTTATTTTTTATAAATGTGGTGTAAGAAAATGGTCGTGGTCCAAAAATGTACAGGGTGTGATATCAACCTTCTTGTACGTGTTGCACCTGTTGAGGGCTGATTTGTGGGCCGTGATATGATCTGTTCTGGAGAATGTCCCATGTGCACTTGAAAGGAATCTGTATTCTGCTCTAGGATGAAATGTTCTGACTATTTGTGTTGAGTCCCTGTGGTCCAGTGTGTCAAGGCTATTGTTCCCCTGTTGTTTTTCTGCATAGATGTTCGGTCCTTTGCCATAAGTGGGTGTTAAAATGCCCTGTCATTGTATTATTATCAGTGAGTTCCTGTACGTTTGTTGTTAATTGGTTTCTATATTTAGGTACCCCATGTTGGCAGCATAAATATTTAGTTGTTTGATCTTGATAGAGAGTCTTTTTAATTATGAAATATTGCCTTCTTCATCTCTTCTTACAGTATTTGTTCTTTTTTGATACTTAATTAATTTATTTATTCATTCATGAGAGATGCACTGAGAAGCAGAGGCAGAAACATAGGCAGAGGGATATGCAGGCTCCCCAAAGGGAGGCCGATATGGGACTCGATCCTGGGATCCCATGATCACACCCTGAGCCGAAGGCAGATGCTCAGCCACTGAGCTACCAGGTGTCCCCCAGGGTTTGGTGTCAAATCTAGTTTGTCTGATATAAGTATGGGTCCTCCAGCTTTTCTTTGATATCCAGTAGCGTGATAGATGATTTTCCATCCCCCGACTTTCAATCTGTTGGTGTCTATAGGTCTAAGGTGAGCATCTTGTAGGCAGCATACAGATGGATCTTGTTTTTTTATTAACGATTTTATTTATGAGAGAGAGAGACAGATAGGCAGAATATTAGGCAGAGAGAGAAGCAGGCTCCCCACCAGAAGCCCAATATGGGACTCGATCCCAGACTCCAGTATCACTCCCTGAGTCAAAGGCAGACGCTCAACCCCTGAGTCACCCAGGCTTCCGGGATCCTGTTTTTTAAGCCACTCTGATAGCATATATCTTTTGATTGGAGGATTTAGTCCATCAACATTCAGAGTGATTATTGAAAGATATGAACTTAGTGTCTGTGTGTTAAAGGTAGAGTTTATGTTTCTGGTGATGTTCTCTGGGACTTTCTAGTCTTTGTTGCTTTGGGTCTCTTTTTTCCTCTACTAGAAGAGTCCCCCTTAAAATTCTTTACTGGACTGGTTTAGTGGTCATGAACTCCCTTATATTTTGCCTGTCTGGGAAACTCTTTTTCTCTCCTTCTATCCTGAAGGACACCCTTGCTGAAGAAAGAACTCATACAAATTGGACTCCAATAACAAGAAATTAAAAGCATAAAATAAATTTTTGCTATTATGATTGAGGAAAATGGCATTTAGGTGGAAAACCAGAAGCTGAAAGAGAGGAGGACAGATTTCACCATGCGTAGCCTTCACAGGGACCTGGTGTCCTTTCCTAGGAAGGGCCCCCCCCTCCGTAGGATGCTTCCTGTCCCTCTGCGCTCCTTGTTGGAACCCACCAGGCACATCTCCGTGCCCCTAGCACCTCTGCAGTTGTGGTTCATAGCGTCTTCCATGTATCCTATAGGGGACCAATGTGTCGTGTATGTAGCCATCAGGCTGCTGTTTGACAACATTTGGGTCTGACTTTTGTTGGCTTTGTGGTGTGTGTGTGTCTATCACATGCAGCTATCACATGCAGCTATCTGATCCTCTGGCTGGGTCACCCAACCGCTGATATGGTTGTCATAATATCATTTCTGTTGGTGGCGCTGGGCGGCTAGCTGTGCTCTCCTGGCCGACCCGGGGAACGCTCGTGCAGTGACATTCCGCTGGAGGGTCAGCTGAGCCAGAAGGTCAGGCTCGGACACATTCCCAAGTCCCTCACTGGCTTCCGCCGAGCACCCCTGCTTCTCTTCTCCCCGATGCCTCTCCAGCTGGGACCAGATCTCGCGGCCACCCTGGGGGGAGTTCCTGAGGAGCCGCCTGCCCATGGCGGGGAGCCCTGGGGCTGCCTGTGTGTGGGAGTCGGGGTGGGGACGGGGCTGGGTTTCCTCAGTCACCTGTGCTGCCTGGCCTTCAGGCCGAGCCCCATGCTCACCCAGCCCCTACTCACTAGGGCGAGGAGGGTGCCCTCCACATGCTGGTGTGAGTGATCCAGCACCACATGGTGTGCAGGCTGATTCCACCAGGTGAGGGTGGCCCAGGTGCGGGAGCTGCCAGTTTGGGACCCAGGAAATTTAACAAAAATCCCCTTCCCCTGGACAAGCAGAGCAGGACTGATTCCATTTTGTGCTACACCCACCACCTCCCCTTTGATCCCCACAACTTGCTTTTGGCTTAAGGCGCTGCCCCACTCTATCAGGCCGCTGGGCACACCGAAATCGGAAATCGGCTCATAACAATGAAATGTTGCTTTGTGACCACCAAAACTGAGTGCCGATTCTGACCAAAGTAATAGACCAGCTCAAGTGGATACTATAGGGTAAGGTATAATTCAATGGGCCACCTGTGTGTGGACCGACATGACTGTGCAACTTTCTGCATATACCATGGGCCTCTGGCCCCTATAAAGCTGCTATGCCTCTTAGTCTCAGGATCCAAGTCCCTGCTCCGCTGGGTAGAGTGCACTTGGAACCAAGCTCCAGCTTGTAAATAAAACCTCGGAGTTTGCATCGGTGTCGGCAACTTGATGGTTTCTAGGGCTCGCAATCTTGGGCAAAACACAAGGGCTTGCTGTCCTGACAACCCTTCTAGGGCCACGCTGACCAGCCCGCAGGCCCTCTGTGCCCCCGGCAAACAGGCACCATGATGCAGGGAGGGGAGGAAGTGCCCTGGAACAGGGCCCGCCCCAGCCCCCTGGACAGAGGGAGCACAGAACTCCCAGGTCGCTTTGCACCGACTCTGGTGACCTGAGGCTCCCTGGCTGTCACTCTGTCCCAGCCCATTCTGGCCCATGGGGCAGAGGCTGAGTCCCAGTAAAGTCTGTGGGGTCCTGACCCTGGCGTCTGGCCGCCCATGGAAGGAACGTGGGGACATCAGCTGTGTGTGCCTGGCAGCGCCCCTGCAGGGGCTGGTTGGGGCCTGGGTGGTGCCCCCTCGTCCTCACTGGGGGTCTCTCCACACCCCGTGCACAGAGTTCTGGGAGACACAAAAATGGGCTGGCTGTGCATTTTCACTACACAACACTTTATTGACTTTCTACAGCAAACAGGCCCAGAGCCGAGGGTGCGCGCTTTCCCCTTTGGAGGGAGATCTTTCTGTCCTTTAGGGGAGGACAAGAATCATTCGGGGTGGTATGCTGGTACAGGAGTCCCCCACCTGGGAGCATGTGTGGACTCCAGGTGGGACGTATGTCCTGAGGTTTCAGCCTGATAGACGGTTCTGAGGACAGCAGTGCTGACCTGGACCTGAAGCTCATGGGCTCCTGCGCTGGGTCCCCGCAGGGCAGCTGGACCCCGGCTTCAGGCTCCCTGGGGCCCCAGGATCTGGAGGATTCTCCTGGTGTTTGTGCGGGTGGGGCCCACCGGCCTCCCCCTGCTCTACCCACCCTGGGGTGTCCTGTGATCCCCAGGGCTGCCCTAGGTCAGCGACCTGGATCTGTGAGGCACGTCCAGTGCCCAGGAGGCCACATCCAGCCATGTGAGGGCTCGCTCAGCGCGGGGCCAGAATCCAGGCATTCCAGGGCCATGGGGGCCTGGATCCCATTAGTCCTTGTGTTGGGCCTGAGGTGGGTGCTCAAATCACAACAACCCCCACAGAGCCTGGGGCCAGGCCAGCCCAGGTCCCTCTGGGTTAGGGCTGGTGTCCTGTGCCAGGTGTGCCACCCTCCAGGAGGGACAGTGGGAGAAGGCCGGGCACAGTGTGTCCTCTACTTCACCCAACCTCCACCCACGCTGTCGGGAGCTCCCTGCCTCCCATCTTCCCTGCAACCCCTGGGTACTTTATAGAACACCCGTGCTTCTGATGGGAGCAGGGTATCCAGAGAACCCCAGGGAGGCTGAGCATGTCCCACAAGGGGCAGCTGCACCGGGCCCATGCTGGAAGATGGTGTGGGGATGGATGGTGTGGGGCAGGGGTTGATGGTGGTGGAGTGTGAGGGATGGTGTAGGGGGGACGGTGTTGGAGTATAGTTTGGATGGGGATTGTGTGGGGCTGTGTGGGTGTGAGGGGGATGGTGTAGGGGGATGCCATGGGGGGTGATGATGTAGGGGGATGGCGTGGGGTGGGGAATGAGGGGGATGGCATGGGGGAGCTGCAGACACAGGGCATCCCATTTCTCTAAGATGCACACGGAGACGGCTACAGAGAAAGGCGACCCCAGTCTGGGGTTTGCTTGAAACCTGCCCCTGGGGCCCCGTGTTGTCTGTGCAGGGCCCTGGCTGGAAGTTTGCTAACGCTGAACTTAAATTGGAATGGTCTTAATTTTCACGGCCTCCACGCATCCAGTCCCATCCTATCTAGCTCCTTCCCCCTTCCCCGGAGCTCCAAAGAGAGCAATTGCAAAGGACCTCAGCATGGCAGCCTGTGTTGGGGGACAGGACCAGGGATTTGGGATCAGGAAGACATGGAGCGCAGGCGACCCAGCTATGCAGCGGGATTCCATGCTGCAGACTCTTATTCCCTAAGGCTATCTTGAAAACTGACTTTATACATAGAAAAGCTCTTCTTTGTCTTTAAAAGATGGAGAGCGAGTCAATGCATCTTTTCTCTGCCCATCTGATTGCTCAGATTCCAATCTGAGACATATTTCCTGTTAATAAGGATAATTTCCTATCTGTAGTACTATGGTTAAAATATTCTGACACAAGTAATTCAGAGGGATGGGGTTTCTCATCTCTTTCTTCACAGCTCAGTCACTCATCAGGAAATGCATCTTTATGGATTTGGAAAGAACTGAGAGACATTACTTCTCTCAGATAGTAATGGTCCTATTACTATCTGAAGAATTCTTCCCTGAGGTTCTTCCCCTGCTTCAAGTGACAGTGAAACACTGTGAACTCTTTGGAAGACAAATGTCAAGGAAATAAATGTTATGCAGTGCTAATTTTAAATGCACTTGCAATATGGTGTCTATTATAATAGAAGTATTTTTATCTGATTTTTCTATTTATTATCGTTTCCTGCTTCCCAGGTTGAGGAGGCATTATACGTGTCCATAAGTGTTTTTCTTTCCTTCTGATAGAAAATCCTTACATTGTTCACATTGAGGGAACTCTTTAAGAATGAGACAAAAGTTAATTAAACTATTCTTAAAATGTCTTCACACTTGGAGCCTGATTCATTTAGTCAATTTTCAAAATAAATCTTATTGATTAGAAAAAAAAAAACAAAGATTTATTGGGAAATTGAGAAGATAGTACAGAGAATTCTCATGCACTTGCACTTAACTTCTCCAATTCTTGATATATTATATTAGTACAGTACAAATATTAACTAATGAATCAATATTAAAATACTCGCATTAACGAAAGACCATACTTTATTCAGATTTCCTTAGTTTTTGCTAAGTTACCATCTCTCATATCACATTGCATTTGTTCTCATGTTTTCTTAGGCTCCTCTGGATTGTGACTGTCTTTCAGCCTTTCCTTGTTGTTGTTGAACTGGAACACTTTGAGACATAGAGTATTTTGTAAAATTTCTCTCAGTTGGGACATGTCTGTTGTTTATCTCATGATTGAACTGTTTTTGTGGATGATATACACAATATACTGCCATTTTTATTATATCATATAAAGGATGGATACTATCAGCATGATTTATCAGTCTTGATATCCATCTGATCATCTTGCTGAGGTAGTGTTTGTCAGCTTTCTCCATAGAAAAGTGATTCTTTATTATTATTATTATTATTATTATTATTATCATTATTATTTTTACTTTTTCATAATATATTTTGTAGAAGGAAGTTACTATGTGTATTCCACACATAAGAGTGGGAAGCTATGCTCATCAACTTGAGGGTGGAATGTCTGCACATATTGTTAGAAATTCTTCAACATGGGAGATTTCTCTTCCTTCTGGGTTTGATTGTTTGTCTCTCTTGCAAAGATGTTATTTATTTATTTGACAGAGAGAGGAGAGAAAAAGCATGAGCGAGTGGGGCAGAGGGAGAGGGAGAAGCAGGTTCCCTGCTGAACAGGGAGCCTGCCTTGCGACCTGGATCATGATCTGAGCCTAAGGCAGAAGCTTAACTGACTGAGCCACCCAGGTGCCACTCTTTCTTCTTTCTTTCTTTCTTTCTTTCTTTCTTTCTTTCTTTCTTTCTTTCTTTCTTTCTTTCTCTTTCTTTCTTTCTTTCTCTTTCTTTCTTTCTTTCTTCTTTCTTTCTTTCTTTCTTCTTTCTTTCTTTCTTTCTTTCTTCTTTTTGATAATAATTTTATTTTTATTGGTGTTCAATTTGCCAACATACAGAATAACACCCAGTGCTCATCCTGTCAAGTGCCCCCTCAGTGCCCGTCACCCATTCACCCCCACCCTGTGCCCTCCTCCACTTCCACCACCCCTGGTTCATTTCCTAGAGTTGAGTCTTTTTGTTCTGTCTCCATTTATGATATTTCTCACACATTTCTTCTCCCTTCCCTTATATTCCCTATCACTATTATATATATTCCCCAAATGAATGAGAACATACACTGTTAGTCCTTCTCTGATTGACTTACTTCACTCAGCATAATACCCTCCAGTTCCATCCATGTTGAAGCAAATGGTGGGTATTTGTCATTTGTAATGGCTGAGCAAGACCCACCTTTTCTCTCTCTTCATCTTCTGAGTCTCTTATGATATGAATGGTATTGTTTTAATAAGTGGCTGAGTTCCCTAAGTCTGCCTCTGTGGTCCATAACCTTTCTTGTTTGTAAGGCTTCCACTTGGGACTGCCTCTCAGTTATAGCATTTTTAACATTGGCCTGTCTAGATTTAAGTTCTTTTATATCTACAGTAAGGGATTCTCTAGTTTTCTTCTGTCCTCATTTTCCAGCCAAGCTGCTATCTTTATTATCATTGTTTTAAACTGTAGTTAGATATCATATATGTTTATCGATGAACTTCCTGGCTGTGAGTACTACCTCATGTTATTTTATGGAGATGAATTTCTCCATCTCATTCTTTTTTCCAGAAAAGAAAGAAGGAAGAAAAAGAAAAACAATAACAACTTCCCTCCCGATAAAAACACCAGGTTATTTTGGCCTGCATTTTAAAAGATTTTAAATTCCAAAATAAGAAACACAATTAAAGTACCATGAAAGTAAAAATAAGAAATATATAAGGTACATACATAAAAATTAAAATAAGACAATTAATAAGAAAGATTCAAAGAAAAAAATGAAAAAGAAGCACAAAGTACAAAGGAAGCTAGACCCTACTTTGCAGGCAGAGCTGATGCTCTGCAGCCTCTGTGGTCTGACAAGTTGGTGGCAGCGAGTGGACTGTGCGGGGTTTAGGGATGGGCCATGTCGCTGATTGTCAGGTGCACATCTGCCTGGGAAATGCAGCTGCAGGTCACAGGCTTGATGGGCGTCAGCGCCTCTGGCATCCAGTGGGCGGCGCTGTGCTGCTCCCTGAGACTCAGTGCTGATGGGAGGGATGTGGATAGGGATGCTGGGTCCTCTGGTTCTGGGGCTTAGCATCCCGCCCCCAGTCTGCAGTGGCCTCCACAGAAGAGCCCCCAAGCCCCTGGGTTTCCGCCGCTCCTCTCAGAACCCTGCGTTCACTCTGCCTGCCTCCCATCTTCTTTTGTTTTTGTTTTTTTCTTATCTCAGACTGTTGTGCCCAAGATTGGGAATCCGAGAAACCACTGAGAAGCCAACACTGATGCAAACACACGAGGGTTTCTTTACAAGCTCGAGCTTGTGTCCAAGTATACCCGACACAGAAGAGCAGGCACTTGGAACCCGAGGTGTGGATTAGCTTAGTTTTAAGGACTGGTCTTGGGGACCTCCAGAAAGTCTGGAGCAATTCCTCAAGTTCTGTTTACATTTTGATATGGCGCCTTCAAGGGCAATGAGCTCTATTCTCATTCTAATAGGGGCTTCCTGCCCTTGGGCAGGACTCAGTTTTTATTGTTTTGTGGGGTTTTCTAGGACATTATGTTGTAAACAGCAAAGGTTCCACACCTGGAAGGGGGACGTCACACTGTCCCTATTTGCTGAAGACACGGTACTAGAAACAGGGAACCCGAGAGCCAGGGATCCTTGGGTGGCACAGTGGTTTAGAGCCTACCTTTCGCCCAGGGCATGATCCTGGAGAACGAGGATCGAATCCCACATCAGGCTCCCGGTGCATGAAGCCTGCTTCTCTCTCTGCCTATGTCTCTGCCTCTCTCTCTCTCTCTCTCTCTTTCTCAATCTCTCTGTGTGTGTGTGACTATCATAAATAAATTAAAAATTTTAAAATAAGGAAACAGTACAGCCTCCACCAAACCTATTAGAAATAAGGAGTGAGTTCAGTAAAGTCATGGGACACAAACTGACTCTACAGAGCAGAGTAGACTTGCTGTGTCCTGACAATGAGCACTCAGGAAGGAAATGAAGGAGGTGACTCCCTTCTCAGGAGCAACACAGAGAATAATGAGACTGAACCGAAGGAGCACAAGACTTGTGTACTGAGCAATACCAGACTCTGGGAGGCCGTCCTGGGCTCATGGAGTGCGAGCCTCATCTTGTGAAAATGTCCGCAGTTCCTGAAGCCACCCTCAGTTTCAATGTCATTCCTATCAAAATCATGGTGGCAGATCTTAGAAATAGGAAAAGAAAACCCATAACATCCATCCGCCCCCACAAATGACCCCGGACAGCAAATCAGTATAGGAGAAGCAAGACAGAGTGGGACGCAGCACTTTCCTATTTCAAAGGATGTCACAGAGACACAGGATAAAGCAGTGTGGTTCTCGGGCCCTCACGTGGCTGCATCAGTTAAGCAGCTGACTCCAGACCTCACCTCCAGTCCTGATCTCGGGATCGTGAATTCTAGCCCTGGCCTGGGCCATGGATGAGGCGTGGTGCCTACTTAAACAAACCAGACCCATCGGGGGTGGTCCTGGCATAAGCTGAAGGAGGAGAACAGAGAGTTCAGAAGGAAATGTGCTCTGACACAACTGATTTTTTTAACTTACTTTAATTTAAACCCAATGAATTAACGTAAAGTGTATTATACTTTCAGGGGAAGAATTCAGGAATTCACCAGTTGGAGATAGCAGTGCTTGTGACATCATGTGCCCTCCTTCATGCCGGTCCCCTGTTATCCCCTCCCCCGCCTCAAGCGACCCTCAGTTTGTTTCCTATCATTAAGAGTCTGTATTTCCTGCATCTTTTTTCACCTTATTTGTTTTTCCTTCCCTTCACAAATGTTCATCTGCTTTACTTCTTAAATTCCACCTATGAATGACACCACACAGTCATTCTCTTTCCCGACTGACTTATTTCACTTAAGATGATTCCTCTAGTTCTATCCACGTCATTGCAAATGGCAAGATTTCCTTCTCCTTGATAGCTGAGTACCATTCCTCTCTCTATGACCATCATCTATCTCCCATCCTCTTTATCCATCATCTGCCCAAGGGCACCGAGGCTCCTCCCACAGTGTGGGTACTGTGGACATGGTTGCTGTGGACATTGGGGCACAGGTGTCCCGAGTCTCACTGCATCTGTATCTTTGGAGTGAGCTCCAGGGCATGCACCTGCTGGTCGCAGGGCGGCTCTATTGGTAACTTCCTGAGGAGCCTCCACACTGTTTCCAGGGCAGATGCAGCAGCCCGCAGTCTCGCCCACAGTGGAAGAGGGTTGAATGAGTTTTGAAGAACATGATAAAAGTCTGGTCCACATTTCATTTCGCATCCTGTGGGCTCCTATCTATTGTCCTTAAGAATTTCTGGGGAAGCTGGGTGTTGGGCTCCATTTCAGTGAGACGTTTCCGAAGCTAACAGGCCACAGCTGAGGCCTGGAAGGAGGCAGCTGCGGCCCTGGCAGGGGCAGGACACCTGCTGAGGGCCTACTGTAGTGCCTGAGCTTCCAGCAGGGAGAGCCCGAGCCCAGGCCCCGCCCAGGTGGCATGCATACGCAGTAGGCCTCTTCCGCCTGCACAAATAGCAGCCCGCCTGTGTTGGCCAGGCCTGAGGAGGATATGGGGACGCATCCATGCTGATGACCCGCAGCCTCCTCAGGACCCGCGCTGAGTCCTCAGGGGGACATTGGGCCACGTTCATGCTGACAGGAGCCCCGGTCTCCTCAGGACCCGCAGTGAGGCTTCAGGAAGATGTGGGACCTCATCCACTCTGACAGGAACTCCTGGGCCACCTCAGAACCCATGGTGAGGCTTCAGGAAGATGTGGGCCTGCATCCACTCTGATAGGAGCCCCTGGCCCGCCTCAGGACCTGCGGGGAGGCTTAAGGAAATTGTGGGCCCGATCCACGCTGACAGGAGCACCTGGACTGCCTCAGCACGAGTGGGGAGGCTTCAGGAAGATGTGGGCCCGCATCCATGCTGACAGGAGCCCCTAGACCACCTCAGGACACGCGGGGAGGCTTCCGGAAGATGTGGGCCAGCATGCACACTGACAGGAGCCCCTCGGCTGCCTCAGGACCCGCAGGGAGTCTTCAGGAAGATGTGGCACCGCGTCCACTCTGGCAGGAGCTCCCAGGCCCCTCAGGACATAAATTGAGCCTTCTGGAAGCTGGGGGCCGCATTCACGGTGACTGGAACCCTGGCCTCCTCAGGACCCGTGGTTACACTTCGGGAGGACATGGGGCCAGGTCCACACAACCGGACACAGACTTCCTCAGGTCCCCCGGTGTAGACTTTGGGAAATATGGGAATGCATCCGTGTGGACAGAAGCCCCCAGCCTTGTCAGGGCCTGTGGTGAGGCCAAAGAAAGATGCCGGTGCCGCATCCACACTGACAGGAGTCTCCGGCCTCCTCAAGACCCACTGTGAAGGTTTGGGAAGATTTGGGGCCACGTCCATACTGACAGGAGTCCGCAGCCTCCTCAGGTCTTATGGTGAGGCTTGAGGAACATGTGGGGCCACATCAACACTGACAGGATCCCTGTCCTCCTCAGGACCTGCACTTTGGCTTCATGACATATGGGGCTGCGTCTATGCTGACAGGAGCCCACAGCCTCCTCAGGACCCATGGTGAGATTTTGGGGGGACGAGGGGCCATGTCCAGGCTGACAGGAGCCCCTGGCCTACTGAAGACCTGCTGTGAGGCTCCCAGATGATGTGAGGCCTTGCCATAGACCCAGGACACCCAGCATCCTCAGGACCCACCGACTATGACTCAGGTACTTGTGGGGCCATGTCCACACTCACAGGAGCCTGGCTTCCTCAGGAGCCCCTGGAGGATTGTGGAGGCACCGTTGGGGGCCACATCCACATCAGAAGGGACTCCTCAGAACCACAGGGTAAGTGAATGGGTGGAATGAATGGTAGGGTCAGGGAGGGGGGGGGCAGTTGGTGGTTAGGCTTAGGTTAGATGTTAGGGTTTAGTGATTATGCTTATGGTTACGGAATAGAGGTTAGGGAGAGGGATAAGGGTAGGTGTCATTGGTTAGGAGTTAGGAGGGGTTTAGGGATTAGGGAACGGGGTTAGGGTTTGGGATAGGATTTAGAGTTATGGTTAGAGTTTAGGCTTTAAGGATTAGGGCAGGAGGTTAGGAGTTGGGGTTAGGGTTATGGATAGAGTTAGGGTTTGGCTTAGGTTTGCAGTTAGGGTTAGGGGTTAGGGGTTAGGGTGGGCCTTAGGGTTAGGGGTAGGGTTAGGGGTTAGGGTTAAAGTTAGGGCTAGGTTTAGGGTTAGGGCTAGGTTTAGGGTTAGGGCTGTGTTAGAGTTAGTGTTTGGTTATTGGTTAGGGTTAGGGTCAGGTCAGGGTCAGGTCAGGGTACGGTTTTGGAAAAGGGTAAGAGATAGGGTTAGGGAGTGCATTAAGGGCTAGTTTTAGGGTACGGGTAATGGTACAGTTTGGGGTATGTATAGGATTAGTATTAGAGGGTTAGGGTTAGGGAACAGGTTAAGATTAGGAAGAGGATTTGAGTACATTAAGTTGTTAGGGTTAGGGTTAGATTTAAGGTAGGGGTCAGGGTTAAGGGTTAAGAATAGGTTTAGGAGTTAGGGTGAGGCTTGGCAGGAAGGTTCAGTGAATGTGTTTCGGTCTTGGGGTTTGTGTTTGGTTTTCGATTAGTGATAGGTCTTGTTTAAGGGTTAGGTTAACATTAGGATTAAGTGTAGGGTTAGGGTTATGTCTGTGTATGGCTCGAGTTTGGGTCATGGCTTGTGGCTGCACTGGGACTCCTAGTATCTTGGGCACTTTAGTTTTATGCACTCTATTTGGGTTTTGGGTTCAAAGATAGCCTGACTCCACCAAGTCAGTGGCCTCCCCAGAGAATCAAAATCCAGGCACCTGCTGGGGTCAGAATAGACATGGCAGGCTTCTCCTGAGCTGAGCTAAGGGGGGGATTTGTGGCTCTAAATACTCTTTATTTGGATTTTCAGTTGCCTTTCTGATTTAATCTCTTGTGCACACATGTTTCATCAATACGACCAATTATTATTTTAAAGTTTTACTTGAATTCCTGTTGGTAAACACAGTGTGATATAGTCTCAGGTTTACCACATAGTGATTCAACCCTTGGATACAACGCCTGGTACTGGTCACAGGTGCCCTCCACTAACCCCATCCCCTGATTCCCCATTCCCCCCACCTTCCTCTGGTATTTATTAGTTTATTCTATGTGGTTAGAGTGTGTTTCTTGGTTTGCATCTCTCATTCCCCCCTCCACGCCTTTGCCAGTTTGGTTTCTTAAAATTCACATGTGAATGCAATTGTATGGTATTTGGTATCTGTCTTTCTTTGACTGAGTTCATTTAGGATAAGTCCTTTCCACTTCTCCCACATCATTGTAAATGGCTTTATTTCATCCCTTCTGATGACTGAATGATATTACCCGTGTGTATATTTACCACATCGTCTCTGCCCGTTCATCTGTCGATGAACATCTGGGCTGTATCCACAGTTTGGCTGTTGTTGACAATGCTGCTACAAACACTGGGCGGCGTGTCTCTCTTCAAATCTACTAAACTACTTTTGTATCCTTGGGGTAAATACTTAGCTGTGCAATTTTGGAATCGCAAAATAGCTCTATTTTTAACTTCTTTTTTAATAATTTTTTGTGATAGTCAGAGGGGCGGGGGGAGCAGAGACACAAGCAGAGGGAGAAGCAGGCTCCATGCACCGGGAGCCCGACGTGAGATTCGATCCCAAGTCTCCAGGTCGCGCCCTGGGCCAAAGGCAGGCGAGAAAACGCTGTGCCACCCTAGGATCCCCTATTTTTAACTTCCCAAGGACCCTCCACACTGTTTTCCACCGTGACTGCACCTGATCGCATGCCCACCAGGAGTGTAAGGGGGCTCCCCCTTCTCCATAGCCTCACCAACACCTGTTGTTTCTTGTGTTGTTGATTTTAGTCATTCTGACGGCTGTCAGGTGACATCTCATTGTGGTTTTGGTTTACATTTCCCTGATGGTGGGTGTCACTGAGTGTCTTTCCGTGTGTCTGGCAGGCATCTGGATGTCTTGTCAGAGACAAAATCCATTCATGTCTTCTGCCAATCTGCGGTTGGATAATTTGTGTTTAGGATGCTGAGATTTATGTTTGCTTTATGTATTTTGAATACTAACTCTTTATTGGATGTGTTGTTTACAAATATCTCCTCTCATTTTGTTTTTTTTAAATAAGATTTTATTTATTTATTCATAGAGATGCAGAGAGAGAGAGAGACAGAGACACAGGCAGAGGGAGAAGCAGGCTCCATGCAGAGAGCCTGACGTGGGACTCGATCCTGGGTCTCCAGGATCACGCCCTGGGCTGCAGGCGGTGCTAAACCGCTGCGCCACCGGGGCTGCCCTCTCCTCTCATTTTGTATGTTGCCTTTTAGCGTTGGTTGTTTCCTTCAATTTGTGGAAGCTCTTCAATTTGATGAGGTCCCAATAGTATTTTTGCTTTTGTTTTCCTCGCCTCAGAGGCATAACTAAAATGAAGATACAATGGCCGATGTCAAAGACGTTGCTCCCCATCTTTTCTTCCTTTTATGGATTCAGGCCTCACATTTAGGTCTTTCATCCATTTTGAATTTATTTTTTATATATATGGTGTAAGAAAGTGGTCTAGTTTCATTCTTCTGCATGTGGCTGCCTGGTTTTCCCAAGACCATTTGTTCTTATTGTGGGGTCAGGGTTAGCGTTTGTTGAAGAGACTGTCTTTGTGCCATTGGATATTCCTTCCTGCCTTGTTGTTGATTAATGGATCGTAGAGTTACAGGTTTGTATCTTGTTTCGGCTTTGCATTCTGTTCTATTGATCTAAGCATCTCCTGTTGGGAGATTCTTGATTGCTGATTCAATTTCTTTGCTGCTTATCAGTCTGTTCAAGTTTCTTATTTCTTCCTTTTCATTCTTGCAATGCTATATATGTCCATGAATAGATCTATTTCTTCCAGGTTCTAGGTTGCTGGCATATAATTTTTCATAATGTTCTCTTATAATCGTTTGTATTTCTCTAGTGTTGGTTGTTATTTCTCTTTTCTCATTTGTGATTTTATTTGGGTCCTTTCTCATCTTTTTATCTTTTTTCTTTTTTAAATATTTTATTTATGTTTTCACGAGAGACACAGAGAGGCAGAGGTATAGGCAGAAGGAAAATGAGGCTCCATGCGGGGAGCCTGATGTGGGACTTGATCCCCCAGGGCCCCGGGATCATGACCTGAGCCAAAGCAGATACTCAAGGCACCCAGGCATCCAGGATCCTGTTTTTTAAGCCACTCTGATACCCTAGATTTTTGATTGAAGCTTTCAGTCTATCAGCATTCAGAGTGATTATTGAAAGATGTGAACTCAGTGCCCTTGTGTTATGGGTAGAGTTTGTGTTTCTGGTGATGTTCTCGGGTCCTTTCTAGTCTTTGTTGCTTTTGGTCTCTTTTTTTCCCCCCCGAGAAGAGTCCATCTTAAAATTCCTAACTGAACTGGTTTAATGGTCATGAACTCCTTTATATTTTGCCTGTCTAGGACACTCTTTATCTCTCCTTCTATCCTGATGGACACCCTTGCTGAAGAAAGAACTCATACAAATTGGACTCCAATAAAAGGAAAATTAAAAAGATAAAATTAAATTTTGCTATTATGATTGAGGAAAAAGGCATTTAGGAGGAAAACCAGAAGCTGAAAGAGAAGAGGACAGATTTCACCATCAGTAGCCTTCACAGGGACTTGGTATCCTTCCTAGGAGGGCCCCCACCTTCGTAGGATGCTTCCTGCCCCTCTGCCCTCCTTGCTGGAACCCAGCAGGCACATCGCCGTGCCTCCAGGACCTCTGCAGTCATGGTTTACAGCGTCTTCCATGTATCCTACTGGGGACCACAGCATTGTGTATGTAAGCATCTGGGTGCTGTTTGACAACACTGGGGGGATTCCGACTTTTGTTGGTTTTGGGCTGTGTGTGTGTCTATCACATGCAGCTATCACGTGCAGCTATCTGATTCTCTGGTTGGGTCACTCAAACGCCCCAATTGTTGGAACATCATCATTTCTGGTGCTGGCACTGGGCAGCTAGCTAGGCTCTCCTGGTCGACCCGGGGCTCGCTCGTGCAGTGACTTTCCGCTGTAGGGTCAGCTGAGCTGGAAGGTCCAGCTTGGCCACATTCCCATGTCTGGCAGTGGGTCCCGCCAAGCCCAGGCTGCTTCTCTTCTCCGGGATGCCTCTCCAGCAGGGAACCAGAATTCGGGGCCTCCCTGGGGGGAGCTCCTGAGGAGCCAGTTGTCCATGGTGAGGAGACCTGTGGCTGCCTGTGTGTGGGAGTCGGGGTGGGGACGGGGATGGAGTTCCTCAGTCCCATGTGCTGCTTGGCCTTCAGGCCGAGCCCAATGCTCACCCAGCCCCTACTCACTAGGGCGAGGAGGGTGCCCGCCACACGCTGGTGTGAGAGATAAAGCACCACAAGGTGTGCATGATGAATCCACCTGGTGGGCGTGGCCCAGGTGCATGAGCTGCTAGTGTGGGACCCAGGAAATTTAACAAAAATCCCCTACCCCTGGACAAGCAGAGCAGGACTGCTTCCATTTTGTGCTACACCCGTCACCGCCGCTATGACCCACACATGTTCTGCTAAAGGCGCTGCCCTGCCCTACTCAAGGCACTGGGCACACCCTAATCAGAAATTGGCTCATAACATTGTAACCCTGCTTTGTGCCCCCCAGAACTGCGCGCAGATTCTGATCAAAGTAATAGGCCAGCTCAAGTGGATACTATAAGGTAAGGTGTAATTCAATCGGCCACCTGAGTGTGGACCCACATGACTTTGCAACTTTCTGCGTATCTGATGGGCCACTGGCCCCTCTAAAGCTGCTATACCTATTAGTCTCGGGGTCCAAGTCCTTGATCCACTGTGTAGGGTGCACTTGGATGCAAGCTTGAGGTTGTAAAGAAACCCTGGTGTGTTTGCATTGGTGTTGGCTCCTCGTGGGGTTGCCAGATTCGCAATCTTGGGCATAACACAAGGGCCTGCTGTCCTGACATCCTTCCAGGGCCCCACTGACCACCCCACATGCCCTCTGTGACCCAGGCACACAGGCACAGGGATGCGGGGAGGGGAGGAAGTGCCCCGGAACCTGGCCAACCCGGCCCCCTTGACAGAGGGAGCACAGACCTCCCAGGTCACTTTGCACAGACCCTGGTGACCTGAGGCTCCCTGGCTGTCACTCTGTCCCAGCCCCTACTGGCCCGCAGGGCACAGGCTGAGTCCCAGTAAGCTCTGTGGGGTCCTGACCCTGGCATCTGGCTGCTCCTGGAATGCACGTGGTGACGTCAGCTGTGTGTGCCTGGCGGCGCCCCTGCAGGGGCTGGTTGGGGCCTAGGTGGTGCCCCCTCCTCCTCTCTGGGGGTCTCTCCACGCCCCATGCACAGTGATCTGGGAGACACAGAAACAGGCTGGCTATGCATTTTCGCAACACACCACTTTATTGACTTTCTATAGCAAAGGGGCTCAGATCCGAGGGTGCGCGCCTTCCCCTGGGGAGGGAGACCTTTCTGTCCTTTAGTGGAGGGTAAGAATCACACGGGGTTGGGGGGCGGGTGCTGTAGTCCCCCACCTGGGATCATGTGTGGACTCTGGATTGGGGCATATGTCCTGAGGTTTCAGCCTGATAGACGGTTCTGAGGACAGCAGTGCTGACCTGGTACTGCAGCTCGTGAGCTACTGCGATGTGTCCCTGCAGGGCAGCTGGACCCCGGCCTCAGGGCCCCTGGGGCCCCAACACCTGGAGGAGCCTGCCTCCTGGTGTGGGTGCGAGTGAGACCCACTAGCCTACCCCTGCTCTCCCCACCCTGGGGTGGTCCGGGATCTCTAGGGCTGCCCTAGTTCAAAGACCTGGATCTGTGGGGCATGCCCAGGGCCCTGGAGGCCACATCCAGCTGGGAGAGTGCTCACTCAGCACGGAGCCAGTATCCAGGGATGGCCAGAGCCATGGGGGGCTGGATCCCATTAGTGTTTGTGTTGGGCCTTGGGGGGGCTCAAAACACCCTGGCACCCACAGAGCCTGGGGCCAGGCCAGCCCTTGTCCCTCTGGGTTAGCAGCTGGTGTCCTGTGCAGGGTGTGCCACCCTCAAGGAGGGACAATGGGCTTAGGCAGGGCACAGTGGGTCCTCTGCAGCACTCACCTGCACCCACCCTCTCAGGGGCTCGTTGTTCCCCCCTCCCTGCAGCCCCTGTGTACTCTAGGGGTCACCGTGCTTCTGATGGGAGCAGGGTATCTAGAGAATGCAGGGGAGGCTGAGCATGTCCCACCAGGTCCTTGCTGGGGTCCCATGGTGTGGGGGTTGATGGTGTGGGGGCAGGGTTATGATGCTGGTGGAATGTGGGGGATGATATAGGGAGGATGGTGTTGGGGTATAGTGTGGGTGGGGATTTTGTGGGTTATGTGGGTGTGAGGGGGATGGTGTGGGGGGATGCCATGGGGATGATGATATAGGGGGATGCTGTGGGGGTGGGGAATGAGGGGCATGGCATGGGTGGTCTGCGGACACAGGGCATCCCCTTTGTCTAAGATGCACACGGAGACATCAACAGATAAAGGCGACCCCAGTCTGGGGTTTGCTGTGACTCCTGCCCCTGGGGCTCTGAGTGGTCAGTGCAGGGCCCTAGCTGGACATGTGCTAACGCTGAACTAAAATTGGAATGGTCTTAATTTTCAAGGCCTCCACGCATCCCCTCCCGTCCTATCTAGCTCCTTCCCCCTTCCTTAGAGCTACTATTAGAGCAATTGCAAATGTGCAGCATGGCAGCCTGTGTTGGGGGACAGGCCCAGGGATTTGGGATCAGGAAGACCTGGAGCGCGGGCATCTCAGATATGTAGGAGGATTCGATGCTGCAGACTCTTATTCCCTAAGACTATCTTGACAACTGACTTTGTACTTAGACAAGCTCTCCTTTGTCTTTAGAAGATGAAGAGCGAGTCAAAGCGTTTTTTCTCTGCCCATCTGATTGCTCAGATTCCAATCTGATGCGTATTTCCTGTTAATAAGGATAATTTACTATCCGTAGTACTATGGTTAAAATATACTGACACAAGTAATTCAGAGAGGGTTTCTCATCTCTTTCTTCACAGCTCAGTCACTCATCAGGAAATGCATCTTTATGGATTTGGAAAGATCTGAAAAACATTACTACCAATGGTCCTATTATTATGTGAAGGATCCTTCCCTGAGATTCTTCCCCTGTTTCAACTGACACTGAAACACTGTGAACTCTTTGGAAGACAAATGTCAAGGAAATAAATGTTATGCATTGCTAATATTAAATGCACTTGCAGTATAGTGTCTTTTATAATAGAAGTATTTTTATCTGATTTTTGCTATTTATTATCTTTTCCTGCTTTTCTGGTTTAGGAGTCATTATACATGTTCATAAGTGTTTTTCTTTCCTTCTTTTTTTTTTAATTTTCATTTATTTATGATAGTCACAGAGAGAGAGAGAGAGGCAGAGACAGGCAGAGGGAGAAGCAGGCTCCATGCACCGGGAGCCCGATGTGGGATTCGATCCGAGGTCTCCAGGATCACGCCCTGGGCCAAAGGCAGGCGCCAAACCAGTGCGCCACCCAGGGATCCCTTTTTCTTTCCTTCTGATATAAAATCCTTACTTTGTTCCCAACGAGGAAACTCTTTAAGAATGAGACAAAGTTAATTAAACTATTCTTAAAGTGTCTTCAAACTTGGAGCCTGATTCATTTAAGTCAATTTTCAAAATAAATCTTATTGATTAGAAAAAAACAAAGATTTATAGGGAAATTAAATGATAGTACAGAGAATACTCTTGCACTTCCACTCAATTTCTCCAATTATTGATATCTTATTTTAGTATGGTACAAATATTAGCTAATTAATCAATATTAAAATATTTGCATTCACCAAAGACCATACTTAATTCAGATTTCCTTAGTTTTTGCTAAGTTACCATCCGTCATGTCACATTCCATTTGTCCTCATTTTCTTAGGCTCCTCTGGATTGTGACAGTCTTTCAGGCTCTACTTGTTGTTGTTGAACTGGAACACTTTGAGAAGTAGAGTATTTTGTAAAATTTCCTTCAGTTGGGACATTCTGTTGTTTATCTTATGATTGAACTGTTTCTGTGGATTATATACAGGGATATACTGCCATTTTTATTATATCATATAAAGGATAGATACTATGAGCATGATTTATCAGTCTTGGTATCGATCTGATCATCTTAATGAGATAGTGTTTGTCAGCTTTCTCCATAGTAACGTGATTCATCATTATTATTATCATTATTATTATTAATAATAATAATAATATTTTAACTTTTTCATAATATATTTTGTGGAAGGAAGTTACTATGTGTATTCCACACATACGAGTGGGAAGCTATGCTCATCAACTTGAGGGTGGAATGTCTGCACAAATTGTTTGAAATTCTTCTATATGGGAGACTTCTCTTTCATCTGGGTTTGTTTGTTGCTTTCTCAAATATGTTATTTATTTATTTGAGAGAGAGAGAAGATAAAAAGCATTAGTGAGAGGGGCAGAGGGAGAAGGAGAAGCAGGTTCCCTGCTGAACAGGGAGCCTGCCTTGGGACCTGGATCATGATGTGAGCCTAAGGCAGAAGCTCAACTGGCTGAGCCACCCAGGTGCCACTCTTTCCTTCATTCTTTCTACTTATTTAAATAACAAATTTATTTTTTATTGGTGTTCAATTTTCCGACATACAGAATAACACCAATTGCTCATCCTGTCAAGTGCCCCCCTCAGTGACCGTCACCCACTCACCCCCACCCCCCGCCCTCCTCCCCTTCCATCACCCCTAGTTCATTTCCCAGATTTAGGAGTCTTTATGTTCTGTCTCCCTTTCTGATATTTCACACACATTTCTTCTCCTTCCCTTATATTCCCTTTCACTATTATTTATATTGCCCACATGAATAGGAACATACACTGTTTGTCCTTCTCCGATTGACTTACTTCACTCAGCATAATACCCTCCAGTTCCATCCACGTTGAAGCAAATGGTGGGTACTTGTCGTTTCTAATGGCTGAGGAATATTCCATTGTATACATAAACCACATCTTCTTTATCCATTCATCTTTCGATGGACCAAGGCTCCTTCCACAGTTTGCCCATTGTGGACATTGCTGCTGGAGACATCGGGGTGCAGGTGTCCCGGCGTTTCATTGCATCTGAATCTTTGGGGTAAATCCACAACAGTGCAACAGCTGGGTCGTAGTGCAGGTCTATTTTTAACTCTTTGAGGACCCTCCACACAGTTTTCCATAGTGGCTGCACCAGTTCACATTCCCACCAAGAGTGAAAGAGGGTTCCCTTTTCACCGCATCCTCTCCAATATTTGTGGTTTCCTGCCTTGTTAATTTTCCCCATTCTCACTGGAATGAGGTCATATCTCATTGTGACTTTGATTTGTATTTACCTGATGGCAAGTGATGCAGAGCATTTTCTCATGTGTATGTTGGCCTTGTCTATGTCTTCCTCTGTGAGATTTCTGTTCATGTCTTTTGTCCATTTCATGATTGGATCGTTTGTTTCTTTGGTGTTGAGTTTAAGAAGTTCTTTATAGATCTTGGAAACTAGCCCTTTATCTGATACGTCATTTGCAAATATCTTCTCCCATGCTGTAGGTTGTCTTTTAGTTTTGTTGACTGTATCCTTTGCTGTGCAAAAGCTTCTTATCTCAATGAAGCCTGAGTAGTTCATTTTTGCTTTTGTTTCTTTTGCCTTCGTGGATGTATCTTGCAAGAAGTTACTGTGGTCGAGTTCCAAAAGGGTGTTGCCTGTGTTCTCCTCTAGCATTTTGATGGACTTTTGTCTCACATTTAGATCTTTCATCCATGTTGAGTTCATGTTCATCCGTCTTTGTGTATGGTGAAAGAGAGTGGTCTAGTTTCATTCTTCTGCATGTGGATGTCCAATTTTCCCAGCACCAACTCTTGAAGAGAATGAATTTCTTCCAGTGGATATTCTTTCCTCCTTTATCGAATATTTGTTGACCATAATGTTCAGGGTCCACTTCTGGGTTCTCTGTTCTGTTCCATTGATGTATGTGTCTGTTTTTGTGCCAGTACCACACTGTCTTGTTGACCACAGCTTTGTAGGTCAACCCGAAAACTGGCATTGTGATGCTCCCAGATATGGTTTTCTTTTTTAATATTTCCCTGGCTATTCTTTTCTGATTCAACAGAAATCTTAAAATAATTTGTTCTCACTCTCTGAAGAAAGTCCATGGTATTTTGATAGGGATTGCATTAAACGTGTAGATTGCCCTGGGTAACATTGACATTTTCACAATATTCATTCTGCCAATCCATGAGCATGGAGTGCTTTTCCATCTCTTTGGGCCTTCTTAAATTTATTTCAGAAGTGTTCTATAGTTTTTAGGGCATAGATCCTTTACCCCTTTGGTTAGGTTTATTCCCAGGTATCTTATGCTGTCGGGTGCAATTCTAAATGGGATTGACTCCTTCATTTCTCTTTCTTCAGTCTCATTGTTAGTGTATAGAAATGCCATTGATTTCTGGGCATTGATTTGTATCCTGCAACGCTACTATATTGCTGCATGAGTTCTAGCAATCTTGGGGTGGAGGCTTTTGGGTTTTCTATGTAGAGTATCATGTCATCAGTGAAGAGGGAGAGTGTGACTTCTTCTTTGACAATTTGAAAGCCTTTAATGTCTTTTTGATGTCAGATTGCTGAGGCTAGGACTTCCAGTAGTACGTTGAATAGCAGTGGTGAGAGTGGACATCCCTGTCTTGTTCCTGATCTTAGGGGAAATGCTCCTAGTGCTTCCCCAGTGAGAATGATATTTGCTGTGGGCTTTTTGTAGATGGCTTTTAAGATGCTGAGGAATGTTCCCTCTATCCCTGCGCTCTGAAGAGTTTTGATCAGGAATGGATGCTGTGTTTTGTCAAATGCTTTCTCTGCATCCAGTGAGAGGATCATATGGTTCTTGGTTTTTCTCTTGCTGATATGATGAATCACATTGATGGTTTTACGAGTGTTGAACCAGCCTTGTGTCCTGGGGATAAATCTTACATGGTCATGGTGAATAATTTTCTTAATGTACTATTGGATCCCATTGGCTTGTATCTTGTTGAGAATTTTTGCATCCATGTTCATCATGGATATTGGTCTGTAATTCTCCTCTTTTTTTGTGGGATCTTTGTCTGGTTTGGGAGTTAAGGTGATGCTGGCCTCATAGAACCATTTTGGAAGTACTCCATTTCTTTCGATCTTTCCAAACAGCTTTAGTAGAATAGGTTTGATTTCTTCTTTAAACGTTTGATAGAATTCCCCTGGGAAGTCATCTGGCCCTGGACTCTTGTGTCTTGGGAGGTTTTTGATGACTGCTTCAATTTCCTCCCTGGTTATTGCCCTCTTCATGTTTTCCATTTCTTCCTGTTCCAGTTTTGGTAGTTTCCGACTTTCCAGGAATGCGTCCATTTCCTCTCGATTGCTAATTTATTGTCGTTTAGCTGTTCATAATATGTTTTTAAAATCATTTGTATTTCCTTGGTGTTGGTAGTGATCTCTCCTTTCTGATTCGTGATTTTATTAATTTGAGTCTTCTCTCTCTTCTTTTTAATAAGGTTGGCTAATGGTTTATTTATGTTATTAATTCTTTCAAAGAACCAACTCCTGGTTCTGTTGATCTGTTCCACAATTCTTCTGGTCTCCATTTCGTTGAGTTCTGCTCGAATCTTAATTAACTCTCTTCTGCTGGGTGTAGGGTCCATCTGCTGTTATTTCTCTAGCTCCTTCATGTGTAAGGTTAGGTTTTGTATTTTACTTCTTTCCCATTTTTGAATGAATGCTTGTATTGGGATGTTTTTCCCCCTTAGCACTGCTTGTGCTGCATCCCAAAGATTTTGAACGGTTGTGTCTTCATTATCATTAGTTTCCATGAATCTCTTTATTTCTTCCTTAATTTCCTGATTGACCTTTCATCTTTTAGCAGGATGGTCCTTAACCTCCATGTGTTTGAGGTCCTTCCAGACTTCTTGTTGTGATTTAGCTCTAATTTCAAGGTATTATGGTCTGAGTATATGCAGGGGATGATCCCCATCCTTTGGTATCAGTTCAGACCCGATTTTTGACCCAGTATGTGGTCTATTCTGGAGAAAGTTCCATGTGCACTTGAGAAGAATGTGTATTCAGTTGAGTTTGGAGGTAAAGTTCTGTAGATATCTGTGAAATCCATCTGGTCAAATGCATCATTTAAAGCTCTCCTTTCTTCGGATATGTTGTGCTTCGAAGACCTATCGAGTGTAGAAAGAGCAAGATTGAAGTCACCAAGTATAAGTGTATTATTATCTAAGTATTTCTTCACTTTGGTTATTAATTGGTTTCAATATTTTGCAGCTCCCACCTTCAGGGCATATATATTGAGGATTGTTAAGTCCTCTTGTTGGATGAGATCCATACTCATACTTAAGTATGAGATAGTGTCCCTCTTCATCTCTCACTACAGTCTTCGGGGTAAATTTTATTTTATTTTATTTTATTTATTTTTTTTAAATTTTTTATTGGTGTTCAATTTATCAACATACAGAATAACTCCCAGTGCTCATCCCATCAAGTATCCCCATCAGTGCCCGCCACCCACTCAGGCCCACCCCCCACCCCCCTCCCCTTCAACCATCCCCAGTTCGTCTCCCAGAGTTAGGAGTCTTTATGTTCTGTCTCCCTTGCTGATATTTCCCGCATATTTCTTCTCCCTTCCCTTATATTCCCTTTCGCTATTATTTATATTCCCCAAATGAATGAGAACATACACTGTTTGTCCTTCTCCGATTGACTTACTTCACTCAGCATAATGCCCTCCAGTTCCATCCACGTTGAAGCAAATGGTGGGTATTTGTCATTTCTAATGGCTGAGTAATATTCCATTGTGTACATAAACCACATCTTCTTTATCCATTCATCTTTCGATGGACACCTAGGCTCCTTCCACAGTTTGGCTATTGTGGACATTGCTGCTAGAAACATTGGGGTGCAGGTGTCCCGGCGTTTCATTGCATCTGAGTCTCTGGGGTAAATCCCCAACAGTGCAATTGCTGGGTCGTAGGGCAGGTCTATTTTTAACTCTTTGAGGAACCTCCACACAGTTTTCCAGAGTGGCTGCACCAGTTCACATTCCCACCAACAGTGTAAGAGGGTTCCCTTTTCTCCGCATCCTCTCCAACATTTGTAGTTTCCTGCCTTGTTGATTTTCCCCATTCTCACTGGTGTGAGGTGGTATCTCATTGTGGTTTTGATTTGTATTTCCCTGATGGCCAGTGATGCAGAGCATTTTCTCATGTGCATGTTGGCCATGTCTATGTCTTCCTCTGTGAGATTTTTCTTCATATCTTTTGCCCATTTCATGATTGGATTGTTTGTTTCTTTGGTGTTGAGTTTAAGAAGCTCTTTATAGATCTTGGAAACTAGTCCTTTATCTGATACGTCATTTGCAAATATCTTCTCCCATTCTGTAGGTTGTCTTTTAGTTTTGTTGACTGTATCCTTTGCTGTGCAAAAGCTTCTTATCTTGATGAAGTCCCAATAGTTCATTTTTGCTTTTGTTTCTTTTGCCTTCATGGATGTATCTTGCAAGAAGTTACTGTGGCCAAGTTCAAAAAGGGTGTTGCCTGTGTTCTCCTCTAGGATTTTGATGGAATCTTGTCTCACATTTAGATCTTTCATCCATTTTGAGTTTATCTTTGTGTATGGTGAAAGAGATTGGTCTAGTTTCATTCTTCTGCATGTGGATGTCCAATTTTCCCAGCACCATTTATTGAAGAGACTGTCTTTCTTCCAATGGATAGTCTTTCCTCCTTTATCAAATATTAGTTGACCATAAACTTGAGGGTCCACTTCTGGATTTTCTATTCTGTTCCATTGATCTATGTGTCTGTTTTTGTGCCAGTACCACACTGTCTTGATGACCACAGCTTTGTAGTACAACCTGAAATCTGGCATTGTGATGCCCCCAGATATGGTTTTCTTTTTTAAAATTCCCCTGGCTATTCGGGGTCTTTTTTGATTCCACACAAATCTTAAAATAATTTGTTCTAACTCTCTGAAGAATGTCCATGGTATTTTGATAGGGATTGCATTAAACGTGTAAATTGCCCTGGGTAACATTGACATTTTCACGATATTAATTCTGCCAATCCATGAGCATGGAATATTTTTCCATCTCTTTGTGTCTTCCTCAATTTCTTTCAGAAGTGTTCTATAGTTTTTAGGGTATAGATCCTTTACCTCTTTGGTTAGGTTTATTCCTAGGTATCTTATGCTTTTGGGTGCAATTGTAAATGGGATTGATTCCTTAATTTCTCTTTCTTCAGTCTCATTGTTAGTGTATAGAAATGCCATTGATTTCTGGGTGTTGATTTTGTATCCTGCCACGCTACGAAATTGCTGTATGAGTTCTAACAATCTTGGGGTGGAGGCTTTTGGGTTTTCTATGTAGAGTATCATGTCATCGGTGAAGAGGGAGAGTTTGACTTCTTCTTTGCCAATTTGAATGCCTTTAATGTCTTTTTGTTGTCTGATTGCTGAGGCTAGGACTTCCAATACTATGTTGAAAAGCAGTGGTGAGAGTGGACATCCCTGTCTTGTTCCTGATCGTAGGGGAAAGGCTCCCAATGCTTCCCCATTGAGAATGATATTTGCTGTTGGCTTTTCGTAGATAGCTTTTAAGATGTCGAGGAAAGTTCCCTCTATCCCTACACTCTGAAGAGTTTTGATCAGGAATGGATGCTGTATTTTGTCAAATGCTTTCTCCGCATCCAGTGAGAGGATCATATGGTTCTTGGTTTTTCTCTTGCTGATATGATGAATCACATTGATTGTTTTACGAGTGTTGAACCAGCCTTGTGTCCCGGGGATAAATCCTACTTGGTCATGGTGAATAATTTTCTTAATGTGTTGTTGGATCCTGTTGGCTAGTATCTTGTTGAGAATTTTTGCATCCATGTTCATCAGGGATATTGGTCTGTAATTCTCCTTTTTGGTGGGGTCTTTGTCTGGTTTTGGAATTAAGGTGATGCTGGCCTCATAGAACGAATTTGGAAGTACTCCATCTCCTTCTATCTTTCCAAACAGCTTTAGTAGAATAGGTATGATTTCTTCTTTAAACGTTTGATAGAATTCCCCTGGGAAGCCATCTGGTCCTGGACTCTTGTGTCTTGGGAGGTTTTTGATGACCGCTTCAATTTCCTCCCTGGTTATTGGTCTGTTCAGGTTTTCTATTTCTTCCTGTTCCAGTTTTGGTAGTTTGTGGCCTTCCAGGAATGCGTCCATTTCTTCTAGATTGCCTAATTTATTGGCATATAGCTGTTCATAATATGTTTTTAAAATCGTTTGTATTTCCTTGGTGTTGGTAGTGATCTCTCCTTTCTCATTCATGATTTTATTAATTTGAGTCTTCTCTCTCTTCTTTTTAATAAGGTTGGCTAATGGTTTATCTATCTTATTAATTCTTTCAAAGAACCAACTCCTGGTTCTGTTGATCTGTTCCACAGTTCTTCTGGTCTCGATTTCATTCAGTTCTGCCCGAATTTTAATTAACTCTCTTCTTCTGCTGGGGGTAGGGTCCATCTTTTGTTTTCCCTCTAGTTCCTTTATGTGTGAGGTTAGCTTTTGTATTTGAGTTCTTTCCATTTTTTGAATGGCTGCTTGTATTGCGATGTATTTCCCCCTTAGGACTGCTTTTGCTGCGTCCCAAAGATTTTGAACAGTTGTATCTTCATTCTCATTAGTTTCCATGAATCTTTTTAATTCTTCCTTAATTTCCTGGTTGACCCTTTCATCTTTTAGTAGGATGGTCCTTAATCTCCATGTGTTTGAGGTCCTTCCACACTTCTTGTTGTGATTTAGTTCTAATTTCAAGGCATTATGGTCTGAGAATATGCAGGGGACGATCCCAATCTTTTGGTATCGGTTCAGACATGATTTGTGACCCAGTATGTGGTCTATTCTGGAGAAAGTTCCGTGTGCACTTGAGAAGAATGTATATTCAGTTGAGTTTGGATGTAAAGTTCTGTAGATGTCTGTGAAGTCCATCTGGTCCAGTGTATCATTTAAAGCTCTCGTTTCTTTGGAGATATTGTGCTTAGCAGATCTATCTAGTATTGAAAGAGCTAGATTAAAGTCCCCAAGTATAATTGAATTAATATCCAAGTATTTATTTACTCTGGTTAATAATTGGTTTAAATATTTGGCAGCTCCCACATTCGGGGCATATATATTGAGGATTGTTAAGTCCTCCTGTTGAATAGATCCTTTAAGTATGATATAGTGTCCCTCTTCATCTCTCACTATGGTCTTCGGGGTAAATTTTAGTTTATCTGATATAAGGATGGCTACCCCTGCTTTCTTTTGAGGACCATTCGAATGGTAAATGGTTTTCCAGCCTTTTATTTTCAGACTGTAGGTGTCCTTCTGTCTAAAATGAGTCTCTTGTAGACAGCAAATAGATGGGTCCTGCTTCTTTATCCAGCCTGAAACCCTGTGCCTTTTGATGGGGTCATTAAGCCCATTCACATTCAGAGTTACTATCGAAAGATATGAGTTTAGTGTCATCATGATGTCTATTTAGTCCTTGTTTTTGTGGATTGTTCCACTGAACTTCTTTTTAAGGGGGAATTTTAAGAGTCCCCCTTAAAATTTCTTGCAGAGCTGGTTTGGAGGTCACATATTCTTTCAGTTCCTGCCTGTCTTGGAAGCTCTTTATCTCTCCTTCCATTTTAAATGAGAGCCTTGCTGGATAAAGTATTCTTGGTTGCATGTTCTTCTCATGTAGGACCCTGAATATATCCTGCCAGCCCTTTCTGGCCTGCCAGGTCTCTGTGGAGAGGTCTGCTGTTACCCTAATACTCCTCCCCATAAAAGTCAGGGATTTCTTGTCTCTTGCTGCTTTAAGGATCTTCTCTTTATCTTTGGAATTTGCAAGCTTAACTATTAGATGTCGAGGTGTTGAACGGGTTTTGTTGATTTTAGGGGGGGATCTCTCTATTTCCTGGATCTGAATGCCTGTTTCCCTTCCCAGATTAGGAAGGTTTTCAGCTAGGATTTGTTCAAATACATATTCTGGCCCTCTGTCCCTTTCGGCGCCCTCGGGAACCCCAATTAAACGTAGGTTTTTCTTCCTCAGGCTGTCATTTATTTCCCTTAATCTGTCTTCATGGTCTCTTAATTGCCTGTCTCTTTTGTCCTCAGTTTCCCTCTTTGCGATCAACTTGTCTTCTATGTCACTCACTCGTTCTTCCACCTGGTTAACCCTCGTCGTTAGGACTTCTAGTTTGGATTGCATCTCGTTTAATTGATTTTTAATTTCTGCCTGATTGGATCTAAATTCTGCAGTCATAAAGTCTCTTGAGTCCTTTATGCTTTTTTCTAGAGAGACCAATAGCTGTATAATAGTGCTTCTGAATTGGCTTTCTGACATTGAATTGTAATCCAGATTTTGTAACTCTGTGGGAGGGATGACTGTTTCTGATTCTTTCTTTGGAGGTGAGGTTTTCCTTCTAGTCATTTTGTTCAGTGCAGAGTGGCCAAAAGCAAGTTGTATTAGGAAAAGAAAAAAAGAGAGAGGGAGAAGGAAAGAAAAGAGAAAAAGAAGAGGAAACAAGAGAAAAGGAAGAAAGAATGAAAAAAGAGAAGAGAAGGAAAAAGAAAGGTGAAAAAAAAAGGGGTGGGGGAAGCAATCAGAAATCAAAAGGAAAAAGAAAAAACAAAAACAAAAACAAAAAAGAACTCAAAAGACAAAAAACAAGAAAAACCCAAAAATACAAAACACAAGGGGGAGTATCTTCTGATTCCGTCTTCTTTAAGTCCCTTGACTTCCCCTGGACCTTGTCTGTCCAGCTGGTCTTCTGGGGGAGCTGTTCTCGGAGCCGCGCAGCCCCCTCCCCGCAGAGCCTCTTCCTCTGCGGGAGCCGCCGCCGCGGAGCTGTTCCCGGAGCCGCGCAGCCCCCTCCGCGCGGAGCCTCTTCCTCTGCGGGAGCTGCCCCCTCGGAGCTGTCCTCGGAGCCGCGCAGCCCCCTCCCTGCGGAGCCTCTTCCTCTGCGGGAGCCGCCGCCGCGGAGCTGTTCCCAGAGCCACACAGCCCCCTCCGCGGAGCCTCTTCCTCTGCGGGAGCCGCCGCTGCGGAGCTGTTCCCGGGGCCGCGCAGCTCCCTCCCCGCGGAGCCTCTTCCTCTGTGGGAGCCGCCGCCTCGGAGCTGTTCCCGGAGCTGCGCAGCCCCCTCCCCGCGGAGCCTCTTCCTCTGCGGGATCCGCCGCCGCGGAGCTGTTCCCGGAGCCGCGCAGCCCCCTCCCCGCGGAGCCTCTTCCTCTGCGGGAGCCGCCGCCGCGGAGCTGTTCCCATAGCCGCACAGCCCCCTCCCCGCGGAGCCTCTTCCTCTGCGGGATCCGCCGCCGCGGAGCTGTTCCCTGAGCCGCGCAGCCCCCTCCCCGCGGAGCCTCTTCCTCTGAGGGAGCCGCTGCTGCGTAGCTGTTCCCGGAGCCGCGCAGCCCCCTCCCCACGGAGCCTCTTCCTCTGCGGGAGCCGCTGCCGCGGAGCTGTTCCCGGAGCCCCGCAGCCCCCTCCGCGGAGCTGGAGCCGGAGCCGCTGCCCGAACCCCTCCGAGCTGCTCCGGGTTCCCCTGTGCGCGCTGCAGCCCTTGGGAGCTCGGTGCACTCTCCTGGGCGTGCAGCAGGTGTCTGTTAGTGTCCCCGGGAGCCCGAGGGCATCCCCGCCCTCCTGGGTCCTGCTCTAACTCCCTGCGGGCCCCTCTCCGCCCGGGAAGGTCGGTGCAGCTCCTGCTCCTCTGGGACGTGGACGGGGCTCTCCTGTCCTGGGGACACTCGCCCCGGCCTCAGCCCGGCTCCTCGCGGGGCTCTCCCCCTGGGAGGCCTTTTGTGTCTTTATTTCTTTTTCCCCGTCTTCCTACCTTGCTAGAAGCGCGAACTCTTCTCACTGTAGCGTTCCAACTGGTCTCTCTTTAAACCTCAGGGCGAATTCGTAGATCTTCAGGATGATTTGAAGGTTATCTAGGTAATTTGGTGTGGACAGGTGATTTGGGGATCCTACTCTTCCGCCATCTTGCCCCTCCTCTCTTCCGCCATCTTGCCCCTCCTCGGTAAATTTTAGTTTATCTGATATAAGGATGGCTACCCCTGCTTTCTTTTGAGGATCATTTGAATGGTAAATGGTTCTCCAACCTTTTATTTTCACATTGTAGGTGTCTTCTGTCTAAAATGCATCTCTTGTAGACAGCAAATAGATGGGTCCTGCTCTTTTATCCAGTCTGAAACCCTGCACCTTTTGATGGGGTCATTAAGCCCGTTCACATTCAGAGTTACTCTTGACAGATATGAGTTTAGTGTCATCATGATATCTATTCAGTCCTTGTTTTTGTGGATTGTTCCACTGAACTTCTTCTTAAAGGGGAATTTTAAGAGTCCCCCTTAAAATGTCTTGCTGAGCTGGTTTGAAGGTCACATATTCCTTCAGTTCCTGCCTGTCTTGGAAGCTCTTTATCTCTCCTTCCATTTTGAATGAGAGCCTTGCTGGATAAAGTATTCTTGGTTGCATGTTCTTCTCATTTAGGACCCTGAATATATCCTGCCAGCCCTTTCTGGCCTGCCAGGTCTCTGTGGAGAGGTCTGCTGTTATCTCAATGCTCCTCCCCATAAATGTCAGGGATTTCTTGTCTCTTGCTGCTTTAAGGATCTTCTCTTAATCTTTGGAATTTGCAAGCTTCACTATTAAATGTCGAGGTGTTGGACGGTTTTTATTGATTTTAGGGGGGGATCTCTCTATTTCCTGGATCTGAATGCCTGTTTCTCTTCCCATATTAGGAAACTTTTCAGCTATGATTTGTTCATATACATACTCTGGCCTTCTGGCCCTTTTGGCACCCTCGGGAAACCCAATGAAATGTAGGATTTTCTTCCTCAGGCTGTCGTTTTTTCCCTTAATCTGTCTTCATGATCTTTTAATTCTCTGTCTCTTTCTTTCAGTTTCCCTCTTTGCCATCAACTTTTCTTGTATGTCACTCACTCGTTCTTCCACCTAATTAACCCTCATCGTTAGGACATCTAGTTTGGATTGCATCTCATTCAATTGATTTTTAATTTCTGCCTGATTGGATCTAATTTCTGCAGTCATGACGTCTCTTGAGGCATTTATTCTTTTTTTCTGGATCCACCAGTAGCTCTATAATAGTGCTTCTTATTTGGCTCTCTGACATTGAATTGTAATCCTGATTTTGTAACTCTGTGGGAGACAGGACTGTTTCTGATTCTTTCTTTTGAGGTGAAGTTTTCCTTTTAGTCATTTTGCTCCATGCAGTGTGGCCAAAAACACGTTGTACTGGGAGATGGAGAAAAAGAGAGAGAGAGAAGGAAGGAAAAGAGATAAAGAATAAAGAAGAAAGGAAAAAAAGGAACAAAGAGAAGAAAAACAGAAAGAAAAAGAAAGAAAGGTGAAAAAAAGGTGGGGGAAGCAATCAGAAATCAAAAAGAACAACAACAACAAAAAAGAACACACGGGGAGTATCTTCTGATTCTGTATACTTTAAGGCCCTTGACTTCCCCTGGAACTTATCCCTCTAGTGGTCTTCTGTGGGAGGGGCCTGTGGTGCTGATTTTCAGGTGTTAGCACTTGGGGGAGCTGCTCTGCCCCCTGCCTGGGGGAGGGCTCAGTGGGGGTTGTTTACCCTGTGAGGCTACTGGAGGAACAACTCCAGTGGCTGTGGCAGCTCTGGAAACCTGGATTCATCCCCCACAGTAACTGTGGAGCTCTCTGTCTGCAGGGGCATGGAAGCTCCACGGTGGGGCTGCTGATCTGCTCAGCTTGGGGCAGGAGCGTCCTCACTGTCCTGGGCCCTCCTGGCCTCTGAATATCCCCAGGGAGGCTGGATTGTGGGCTGTGGCCCGTCACCCTCTGCTCCTGGTCTGTGCTGTTGGATTCGCGCTCTTGGCCACGCAGCCACCTCTCCACAGAGCCCCCATCCGAGCCCCTCTGAGTTGCTCCTGGAGCCGCCCAGCCCCCTCCGCACTGTGCCTCTTCCTCTGCCAGAGCCACCGCCGTGGAACTCTTCCCAGAACCAGGCAGCCCCCTCCGCAGAGCCACCGCCCATGCCCCTCTGATCTGCTCCCACATCAATATGTGCCCGCTGCAGCACTTAGGGAGCTCGTCGCACTCTCCTGTTTGAGCAGCAGGTGTCTGTTAGTGTCCCAGGGAGCCCAAGAGCACTCCCGCCCTTCAGGGGTCCTACTCTAACTCCCTGTGCACCAGGAAGATTGGTGCAGCTTCTGCTTTTCTGGGACAGAGCCTCCTGTCCTGGGAACACTCGCCCTAGCCTTAGCCCAGCTCCTCGTGGGACCCCTCCGCTTTGGATGCCTTTTGTTTCTTTATTTCTTTTTCCCCCATCTTCCTACCTTGATTGAAACGCGAACTTTTCTCGATGTAGCATTCTAGCTGGTCTCTGTTTAAATCTCAGGCCAAATTCGAAGATTTTCAGGATGATTTGAAGGTTATCTAGGTAATTTGGTGGAGACAGGTGATTTGATTTTGAAGACCCTATTCTTCTGTCATCTTGCCCCTCCTCCTGTATGTTGTCTTTTAGTGTTGTATCTTTCCTTTTTTTTTTCTTTCCTTCATTTTGTGGAAGCTTTTCAATTTGATGAAGTCCCAATAGTATTTTTGCTTTTGTTTCCCTCAACTCAGAGGTATATCTAGAAAGAATATCCAATGGCCAGTGTAAAAGGCGTTGCTGCCCATCTTTTCTTCTTTTTATGGTTTCAGGTCTCACTTTTAGGTCTTTCATACATTTTGAGTTTATTTTTTATATATATGGTGTAAGAAAATGTTCCAGTTTCATTCTTCTGCATGTGGCTGCCTGGTTTTCCCAACACCATTTATTCTTATCCTGGGGTCAGGGTTAGGGTTTGTTGAAGAGACTGTCTTGGTGCCATTGGATATTCCTTCCTGCCTTGTTGATTAATGGATCATAGAGTTACAGGTTTGTATCTTGTTTCGGCTTTCCATTCTGTTCTATTGATCTAAGCGTCTCCTGTTGGGAGATTCTTGATTGCTGATTCAATTTCTTTGCTGGTTATCTCTCTGTTCAAGTTTCTTATTTCTTCCTTTTTCATTTTTGCTTTGTTATATATTTCTAGGAATTGATGTATTTCTTCCAGGTTCTAGGTTGCTGGCATATCATTTTTCATAATGTTCTCTTATAATCATTTGTATTTCTCTAGTGTTGGTTGTTATTTCTCTTTTCTCATTTGTGATTTTATTTGGGTCCTTTCTCATCTTTTTATCTTTTTTCTTTTTTAAAGATTTTATTTATGTATTCACGAGAGGCACAGAGAGACAGAGGTATAGGCAGAAGGAAAATAAGCCTCCATGCGGGGAGCCTGATGTGGGACTTGATCCCCAGGACCCAGGGAACATGACATGAGCCAAAGCAGATACTCAACCACTGAGGCACCCAGGTGCCTTGCTGATTCAATTCCTTTGCTAGTTATGGGTCTGTTTATATTTTCTATTTCTTCCTATGTCAGTTTTGCTCGTTTGCACATTTCTAGGTATTTGTCCATTTCTTCCAGGTCTCCCAGTTTGTTATCGAATAATCTTTCATAGTATTCCCTTATAATTGTCTTATTTTTCTGGTGTTGATTGTGATCTCTCTTCTCTCATTTGTGATTTAATTTATTTAGGTCTTTTCTCTTTTCTTGGTGATAAGGCTGGCTAGGGCTTGATCCATTTTATTAATTATTTTGAAGAACCAGCTCTTAGGTTTGTTATTCCATTCTACTGTTTTGTTGTTTCTGTATTGTTTCTTTCTGCTCTAATCTTTATTTTTTTCCCGTCTTCTGTAGGCTTGAGGCTTTGTTTGCTATTCCTTTTCCAGCTCCTTTAGTTGGAGGGTTAGGTTGTGTATTGGAGACTTCTTGTTTCTTGAGGTAGGCCTATATTGCTCTGGACTTCCCTCTTTGGACTGCCTTTGCTACATCCCAGAGGTTTGGAGAAACATGGTTTATTTTCATCTGTTTTAAATTTACTCTTTAATTTCCTGGTTGCTCCATTCATTCTCTTGTAGATTTTCCATAATCTCCATGTATTTTTGGTCTGTCCAAATTTTTTCTTACGGTCGACTTCGAGTTTCATAGTGTCGTGGTCTGAAAATGTACAGGGTGTGATATCAACCGTCTTGTACGTGTTGTACCTGTTAAGGGCTGATTTGTGGGCCATCATATGATCTGTTCTGGAGAATGTCCCATGTGCACTTGAAAGGAATGTGTATTATGCTATAGGATGAAATGTTCTGACTATATGTGTTGAGTCCTGTAGTACAGTGTGTCAAGGCTATTGTTTCCTTGTTGATTTTCTGCATAGATGATCGGTCCATTGCCATAAGTGGGTGTTAAAACCCCTGTCATTGTATTATTATCAGTGAGTTCCTGTACGTTTGTTGTTAATTGGTTTCTATATTTAGGTACTCCCATGTTGGCAGCATAAATATTTAGTTGTTTGATCTTGATAGAGAGTCTTTTTAATTATGAAATAATGCCCTTCTTCAACTCTTCTTACAGTATTTGTTCTTTTTTGAAATTTAAATAATTTATTTATTCATTCATGAGAGATGCACTGAGAAGCAGAGGCAGAAACATAGGCAGAGGGAGATGCAGGCTCCCCAAAGGGAGGCCGATGTGGGACTCGATCCTGGGATCCCAGGATGACACCCTGAGCCAAAGGCAGATGCTCAACCACTGAGCCACCAGGTGTCCCCCAGGGTTTGGTGTCAAATCTAGTTTGTCTGATATAAGTATGGGTCCTCCAGCTTTCCTTTGATTTCCATTAGTGTGATAGATGATTTTCCATCCCCTGACTTTCAATCTGTTGGTGTCCATAGGTCTAAGATGAGCATCTTGTGGGCAGCATACAGATGGATCTTCTTTTTTAAATAACGATTGTATTTATGAGACAGTGAGAGAGAGAGAGAGAGAGAGAGAGAGAGAGAGAGAGAGAGAGAGAGGCAGAAAATTATGCAGAGAGAGAAGCAGGCTCCCAACCAGGAGCCCAATATGGGACTCGATTCCAGACTCCAGGATCACACCCTGATTCAAAGGCAGAGGCTCAACCCCTGAGCCACCCAGGCATTCCGGATCCTGTTTTTTAAGCCACTCTGATACCCTAGATCTTTAGTTTGGAGCATGAGGTCTATCAGCATTCAGAGTGATTATTGAAAGATATCAACTTAGTGCCTTTGTTTTACCAGTAGAGTTTGTGTTTCTGGTGATGTTCTCGGGTCCTTTCTAGTCCTTGTTGCTTTGGGTCTCATTTTTCCCCCACTAGAAGTGTCCCTCTACAAATTCCTTACTGGACTGTTTTAGTGGTCATGATCTCCTTTATATTTTGCCTGTCTGGGAAACTCTTTATCTCTCCTTCTATCCTGAAGGACACCCTTGCTGAAGAAAGAACTCATACAAATTTAGCTCCAATTAGAAGAAATTTAAAAACATAAAATAAATTTTTGCTATTATGATTGAGGAAAATGGCATTTAGGAGGAAAACCAGAAGCTGAAAGAGAGTAGGACAGATATCATCATCCGTAGCCTTACAGGGACCTGGTGTCCTTTCCAAGAGGGTCCCCCCCTCTGTAGGATGCTTCCTGATCCTCTGTGCTCCTTGTTGGAACCCAGCAGGCACATCTTCATGCCTCCATCACCTCTGCAGTCATGGTTTGTAGCGTCTTCCATGAATCCCGTTGGGGACCAGAGTGTCGTGTACGTAACCATCCAGCTGCTGTCTGACAACATTGGGGGGATTCCACATTTTGTTGGTTTGGGGTGTGTGTGTGTCTATCACATGCAGCTCTCACATGCAGCTATCTGATTCTCTGGCTCTGGGGATGAGCATTTCGCACCCCAGTCTGCTGGGGCCTCCACATAAGTGACCCTAAGCCCCCTGGTCTCTGCGGCTTCTCTCAGAACCATGCGTTCACTCTGCCTGTGGCCGAGGTTTTTTGGTTTCGTTTTTTTAACCACACACTCCTGTGCCTAAGACTGCAACTCCGAGAAACCACTGAGAAGCCAACACTGATGAAAACACAGGAGTGTTTATTTACAAGCTTGAGCTTATGTCCAAGTATACCTGACACAGCGGAGGAGGGACTTGGACCCCGAGGTGGGTTTTAGCTTAGTTTTAAGGGCTGGTCTCAGGGACCTCCAGAAGGGCTGGAGCAATTCTACAAGTTCTCTTTACATTTTGATATGGGGCCTTCAAGGGCGTTGAGCTCTGTTCTCATTCTAACACGGGACATTCTGGGACCTTAAGGTGTAGGCTCTTTTCTTCTTTTTTTCCTGTAACTGAAGTAATGTAAATTTTAGCTCTTATTCAAAGGGGCCTGGGATGGCTGTACTTGTGCTAGCACTGAACTTAAAGTGGAACGGCCTTAATTTTCTCAGCCTCCACACAGACAAGTGACTGAAGTTTAAAACTCCTAATTTTAGGGGCTGCCCTGATCGAGACCTGTGCTCTTCCTGCCCGGGATTGTGTCCTCCCACTCCTGGCCTTTGCTGGCCTGCTCCAGGAACGCAGTCCCGTGACTGCACAGGGGTTTGCAGCTTATGGCCACACAGAGCAGACAGCTGGCACAAGTCCCACTACTCTCAGCCAGGTTCCCGCTCCTGTGCCTGGGAACAGTTGGCGCCACCGTCCTTGGGACCTCTGGGATCCTGAGTCCACCCTGTCGCTCCAGGGATGGCCCCCCACTTCTCCACCTGAACACCTTAAGTCTAGTGTGTCCCCCACTCTAGCAGACTTCTGAAAGTTCGATTTTGTACTCTGCTGCTTATAATATTGTGCATAGACCCATCAGCTGGCTCCCTGCCCTTGTGGGATCTGGGCCTCTGTCTCCCCAAGACCAACTGATTGATTTTCATTAAGATTTTCTTTTTCTGTAATCTCTACACCCAACATGGGGCTTGAACTTGCTACCCGACGAACAAGAGTCCCATGTTCTTACGAACCGCACCAAGCAGGTCAGTCTCCCTTTGATTGATAGATACATGTTAATTGAAGCAGAGGTGTTGCATGTGTCAGGGCAGAAACTGACCCCATGCATTGAAGTGTGGTGGAGTCATTTGGACGTTGATCAATGTTCAGGAAACCATAGCTTCCCTGGGAGCCCAGGGAGCAGGGGCCACACACATGAAAAGTTGATAATTTCCTTTACCGTAGTAGATATTTTACTGATTATTTATTTAAAGTCCTATCCAATGGTAAATGTCAATCTAGCATTGGGATACAGTGAGAACGTTCTAGGAGTTGGAGGTAACTCAAGCTCCCTGTCAAGGACTAAATGTTCCAGTTCGATGTAGAGATAGGCAAGGAAGCAAAGAGTTATGAAACATGGAACGGGGGTTCCTGGCTGGCCTGGTTGGGGGATCTTGATCTCAGGGTGGTGAGTTTGAACTCCATGTTGGGTATAGAGAGGACATAAAATTAAAATATTTAACAAATAATAAATGGATGAACAAATAAAGCATGACATCAAAGGTAAGTACTTGCTTATGTCTCACCTGCGACCTATTCTTGATCTCCCCACTTGCAATACTTGACCCAGATGACGTCCTCCACAAAGGACAGTCCCACCTAAGTGGAAGTGGGCGTCTTTCAGTGTAAGACCTGTGGTCCCCCTCATTCTGCAGGGAGAGAAGAGCCGTGAAGGCACAAGTTCAGTGGATCAGCATTCACCTAGGCAGTGATCATTTCCAATCACGGTAGCCAGAGTTCGGCCACCTTTTAGGACCAGATGTCATAAGGACGCCTCTTTGGTCATTGGCTTGGATGCAGGATGGAGGCTAAACAACAAGTAGGAAGAACAAAAGAGGATGAAAACCAGAAGCTGAATGAGTGGAGGACAGATTTCACCATCCGTAGCCTTCACAGGGACCTGGTGTCCTTTCCTAGGAGGGCCTCCCCCTCGTAGGATGCTTCCTGCCCCTCTGCACTCCTTGTTGGAACCCAGGAGGCACATATCCGTTCCTCCAGCACCTGTGCTTTCATGGTTTATAGCGTCTTCCATATATCCTATTGGGGACCACAGCGTCATGTATGTAACCATCCAGCTGCTGTTTGACAACATTTGAGGGATTCCAGCTTTTGTTGGTTTTGGGGTGTGTGTGTGTCTCTCACATGCAGCTATCATGTGCCACTATCTGATCCTCTGGCTAGGAAACCCAAACGCCGAAATGGTTGGCACAACATCATTTCTGGTGCTGGTGCTGGGCGGTTAACTGGGCTCTCCTGGCTGACCCGGGGCTTCCTCATGCAGTGACTTTCCACTGGAGGGTCAGCTGAGCTGGAAGATCCGGCTCGACCACATTTCCATGTCTGACAGTGGGTCGCGCTGAGCTCCAGCTGCTTCTCTTCTCCCTGATACCTCTCCAGCAGGGAGCCAGACCTTGGGGCTGCCCTGGTGGGAGCTCCTGAGGAACTGCCTGCCCATGGCGGGGAGCCGTGGGGCTGCCGGTGTTTGGGAGTCGGGGTGGGGACGGGGATGGGGTTCCTTGGTTCCCTGTGCTGCCTGGCCTTCAGGCCGAGCCCCATGCTCACCCAGCCCCTACTCACTAGGGCGAGGAGGGTATCCTCCACACGCTGGTGTGAGAGATCCAGCACCACAAGGTGTGCACGCTGACTGCACCTGGTGAGATTGGCCCAGGTGCCTGAGCTGCAAGTGTGGGCCCCAGGAAATTTAATAAAATCCCCTACCCCTGGACAAGGAGAGCAGGACTGATTCCATTTTGTGCTACACCCGCCACCTCCCCTATGACCCCCACATGAACTACTTATTGCTTAAGGCGCTGCCCCACCTAAATCCAGCTGCTGGGCACACCCTATTCTGAAATGGGTGGACGTGTGATCACTCTGAACTTAAATTGGAATGGACTTAATTTTCACGGACTCCATGAGTCCCGTCTCATCTAATCTCCCCCTTCCCAGGAGCTCCCAAGAGAGCAACTGCAAATGACCTCACCATGGCAGCCTGTGTTGGGGGACAGGCCCAGGGAATTGGGATCAGGAAGATCTGGAGCGCGGGCGTCCCGGCTGTGCAGCGGGATTTGATGCTGCAGACTCTTATTCCCTAAGGCTATCTTGACAACTGACTTTGTACATAGAAAAGCTCTCCTTTGTCTTTAAAAGATGAAGGGCTAGTCAAAGCCTTTTTCTCTGCCTGTCTGATTGCTCAGGTTCCAATCTGAGATGTATTTCCTGTTAATAAGGATAATTTACTAACTGTAGTACTATGGTTAAAATATTCTGACACAAGTAATTCAGAGGGATGGGGTTTCTCATCTCTTCACAGCTCAGTCAGTCATCAGGAAATGCATCTTTATGCATTTGGAAAGAACTGAGAGACATTATTACCAATGGTCCTATTATGATGTGAAGGATTCTTCCCTGAGATTCTTCCCCTGTTTCAACTGACACTGAAACACTGTGAACTATTTGGAAGACAAATGTCAAGGAAATAAATGTTATGCATTGGTAATTTTAAATGCACTTGAAATATGGTGTCTAATATAATAGAAGTATTTTTATCTTATTTTTTGAATAATAAATTTATTTTTTATTAGTGTTCAATTTACCAACATACAGTATAACACCCAGTGCTCATCCCGTCAAGTGCCCCCTTAGTGCCTGTCACCCATTCACCCCACCCCGTTTTCCTCCCCTTTCATCACCCCTAATTTGTTTCCCAGAGTAAGGAGTCTTTATGTTCTTATTTTTGATATTTATTATCCCTTCCATCTCTTCAGGCTGAGGAGGCATTATACATGTTCATAAGTGTTTTTCTTTCCTTCTGATATAAAATTCTTACTTTGTTCCATCGACGGAACTCTTTAAGAAAATGGGAAAAATTAATTAAACTATTCTTAAAATGTCTTCACACTTGGAGCCTGATTCATTTAACTCAATTTTCAAAATAAATCTTATTGAATAGGAAAAAACAAAGATTTATTGAGAAATTGACAAGATAGTATAGAGAATTCTCATGCACTCGTACTCAATTTCTCCAATTTGATATCTTATAATAGTACAGTACAAATATTAGCTAATGAATCAATATTAAAATATTCGCATTAACCAAAGACCATACTTAATTCAGATTTCCTTCGTTTTTGCTAAGTTACCATCCCTCATATCACATTCCATCTGTCCTCATGTTTTCTTAAGCTCCTCTGGATTGTGACAGTCTTTCAGCCTTTCCTTGTTGTTGTTGAACTGGAACACTTTGAAAAGGAGAGTATTTTGTAAAATTTCCCTCAGTTGGGACATGTCTGTTGTTTATCTCATGACTGAACTGTGATTGTGGATGATATAGAGAGATATACTGCCATTTTTATTATATCATATAAAGGATAGATACTATCAACATGATTTATCAGTCTTGGTATCGATCTGATCATCTTGCTGAGGTTGTGTTTGTCAGCTTTCTCCATAGTAAAGTGATTCATTATTATTATTATTATCATTATTATTATTATTTTAACATTTTCATAATCTATTTTGTAGAGGGAAGTCAGTATGTGTATTCCACACATACGAATGGGAAGCTATGCTCTTCAACTTGCGGGTGGAATGTCTGCACAAATTGTTTGAAATTCTTCTACATGGGAGTTTCTCAACCTTCTGGGTTTGTTTGTTTGTTTCTCTTTCAAGGATGTTATTTATTTATTTGAGAGAGAGAGGTGAGAAAAGGCATGGGTGAGAGAGGCAGAGGGAGAGGGAGTAGCACGTTCCCTTCTGAACAAGGAGCCTGCCTTGGGACCTGGATCATGATCTTAGCCTATGGCTGAAGTTTAACTGACTGAGCCACCCAGGTGCCCCTCTTTCTTTCTTTCACTATTTTTAATATTAGTATAGATTCATGGATATTTATTTTACACTTTGGGTTATAATCCAGCGCTACTTATTTTGTTGCTTATATTGTATCAGCTCTGGCCCTGGGAGCTCTTTCAGTTCACACCTGTGTCCCTTTAACATATTTCCATCAGTGTGGAGTCTTTTGTCTGTTCATAAATTTTTAAAAGACAAACTTTATGTAAATCTCATTTTTGATTGGCACATTGTTTCTGTCCCCATCCCTATCTTTGCCTCCTTCCCTCTCTCTTGACTGTTTCATTTCTTTATTTATTATGATCTGAAAATAGGAAAGGACATAGGATCTCAAATTTTGCTATTTTACGGTAAATCAATTCTCCTTGGTGCCTAGCCGGTGGTTCTCGAATGTTAGTGTACAAAAGAATAACCTGGAGAGCTTGTTAATATGGCCAGCCAGCATTTTAATTTTTTTAAGTTAAAGGAAGGGGCAGCTTAGGATTCTGCATGTTAACTGGTTTGCTCAGAAAATAATAATGGAGTTCCTTGAGGGCTTTGCTTTGAAAAGCAGTGACCATGGGGCAGATGACTATTCTGATACACATATTTATGATTTCTAGTGGCTTGGACCCATATACCTACCGCTTGTGATAAAAAGGGATATAGATTTGGGATTTTCTATCACCATAGGAAAAACCCTAAAATACTCAGGATCTATGCTCAGAGTTAGTTTTATATTTTAGCATTTGAGTATATATAAGATCCCCCATCTTTTTGTGCTCATTATAGAGGGTTGAGGACCCCACAGCAGCATTTCAGGTCTGAGAGGGAACTGAGGAATCATCAGCTCTGGTCCTCACTTCTGAGGCACAGGAATGAAACTGAGAGTTCCAGAGGATTTGATTGTCCAAGTTTACGTGCTTATTGGTGGTGGAGCTAGGTCTGAAAAAGGTCTTCCTAGAGATGGTTCCATCAAGACAGACACCATTGAACATAACTAGTTTAGATAGGCTTTTGTGAAATAGACAATTTTGGGTTACTCTTTCTCCTTTTATAATTTCATATAAAGGTACGACTGTGTGGGACACAGGAAATTTAACAAAAATCCCCTAACCCTGGACAAGCAGAGCAGGACTGATTCCATTTTCTGCTACACCCGCCACCTCCCATATGACCCCCACAATACCTGCTTATTGCTTAAGACGCTCCCCCACCCTAGCAAAACCGCTGTGCACACCCTAGTCAGAAATCGGCTCCTAACAATGTAACCCTGCTTTGTGCCCACCAAAAGTGTGCGCTGATCCTGACCAAAGTAATAGGCCAACTCAAGTGAATACTATAGGGTAAGGTGTAATTCAATCGGTCACCTGCCTGTGGACCGAAATGACTGTGCAACTTTCTGTGTATCCCATGTGCCACTGGCCCCTATAATGCTGCTATGCCTCTTAGTCTCAGGGTCCAAACCCTGCTCCGCTGTGTCGGGTACACTTGGACCCAAGCTCAAACTTGTAAATAAACCCTCGTGTGTTTGCATCGCTGTCGGCTCCTCGGTGGTTTCACGGATTCACAATCTTGGGCACAACAAAACTCTCCCTCTTCACCAATGACATGATACTTGACGTAGAAAACCCAAAAGCCTCCACCCCAAGATTGCTAGAACACATACAGCAATATGGCAGCATGGCAGGATACAAAATCAATGCCCAGAAGTCAGTGGCATTTCTATACACTGAAGAAAGAGAAATTAAGGAGTCAATCCCATTTACAATTGCACCCAAAAGCATCAGATACCTAGGAATAAGGCTAACCAAACAGGTAAAGGATCTATACCCTAAAAACAATAGAACACTTCTGAAAGAAATGGAGGAAGACACAAAAAGATGGAAAAATATTCCATGCTCATGGATTGGCAGATGAATATTGTGAAAACGTCAGTGTTACCCAGGGCAATGTACATGTTTAATGTAATCCCTATGAAAATACCATGGATTTTCTTCAGAGAGTTAGAACAAATTATTTTAAGATTTGTGTGGAATCAGAAAAGACCCCGAATAGCCAGGGGAATTTTAAAAAAGAAAACCATATCTGGGGGCATCACAATGCCAGATTTCAGGTTGTACTACAAAGCTGTGGTCATCAAGACAGTGTGGTACTGGCACAAAAACAGACACATAGATCAATGGAGCAGAAGAGAGAATCCAGAAGTGGAACCTCAACTTTATGGTCAACTAATATTCAATAACAGTGGAAAGACTATCCACTGGAAGAAAGACGGCCCCTTCAATAAATGGTACTGAGAAAACTGGACATCCACATGAGGAAGAATGAAACTACACCACTCTCTTGCACCAGACAAAGATGACCTCAAAATGGCTGAAAGATCTAAATGTGAGACAAGAGTCCATCAAAATCCTAAAGGAGGACACAGGCAACACCCTCTTTGAACTCGGACACAGTAACTTCTTGCAAGATACATCCATGAAGGCAAAAGAAACAAAAGCAAAAATGAACTATTGGGACTTCATCCAGATAAGAAGCTTTTGCACAGTAAAGGATACAGTCAACAAAACTAAAAGAAAACCTACAGAATGGGAGAAGATATTTGCAAATGACGTATCAGATAAAAGGCTAGTTTCTAAGATCTATAATGAACTTCTTAAACTCCACACCAAAGAAACAAAGAATCCAATCATGAAATAGGCAAAAGACATGAACAGAAATCTCACAGAGGACGACATAGACATGGCCAACATGCACATGAGAAAATGCTCTGCATCACTTGCCATCAGGGAAATACAAATCCAAAACCCAATGAGGTACCACCTCACACCAGTGTGAATGGCGAAAATTAACAATGCAGAAAACTGCAAATGTTAGAGAGGATGCGGAGAAAAGCGAATCCTCGTGCACTGTTGGTGGGATTGTGAACTGGTGCAGGTACTATGGAAAACTGTGTGGAGGTTCCTCAAAGAGTTAAAATTGGACCTGCCCTATGACCCAACAATTGCACTGTTGGGGATTTACCTCAAAGATACAGATGCAATGAAATGCTGAGACACCTGCACCCCGATGTTTAGAGCAGCAATATCCACAACAGCCAAACTGTGGAAAAAGCCTCAGTGTTCAAAAGGTGAATGGATAAAGAAGATGTTGTTTATACATACAATAGAATGTTACTCAGTCATTAGAAATGACAAATACCCACCATTTGCTTCAACATGGGTGGAACTGGAGGGTATTATGCTGAGTGAAATGAGTCAATCAGTGAAGGACAAACATTATATGTTCTCATTCATTTGGGGAATATAAATAATAGTGAAAGGGAATAGAAGGGAAGGGAGAAGAAATGGGTATGAAATATCAGAAATGGCGACAGAAGGTAAAGACTCCTAACTCTGGGAAATGAACTAGGGGTGCTGGAAGGGGAGGAGGGTGGGGGTGGGTGTGAATGGGTGATGGGCACTCAGGGGGGCACTTCTGGGATGAGCATTGGAGCCTCAACTGGACCTAGTGACTCTAGTACCCCTCTGGGCCTCACCCTGATGTGGTGACTCTGGTCCCCACGTGGATGTCACCAGGACCGGGTGACTCTGGTCCCCTCTGGGCCTCACCTGGAGCTGGGGACTCTGGGCCTCAACTGGGCCTCAACTGGACCTGTTCAATCTACTCCTCACTAAGGCCTCAACTGGACCTTGTAACTCTGGTCCTACCTGGGCATCCCAGGGACATGATTACTCTGATCCCCACCTGGGCCTCACCTGAGTCTTACTGGGATCTGGTGACTCTGGTCCTCAGCTTAGCCTCACCTGGATCTGGTAACTGGTCCCCACCTGGGCATCACCTTACCTGGTGGCTCTGTTTCCCACATGGACCTCACCTGGTCCTTGTGTCTCTCGTTTCCTTCTAGGCTCATCTGTACCTGGTGAATCCGGTCCCCACCTGGGCCTCACCTGGAACTGGTGACTCTGGTCCTCTGCTTGGCCTTACCTGGACCTGGTGACTGTGTTCCCCACCTGGGCCTCACCTGGACCTGGTGAATCTGTTTCCCACCTGGGCTCACCTGGACCTGGTGACTCTGATCCCATCCTGGGCCTCATCTGGGTCTGGTTTCTGTGGTCCCCACATGGGCCTCAACTGGATATGATGGCTCTAGTTCTCACATCAGGTTCACCTGGACATGGTGACTGTGGTCCCCTTCTTGGCCTCACCTGAACCTGGTGACTCTGAGCACCATCTTGGCCATACCTTGACTTGGTCGCTCTGTCCTCACCTGGGTGTCTTTCAGACCTTGTTAATCTGTTCCACACCTGGGCTTCACCTGAACCAGGGATTTCTGGTCCCCTTCTGGGCTGATCCTTGACCTGGTGACTCTGGTCCCCTCCTGGGCCTCACCTGGACCGGGTGACTCTGGTTTGCACATGGACCTCACCTGGAGCTGGTACGTGTGGTGTCCTTCTGGCCTCACCTGGACATGGTGACTCTGGTCCCCATCTAGGCCTCACCTGGCCCTGGTGACACTGGTCCTCAGCTTGGCCTCACCTGGACCTGCTGAGTGTGGTTGCCACCGGGGTCTCACCCGGGCCTGGAGACTCTGGTCTCCACCGGGGTCTTCCCCATAACTGGTGAATCTGGTCCTTACCTGTTCCTTAACCAGACCTGGTGACTCTGGTCACCACCTGGGCCACAAATGGACCTGGTGGCTCTGGTTTCCACATGGGGCTCACCTGGACCTGGGTCCTGTCATCTCCTTCTAGGCCTCACCTGGACCTGGTAACTCTGATCCTCATCTGGGCCTCATCTGTACTGGTGACTCTGGTCCCCTCTTGTGCCTCAGCTGGACCTGTTGACTCTAGTCCTCAGTTTTGCCTCACCTGGACCTGGAGACTGTGTCCCCACCTGGGCCTCATCCAGACCTTGTGACTTTGGTCCCCACCTGGGCCTTACCTTGAGTTGGTAAATCTGGTCCCCCCTGGGATTCACCTGGACCTGGTGAATCTGGTTGCCACCTGGGCCTCACCTGGACCTGGTGCCTCTGGGCTCCACCTGGGCCTCAACCTGGACCTGGTCTTTTTGGTTCCCACCTGAGCCTCATCTGGTCCTGGTGGCTCTGGGTCCCACATGGGGCTCACCTGTACCTGCTGACTGTGGTCCTCACGTGGTCCTCACCCAGAGCTGGTGACTGGTATGTGAGGAGTCTGCTCCAGATTCACCCTCTCCCTCCACCCCTCCCCACTGCACCCTCTCTCAAGTAAATCTTCTGAAAATGCACATCAAGGCATGTGAGCATCTTTATCCCCTCTTCAGAGGTGCCTTCATATGTGTAATGACCATTTTAATGCCTTTCATGGACCCACCGTGACTCCCATCAGAAACCCCTTTTCTTTGATATTACTGAAGTACAGTCAACACACAATGTTATGGCAGTTTCAGGGCTACGACCTAGTGATTTGACAATTCTCTGCATACTCAGATCTCCCCACGAGAAGTGTCATCAGCATCTGTCCCCATACAAAGTTGTCACAATAGTGACACAACTGTGAAATAGTGAAATAGTGAATTTTCACAACTGTGAAATAGTGTCACAATAGTTGTCACAACTGACTCTATTGTCTAGGCTGTACTTTCTAAATATCTGTGAATTATTTATTTGAGAACCAGATGATTATAGCTCTTAATATGCTTCGTCTATATTGCCCAACTCCCACTGGTATCCCCTCTGGCTATCCGTCACCATGATCCATCATATTAACAAGAACAAGGACATGGGGCAGCCCAAGGGGCTCAGCAGTTTAGCGCCTGGCTTTGGCCCAGGGCGTGATCCTGGATTCCTAGGATTGAGTCCCATGTCGGGTTCCCTACATGGAGGGAGTCTCTGCATCTCTCTCTCTCTCTCTCTCTCTCACTCACTCTCTCGATCTCTGTCTCTCATGGGTAAATAAATAAAATCTTTAAAAAAAAACAAGAGAAATTTCAAAGGTATACAATCATCTCAAGTGTTGCAGAAAAAGCATTTGACAAAATACAACATAAAAAGCATAGTGGGATTTAAAAAAAAATTTTTTTGGTGTAGTGGGTTTTGAGGAAATGTATATCAACAGAATGAAGGCCATGTAGGAAGGCCCTCAGCTGACATCATCCTCAAGGCTGAAATCATGAAATCGTCTCTCCTAAGAGCAGGAACAAGCCAAGGACGTCCCCTCTCAGCACTGCAAGTCCAACCATAGTCAACAGACAGGAAACAGAAAAGGTTCCACACCTGTAAGGGGGACGTCAAAATGTCCCTATTTGCCGAAGATTTGACATTAGAAACATGAAACCCGAGAGACTCCACCAAAAACTGTTAGAACTAATGAGTGAATTCAGGAATTCAGTAAAGTTGTGGGACACCAAATAAACAGAGATCAGTAGCCTTGCTGTGTCTCGACAATGAGCACTCAGAAAGGAAATTAAGGACATGACTCCCTTATCAGGAGCATCCAAAAGAACAAAATAATTAGACTGAACCAAGAGAGTGCAAGACTTGTACACTGAAAATTACAATACTTTGGGAGGACATCCTGGGCTTGTGGGGTCGGAGCCTTCATCTTGTTAAAATGTCCACAGTTCCAGAAGCCTCTCAGTTCCAATGTCATTCATATCAAAATCATGGTGGCCGAGTTTAGAAATAGAAAAAGCCCTCGTAGCATTCATCTGGCCCCACAAATGACCCTGGACAGCAAATCAGTATAGGAGAAGCGGGACAGAGCAAGACACTGTACTCTTCTATTTCAAACGATGTCACAGAGACACAGGAGAAAGCAGTGTGGTTCTCGGGCCCCCAGCTGTCTCCGTTGGTTAAGCATCCGAATCCTGACCTCACCCCTGGTCTTGATCTCGGGGTCATGAGTTCTAGCCCTGTGCTGGGCTGTGGATGAGGAATGGAGCCTACTTAAACAAACCAAACCCACAGGGGTGTGGTTCTGGCATAAGCGGAAGGAGCAGAAGATAGAGCCTGGAAGAAAATGCACTCTGATACAGTCACTGATTTTTTAAGCTTAATTTAATTTAAACCCAATTAATTAGCAGTATAGTGTATTATACTTGCAGAGGTAGAATTCAGAGATTCACCAGTTGGAGATAACACCAGGGCTCATGAAATCACGTGCCCTCCTTCATGCCCGTCTAAGAGTTACCCTGTCCCTCCACTCCACTCCCCTCCAGCGACCCTCAGTTTGTTTCCTGTGATTGAGTCTCTTTTTCCTCCATCTCTGTTTTCATCTTGTTTTTCCTTCCCTTCACAGATGCCCATCTGCTTTGCTTCTTTAATTTCACCTATGAATGAAATCATACAGTAATTTTGTTTCCTGACTGACTTATTTCACTTAACATAATCCCATTAATTCTATCCACGTCATTGCAAATGGCAGGATTTCCTTCTCTTTGATAGCGGAGTACCATTCCTATAATCTATCATTCTATAATCTATTACCATCATCTATCTCCCATCCTCTTTATCCATCATCTGCCCGAGGACACCGAGGCTCCTCCCACAGTGTGGCTACTGTGGACCCAGCTGCTGTGGACATTGGGGTGCAGGTGTCCCGGAGTCTCACTGCATCTGTATCTTTGGAGTGTGCCCCAGGCCATGCACCTGCCGGTCGCAAGGTGGCTCTATTGGTAACTTCCTGAGGAGCCTCCACACTGTTTCCAGGGCGGCTGCACCACCCCGCGGTCCCATCCACAGTGGAAGAGGGTTGAGTGAGTTTTGAGGGATGTGGTAAAAGTCTGGTCCACATTTCATGTTGCATCCCATGGGCTCCAATTCATTGTCCTTATGTATTTCTGGGGAAGCTGGGTATTGGGCTCTGTTTCAGTGAGACATTTCCGAAGCTCACAGGCCTCAACTGCAGCCTGGAAGGAGGCCGGTGGGGCCCCGGTGCAGGCACACTGCTCCCTGCACATCCTCCTGCAGTGCATGAGCATCCCGCAGGGAGCGCCTGACCCCAGGCCCCACCCAGAGGGCACACATGCTCAGTAGGCATCATCAGCCTGCACTTACAGGAGCCTGCCTGTGCTGGGGAGGCCTGAGGAGGACATGGGGCCGCGTCCACGCTGATGAGCCCCAGCCTCCTCAGGACCTGCGGTGAGGCTTCAGGGCGACATTGGACCGCGTTCACACTGACTGTAGCCTGGGTCACCTCAGGACCTGCGTGTAAGCTTCAGGAAGATGTGGGTCCTCATCCATGCTGACAGGAGTCCCTGGGCCACGTCAGGACCTGCAGGGAGGCTTCAGGAAGATGTGACGCTGTGGCCACTCTTCCAGGAGCTTCCGGACCCCTCAGGACCCACGTTGAGGTGTCTGGTAGCTGGGGGCCGCATCCACGGTGACAGGAGCCCCGGCGTCCTCAGAATCCGCAGTTTCGCTTCGGGAGGACGTGAGGCCACATCCACACAACAGGACGGTGACCTCCTCAGGACCCCCAGTGTAGACTTCAGGAATTATGGGGATGTGTCCATGCGGACAGAAGATCCCAGCCTTGTCTGGGCCCATGATGAGGCCTACAAAAGTTGTGGGGACCGCATCCACACTGACAGGAGTCTCCGGCCTCCTCAGGGCCCATTATGAAGTTTAGGGATGATTTAGGGCTGCGTCCATGCTGACGGGAGCCCCCAGCCTCCTCATGTCTTATGGTGAGGCTTGAGGAAAATGTGGGGCCACGTCAACACTGACAGGACCCCCGTCCTCCTCACGACCTGCACTTTGGTTTCAGGACATATGGGGCTTCTTCTATGTCTCCACATCTGGAGAGATGTGGCTCTGAGAAAATTTGCACTAAGAAACATTGTCATAGTTTCAGTATTCCCTCCCCACGATTTGTGAGACCTAATTACTTCCAAACTCCTTTTTCCTCCTTTTGGTTTTGGATGGCAATGCTGCTCTGTGACTGACCTACACAATCAATGACTCAGTAAGTATCACAACAGTTCAACTCTGTGGAGAGATCCCAAGGGTCTGCTGGAGAAGTATGAAGGAGAACTGTGGACTTGCTTGTTTTACTTTCAGAAATCAGCATTCAGGCTCCTGATAGCAAGTTCAAAAGACTGCAGGTGGTATTCTGGGGACATAGATCGAAACCCGGTGGGGACGGAGCCTGTCTCTGTGCCTGCCATATAGAAGGCCGAATAGACGTCTTTTTGGAATGAATGCATGTTGAATATATAGGAGAATCTGTGTATGCTGGGTCTGTTTTAGGTCACTGATTCATACTTAGGGAGAGACATTAATCCAGGGAATGGTTCTCTGAACAAGTCCTGGATAAATGTATGCTGTTATTTTTTTAAAGATTTATTTATTTATTCATTCAGGGAGAACAAGAGAGAGGCAGAGACACAGGCAGAGGGAGAAGCAGGCTCCATGCAGGAAGCCTGATGTGGGACTCGATCCCAGTCTCCAGGATCACACCCTGGGCTGCAGGTGGTGCTAAACCGCTGCGCCACCAGGGCTACCCTTTTTTTTTTTTTAAAGATTTATTTAGTATCCTAAGTTATTTGAAAAGGAGTAGTAAGATAGATAAGGAGTTCAGAATTGAGAAAAATATTAAAATCATTTGAGGAAAATAAAGGTGTTGATCACAGAAGTGGGTTTCTTGCAATTTACTCACTTATAGCTTGTATATTCTGAACAGAAAAAAAGAAAGGGAAGGAACCCCATGTGCTTGAGGTCATCAATTTCATCTGTAAAAAGAAAATAATACTGCCTGTCCCACAACACTGTTGTGAGGACAAGAAGTGATGGCTGTTGATGTAAAGGGTTGCTAGGTCCAGTCACCACAAAATGTAAAAACAACACATTTTATTAATATAGCTACCAATATAGCTGCAATATACTTTTTATTTTATTTATTTATTATTTATGTATTTATTCATTTGAGAGAGAGAGAGAAAGAGAGAGAGAGGGAGAGAGGCAGAGACACAGACAGAGGGAGAAACAGGCTCCATGCAGGGAGCCTGACGTGGGACTCGATCCTGCGTCTCCAGCATCACACACCAGGCTGAAGGCAGCGCTAAATCATTGAGCCACCGGGGCTGCCCTGCAATATACTTTTAAAAAATATATTTTAATTATTTATTCGAGAGAGAGAGAGAGGCAGAGACACAGGCAGAGGAAGAGGCAGCCTCTATGCAGGGAGCCCAAAGTGGGACTCCATCCTGGGTCTGCAGCATCATGCCCTGGGAAGGAGACAGTGCTAAACGGCTGAGCCACCCAGGCTGCCCTTTTTAGAGTCTTCTTAAAACACACAATTCGACTTCTTTCTAACAAAGTTTAATGTGAGTTGGTGTACCTATCAATTAAAAGCTGTAGGGTATGGATCCCAGGCTGCCCCTAAGGTGCATGTTCAGAGCCCTTCCAACTCGTCCAAGTGCAGCCTGGAAACCACCGAGCTGTTCTGAGGCCACATCCATAGCTGTGGGAACCAAGTGCCAGAGGCAGTCATGATTTACTGGATCTGAAACCCAGTTCTCTCCAGAAGCATCTGAGTCAGGGAATTAGTTTTTCTCAGGACAGGGTGAAAAATCCTTACACGATCAGGATTTCTCTGATCCCAAGAAAAATGCTTAGCGTTTTTCTTGTTGGTTGTTTTTTTCTCATGTTGCTTGGCTGTTTATCTGGTCACATTGCCCTACTTCCTATGGGAATTAGTTTTGGAAAGAAATCACTCACATAATGAAAATGATCTAGAAACTCAGGTTAACAAAATTTTCTAGCCAGTGTGGATATGTGTGATTCACAGTTGCTTTAAGCCGACAGAAGTTTGTTTGCACAAATCAATAACAACTTTTAATAAACGGACTTTACTGTTCACTGCTAAAAATATTCCTGTCAGAGGGCAAGATGGCCGAAGAGTAGGGTCCCCAAGTCACCTGTCCCCACCAAATGACCTAGCTAACTTTCAAATCATCCTGAAAACTTATGAATTTGGCCTGAGATTTAAAGAGAGGACAGCTAGAGTTCGCATTTCTATCAAGGCAGTTCCCACCTGGGCCTCACTTGGACCTGGTGACTGTGGTTCCCATCTGGGCCTCAGCCAGACCTGGTGACTACAGTCCCCAACTGGGCCTCACCTGGGCCTAGTGACTCTGGTCCCCTTCTTGGCCTCATGTGGACCTGGCAACTGTGGTCTCCACCTTGACCTCACCTGGACCTGGTGACTCTGGTCCCCACCTGGAACCCGCCTGGACATGGTAGCTGTGGACTTCATCTGGACCTGGTGACTGTGGTCCCCACCTGGGCCTCACCATACCTGGTGACTGGGCTCCTCAGCTACCAATGACTAGGATCCAGGATGGACCCTTAGTTGCTACTGATACCGGGACCATCCCCAGGGTCTCACTTGTTCCTGGTGACTATGGTCCTTGTCTGGGCTGACCTGGCTCATCCTTGGCTCTGATCCTCTCCTGGGTCTCCCCTGCTCTTGCAGGTATAGTCCGTCCTCTCGTGGGTGTGTATTGTCTATGGTCCCTTCTGGGCCTCACCTGATGGTAGTGGGCCACGATATTGGTCCTTTGCAAGACCAGCAGGGTCTCTGAGTCCTCCTGCATGGTGCTGGAATCCAAACACATCCAAGAATGATGGCGCATGAGAACCTTCCGAGGACACATGCATCAGGGTGCTCCTGAGGACAGGTCTGACCAGGGCCGGCGTCAACCCCATAGCCCTGAGGGGCACAGGCTGGGCTGAACCATCACACACGGGCCCTCACTGCCTGTCTGTCACTCGCCCACCTACAGTCCACCTTCCCAGCCACTGTCCCAGGACACGCCATCATGCTGGAATCACAGAGCGCTCCCAGCCCGGTATCAGGAGCACACGGGTGGGGGACTCAGGAGGCTCTGGGGAACTGCCGATCTGATGTTCGTGGTGATGTCTCCCAGCCTGGGGGAGATCGAAGGTTTCTCTTAGATTCCACAAGCACAACGACCAAGGGGAGAAAACAACGGACTGCACTTCATCAAAATTCAAACCTGATGCCAGCAAGAGTGAGACCAAACTCCCCACCCTGAGGGCAACGATGTGTGAATAGCCTGAAGGGGGTTTGGGGGGAGCACGAGGGACTCTGCATTCCAGTGAGTAAAGAGCAAGCCTGCTCACTGGCCAGGGGGACCCAGCAGGCCCTGACCGTCCTTCTCTGACCACAGGGTGGGGCGGGGGGGTGTCATCCCTGTCGGGATCCATGCATCTAGGATGGGCTAGAAAGGTCATGTATTGGGTCTTTCTGCACAGCACAGGGCTTACAGGGAATCGGGGGTCCTGGGGGAGCTGTAGAACTCCAACTGCAGCCTCCTTCCCTGGACAGGGACTTAGGGTGCTACCCTCACCCTGTGGGGCTGTGGAAGGGCTGTAGGAGCTGCTCACAATCATCGCATTGGGGTCGGGGTGTTTTGGACCCCAGCCCTGGAGACCGGCGCCCACACCCAGCCCCACAAGCCCGATAGTGTCCTGCGGGGAGCAGACATCAGTGGCCACTCACCTGTGACCTGTCGCTCTGTGAGTGCCTCCTCTTTATGCACCGGGGTACTGGGGAGAGTGGGAGTACTGGGGTATTGGGGAGAGTGGGAGAGTTGGGGAACTTGGGAGAGTGGGAGTTCTGGGGTACTGGGGAGAGTGGGAGAGTTGGGGAACTTGGGAGAGCGGGAGTTCTGGGGTACTTGGGAGAGTGGGAGAGGCGGGGTACTGTGGAGAGTGGGAGTCCTGAGCTACCGGGGAGAGCGGGAGAGTTGGGTCGCTGTGAGCCAGATCCGTAGCACGAGGGCTTCTGAAAGTCTGTGGACACACAGTGAGCTCCAGGCAGCAGTGGTACCCGGGGGCGGCACAGTTCCGCCCACAGTGGGGTCCCGCATCATGACTGTGGGCAGGCAGGGTCCAATCAGCACTTAGCCCTTCACCCTGAAGGCTGAGGGTCCCAGGGGAGGGTTCTGTCCCCACGCCGGGTGGGAAGGGGATGCAGGCACCCTCCCACAGCCTCAGTTCCCATCCTTGGGCCCTGCAGGCCTTCTGCCCTTCTAGGGAGACTGGGGGTCACAGACGTTCCCCTGACCTCCAGAGTTCACAGCATGGGGTTGCACTTAAGAACATTTGAGGGGTTCCTGGGTGCTTCAGTCAGTTCCACATCGACTCTTTAGTTTGGTTCAGGTCAGGATCTCGAGGTTGTGGTGTGGAGCCTTGCGTGGGGCTTGGGCTCCGTTGGGTGAGGAGTCCGCTCCAGGTTCCCCCTCTCCCTCCGCCCCTCCCCACTGCACCCTCTCTCAAATAAATCTTCTAAAAATCTACATGAAGACATGTGAGCATCTTTATCCCCTCTGCAGAGGTGCCTTCATGTGTGTAACGACCGTGTAAATGCCTTTCACGGACCCACCGGGAGTCCTACCAGAAACCCCTTTTCCTTGATATTTATTGATGTACATTGGACACACAATGTGACAGTAGTTTCAGGGGTACAACTAGTGACTTGACAATTCTGTGCCTTACTCAGCTCTCCCCATGAGAAGTGGCATCACCGTCTTTCCCCGTACAAAGTTGTCACAACAGTACTGACTCTATTCCCTAGGCTGTACTTTCTAAATTTCTGTGACTTATTTATTTGAGAACCAGACACTTATAGCTGTTACTATTGTTCATCTATGTTGCCCATGTCCTACCATGACCCTCTGTCCATCAGTCAGCAGGATCCATCACATTAACCAGAGAAAGGACATGGGGCAGCCCGGGTGATTCAAGAGGTGAGCACCTGCCTTCAGCGCAGGGAGTGATCCTGGAGTCCTGAGATCGAGTCCCACGTCGTGTTCCCTACATGGAGCCGCCTTCTCCCTCTGCCTGTGTCTCTGCCTCTCTCTCTCTCTGCTTCTCTCTCTCTCTCTGTCTTTCAAGAATATGTAAATAAATCTTTTTAAAAAAGAAAAACAAGAGAAAGGACAAAAAGCATACGATCCTCTCAAGAGTTGCAGAAAAGCATTTGACAAAACACAACATCAAAACATAGTGAGTTTTGATGAAATTTCTATCAACAGAATAAAGGCCGCTAGGAAGGCCACAGCTGACATCATCCTCAAGGGTGAAAACCTGAAATCATCTCCCCTGAGCAGTAACAAGCCAAGGAGTTCCCCTCTCAGCCCTGGAAGTCCTAATGTAGTCAACAGACAGGAAACAGCAAAGGTTCCACACCTGGAAGGGGGATGTCACACTGTCCCTATTTGCTAAAGACGCGGTACTAGAAACAGGAAACCCAAGAGCCTCCACCAAAATCTGTTAGAACTAAGGAGTTCAGTAAAGTCAGGGACACGAACTGACCCTACAGAGCTCAGTAGCCTTGCTGTGTCCCGACAATGAACACTCAGGAAGGAAATGAAGGATGTGACTCCCTTCTCAGGAGTATGACAGAGAATAAATAAAGAGACTGAACCAAAGGAGCAAAAGACTTGTTCACTGAGCCATACCAGGCTCTGGGAGGCCATCCTGGGCTCGTGGGGTGGGACCTCATCTTGTGAAAATGTCCGCACCTCCTGAAGCCACCCTCAGTTTCAATGTCATTCCTATCAAAATCATGGTGGCAGATCTTAGAAATAGGAAAAAAAAACCCATAACATCCATCCGCCCCCACAAATGACCCCGGGCAGCAAATCAGTATAGGAGAAGCAAGACAGAGTGGGATGCAGCACTTTCCTTTCAAAAGATGTCACAGAGACACAGGATAAAGCAGTGTGGTTCTCGGGCCCCGGCTGGCTCCGTCGGTTAAGCATCCGACTCCTGATTTCACCTCCCGTCCTGATCTCGGAGTCGTGAGTTCTATCCCTGGGCTTCGGCATGGACAAGGCGTGGCACCTACTTAAACAAACCAGACCCACGGGGGGTGGTCCTGGCATAAGCTGTAGGAGCAGAACAGAGAGTCCAGAAGGAAATGTGCTCTGATACAACTGATATTTTTAACTTAATTTAATTTAAACCCAATTAATTAATGTATAGTGTATTATACTTTCAGGGGAAGAATTCAGGGATTCACCAGTTGGAGATAACAGCAGTGCTCGTGACATCACGTGCCCTCCTTCATGCCGGTCCCCTGTTATCCCCTCCCCATTCCCCTCCCCTTCAGCGACACTCAGTTTGTTTCCTATGATTACGAGTCTGTATTTCCTGCATCTGTTTTCATCTTATTTGTATTTCCTTCCCTTCACAAATGTTCATCTGCTTTGCTTCTTAAATTCCACCTATGAATGACACCACACGGTCATTCTCTTTCCTGACTGACTTATTTCACTTAAGATGATCCCTCTAGTTCTATCCACGTCATTGCAAATGGCAAGATTTCCTTCTCCTTGATAGCTGAGTACCATTCCTCTCTCTATGACCATCATCTATGTCCCATCCTCTTTATCCATCTTCTCCCGAGGGCACCGAGGCTCTTCCCACAGTGTGGCTACTGTGGACTCAGCTGCTATGGACATTGGGTTGCAGGTGTCCTGAGTCTCACTGCAGTCTCTATCTTTGGAGTGAGCTCCAGGCCGTGCACCTGCTGATCGCAGGGCGGCTCTATTGGTAACTTCCTGAGGAGCCTCCACACTGTTTCCAGGGTGGCTGCACCAGCCTGCAATCCCGCCCACAGTGGAAGAGGGTTGATTGAGTTTTGCAGGACGTGGTAAATGTCTGGTCCACATTTCATTTCCCGTCCTGTGTGCTCTAATTCCTTGTCCTTAAGTATTTCTGGAGAAGCCGGGTGTTGGGCTCCATTTCAGTGAGATGTTTCTGAAGCTAACAGGCCACAGCTGGAGCCTGGAGGGAGGCATGTGCATCCCGGGTGGGTCACGGCCCCTCCTGCATGGCCTCCTGCAGTGCCTGAGCATCCCGCAGGGGGTGCCTGAGCTCAGGCCCCACCCAGGGGGCCCGCATGCACAGTAGGCCTTGTCTGCCTGCACTAACGAGAGCCCGCCTGTGCTGGGGAGGCCTGAGGAGGGCCTGGGGATGGGTCCACGCTGATGAGCTGCAGCCTCCTCAGGACCCGCGGTGAGTCTTCAGGGGGACATTGTCCGCGTTCACGCTGACAGGAGCCCTGTTCTCCGCAGGACCCGGGGTGAGATTTCAGGAAGATGTGGGCCTGCATCCACACAGACAGGAGCCCCTGGGTCGCCTCTGGACCCACGGGGTGGCTTCAGGAAGATGTGGGCCCGCATCCACGCTGATAGGAGACCCTGTGCCGCCTCTGGACCTGCGGAGAGGCTTCAGGAAGATATAGGCCTGTATCCACACTTACAGGAGTCCCTGGGCTGCCTCAGGACCCATGGGGAGGCTTCAGGAAGTTGTGAGCCCACAGTGACAGGAGACCCGGCATCCTCAGGACCCACCAACAATGACTCAGGAACACGTGGGGCCACGTCCACAATCACAGGAGCCCAGCTTCCTCAGGACACCCTGGAGGACTCTGGAGGCACCGTTGGGGGCAACGTCCACATCAGAAGGGACTCCTCAGAACCACAGGGTAAGTGAATGGGTAGAATGAATGGTAGGGTCAGGGGCGGGGAGGCAGTTGGTGGTTAGGCTTAGGTTAGATGTTAGGGGTTAGTGATTATGCTTATGGTTACGGATTAGAGGTGAGGGTGAGGGATAAGTTTAAGGGTCAGTGGTTAGGAGTTAGGATGGGGGTTAGGGATTAGGGAAAGGGGTTAGGGTTAGGGGCAGGATTTAGAGTTAGGGTTAGGGTTTAGGCATTAGGGATTAGGGCATGAGGTTATGAGTTGGGGTTAGGGTTATGGTTAGAGTCAGGGTTGGGCTTAGGTTTCCAGTTATGGTTAGGGGTTAGCGTGTGAGTTAGGGTTAGGGGTTAGGGTTAAATTTAGGGCTAGGTTTAGTGTTAGGGTGAGGGTTACTGTTAGGATAGGGGGTGCTAGGTTTAGGGGTAGTGTTTGGTTAGAGGTTAGGGTTAGGGTCAGCTCAGGGTCAGGGTCAGGGTAAGGTTTTGGAAAAGGGTAAGAGATAGGGTTAGGGAGCGGGTTAGGGGTTAGTTTTAGAGTATGGGTTAGGGTACAGTTTGGGGTATGAGATAGGATTAGTATTAGAGGGTTAGGGTTAGAGTACAGGTTAAGGTTAGGAATAGGATTTGAGTACATTAAGTTAAGGTTAGGGTTAGAGGTTAAGGTTAGGATTAGATTGAAGGTAAGGGTCAAGGTTAAGGTTTTAGAATAGGATTAGGAGTTAGGGTGAGGGTTGGCAGGAAGGTTCAGTGAATGTGTTTCAGTCTTGGGGTTTGTGTTTGGTTTTCAATTAGTGATAGGTCTTGTTTAAGGGTTAGGTTAACATTAGGATTAAGTGTAGGGTTAGGGTTATGTCTGTGTATGGTTAGAGTTTGGGTCGTGGCTTGTGCCTGCACTGGGACTCCTAGTATCTTGGGCACTTTAGTTTTATGCACTCTATGTAGGTTTTGGGTTCAAAGATAGCCTGACTCCACCAAGTCAGTGGCCTCCCCTGAGAATCAAAATCCAGGCTTCTGCTGGGCTCAGAATAGACATGGCAGGCTTCTCCTGAGCTGAGCTAAGGAGGGGATTTGTGGTTCTAAATACTCTTTATCAATTCTTTTCAATTAGATTCTTTTCGATTCGATTCGATTATTTTCTATTCGATTTGATTCCTTTCGATTCTTTTTGATTCGATTCGATTATTTTTGATTCGATTCGATTCTTTTCGATTCGTTTCAATTTGATTCGATTCGATTCTTTTCAAAACGATTCTATTATTTTCAATTCGATTCAATTATTTTCAATTCATTTTGATTCCATTCGATTATTTTTGATATGATTTGATTATTTCCGATTTGGTTAGATTCTTTTCAATTCGATTCGATTCTTTTCGATTCAACTTGATTATTTTCGATTCAATTCTATTCTTCTCAATTTGATTCGATTCTTTTTGATTCAATTCGTGTATTTTCAATTTGATTCGATTCGATTGTTTTCGATTCGATTCGATTCGATTATTTTCAATGATTTCGATTCAATTCGATTCATTTCGATCATTTTCAATTCAAATCGATTCTTTTAGATTTGATTTGATTCTTTCAATTCGATTCGATTTGATTCGATTATTTTTGATTCTTTTCGATTCGGTTCAATTCGATTGAATTCGATCATTTTCGATTCGATTCAATTGTTTTTGATTCTATTAGATTCGATTCTTTTCAATTCGATTCAATTCGATTCGATTATTTGCGATTCGAATCAATTGTTTTTGATTTGATTCGATTGTTTTCGATTCATTTCAATTATTATCGATTCCATTTGATTATTTTCAATTCAATTCGATTATTTTCGACTTGATTCGATTACTTTCGATTCGATTCGATTCAATTAACTTATTTTCAATTCGATTCGATTATTTTCAATTCGATTTGATTCTTTTTGATTCTTTTAGATTCTTTTTGATTCGATTTGATTATTTTCGATTCAAATATTTTCGATTCGATTATTAGTTCAATTCTTTTCTATTTGATTTGATTCGATTTGATCATTTTCAATTCGATTCAACTCTTTTCTATTCGATTCGATTCGATTTGATTCAATTCGATCATTTTCGATTCGATTTGATTCTTTTTGATTCGATTCTTTTCGAATTGATTCGATTCTTTTCGATTCTTTTCGATGCATTTCGATTATTTTCAATTCAATTTGATTCCTTTTGAATTGATTCGATTATTTTTTATTCTTTTCGATGCGATTTGATTCTTTGCGAATTGATTTGATTATTTTTGATTCTTTTCGATTCGATTCGATTCTATTTTTTGATTTGATTCAATTATTTTCGATTCAATTTGACTCGATTCGATTATTTTCAATTCGATTCAATTATTTTCGATTCAATTTGATTCTTTCTGAATCGATTCGATTGTTTTTGATTCTTTTTGATTCGATACTTTTCGATTTGATTCTTTTCGATTTGATTCGATTCAATTTGATTTGATTCGATTATTTTCGATACGATTTGATTATTTTCAATTCGATTTGATTCTTTTCAAATCGATTTGATTGCTTTCAATTCAATTCGATTCGATTCTTTTTGATTCTATTCTTTTCGATTCGATTTGATTCTTTTCGATTCAATTCGATTATTTTCTATTCGATTCGATTCTTCTCGATTCGATTCGATTCTTTGTGATTCGATTCTTTGCAATTCGATTCTTTTCAAATTGATTCGATTATTTTCGATTATTTTTGATTCTTTTCGATGAGATTATTTTCTTTTTTCATTTTTATTTATTTATTTATTTATGATAGTCACACAGAGAGAGAGAGAGAGGCAGAGACATAGGCAGAGGGAGAAGCAGGCTCCATGCACTGAGAGCCCGACGTGGGATTCGATCCCGGGTCTCCAGGATCATGCCCTGGGCCAAAGGCAGGTGCTAAACCGCTGCGCCACCCAGGGATCCCTCGATGCGATTATTTTCGATATTTTTCGATTCTATTCTATTTCTATTCTATTCTATTTCTATTCTATTCTATTTCAAATTCAATTTAATTCGATCATTTTCGATTTGATTTGTTTCTTTACGATTTGATTCGATTCTTTTCAATTATTTTCGATTATTTTCGATTCGATTCGATTTTTGTTTCAATTCTTTTCGATTCAATTATTTTCGATTCTTTTCGATTTGATTCAATTTGATTTGATGATTTTCGGTTCGATTCGATTCTTTTCTATTCGATTCTTTTCAAATTGATTCGATTATTTTCAATTATTTTTGATTCTTTTCGATGCGATTCGATTATGTTAAATTCGATTCGATTCTTTTCGATGCGATTCGATTACTTTCGATTCTTTTTGATATGATTTGATTTGATTCTTTTAGAATCGATTCGACTTTTTTTATTCAATTTGATTTGATTCCATTGTTTTTGATTCGATTCAATTCTTTTCGATTCGATTCTTTATGTTTTGAGTTGAATATTTTTTATTATTTTCGTTTCATTTCGATTATTTGCTTTTTTTAAATTAATTTTTTGTTGGTGTTCAATTTACCAACAAACAGAATAACACCCAGTGCTCAATCCATCAAGTGTCCCCCTCAGTGCCTGTCACACAACCACCCCCACCTCCTGACCTCCTCCCCTTCCACCAACCCTAGTTCTTTTCCCAAAGTTAGGAGTCTTTATATTCTGTCTCCCATGCTATTTTCCACACATTTCTTCTCCCTTCCCTTATATTCCCTTTCGCTATTATTTATATTCCCCAAATGAATGAGAACATACAGTTTTTGTCCTTCTCCGATTGACTTACTTCACTCAGCATAATACCCTCCAGTTCCATCCATGTTGAAGCAAATGGTGGGTATTTGTCATTTCTAATGGCTGAGTAATATTCTATTGTGTACATAAACCACATCTTCTTTATCCATTCATCTTTTGATGGACACCGAGGCTCCTTCCACAGTTTGGCTATTGTGGACATTGCTGCTAGAAACACGGAGTGCAGGTGACCCGGCGTCTCATTGCATCTGAATCTGGGGTAAATCCCCAACAGTGCAATTGCTGGTTCGTAGGGCAGGTCTATTTTTAACTCTTTGAGGATCCTCCACAGAGTTTTCCAGAGTGGCTGCACCAGTTCACATTCCCACCAACAGTCTAAGAAGGTTCCCTTTTCTCCGCATCCTCTCCAACATTTGTGTTTTCCTGCCTTGTTAATTTTCCCCATTCTCACTGGTGTGAGGTGGTATCTCATTGGGGTTTTGATTTGTATTTCCCTGATGGCAAGTGATGCAGAGCATTTTCTCATGTGCCTGTTGGCCATGTCTATGTCTTCCTCTGTGAGATTTTTCTTCATGTCTTTTGCCCATTTCATGATTGGATTATTTGTTTCATTGGTGTTGAGTTTAAGAAGTTCTTTATAGATCTTGTACACTAGCCCTTTACCTGATACGTCATTTGCAAATATCTTCTCCCATTCTGTAGGTTGTCTTTTAGTTTTATTGACTGTATCCTTTGCTGTGCAAAAGCTTCTTATCTTGATGAAGTCCCAATAGTTCATTTTTGCTTTTGTTTCTTTTGCCTTCGTGGATGTATCTTGCAAGAAGCTCCTGTGGCCAAGTTCAAAAAGGGTGTTGCCTGTGTTCTCCTCTAGGATTTTGATGGAGTCTTGTCTCACATTTTAGATCTTTCATCCATTTTGAGTTTATCTTTGTGTATGGTGAAAGAGAGTGGTCTAGTTTCATTCTTCTGCATGTGGATGTCCAATTTTCCCAGCACCATTTATTGAAGAGACTGTCTTTCTTCCAATGGATAGTCTTTCCTTTATCGAATATTAGTTGACAGAAAGTTGAGGGTCCACTTCTGGATTCTCTATTCTGTTCCATTGATCTATGTGTCTGTTTTTGTGCCAGTACCACACTGTCTTGATGACCACAGCTTTGTAGTACAACCTGAAATCTGACATTGTGATGCCCCCAGATATGGTTTTCTTTTTTAAAATTGGCCTGGCTATTCGGGGTCTTTTCTGATTCCACACGAATCTTAAAATAATTTGTTCCAACACTCTGAAAAAAGTCCATGTATTTTGATAGGGTTTGCATTAAAGGTGTAAATTGCCCTGGGTAACATTGATATTTTCACAATATTAATTCTGCCAATCCATGAGCATGGAATATTTTTCCATCTCTTTGTGTCGTCTTCCATTTCTTTCAGAAGTGTTCTATAGTTTTTAGGGTATAGATCCTTTACCTCTTTGGTTAGGTTTATTCCTAGGTATCTTATGCTTTTGGGTGCAATTGTAAATGGGATTGACTCCTTAATTTCTCTTTCTTCAGTCTCATTGTTAGTGTATAGGAATGCCATTGATTTCTGGGCATTGATTTTGTATCCTGCCATGCTACTAAATTGCTGTATGAGTTCTAGCAATCGTGGGGTGGAGGCTTTTGGGTTTTCTATGTAGAGTATCATGTCATCGGCGAAGAGGGAGAGTTTGACTTCTTCTTTGCCAATTTGAATGCCTTTAATGTCTTTTTGTTGTCTGATTGCTGAGGCTAGAACTTCCAATACTATGTTAAATAGCAGTGGTGAGAGTGGACATCCCTGTCTTGTTCCTGATCTTAGGGGAAAGGCTCCCAGTGCTTCCCCATTGAGAATGATATTTGCTGTTGGCTTTTCGTAGATAGCTTTTAAGATGTCGAGGAAAGTTCCCTCTATCCCTACACTCTGAAGAGTTTTGATCAGGAATGGATGCTGTATTTTGTCAAATTCTTTCTCTGCATCCTGTGAAAGGATCATATGGTTCTTGGTTTTTCTCTTGCTGATATGATGAATCACATTGATTGTTTTACGAGTGCTGAACCAGCCTTGTGTCCTGGGGATAAATCCTACTTGGTCATGGTGAATAATTTTCTTAATGTGTTGTTGGATCGTGTTGGCTAGTATCTTGTTGACAATTTTTGCATCCATGTTCATCAGGGATATTGGTCTGTAATTCTCCTTTTTGGTGGGGTCTTTGTCTGGTTTTGGAATTAAGGTGATGCTGGCCTCATAGAACGAGGCTATCTCTTTCTATCTTTCCAAACAGCTTTAGTAGAATAGGTATGATTTCTTCTTTAAACATTTGATAGAATTCTCCTGGGAAGCCATCTGGCCCTGGACTCTTGTGTCTTGGGAGGTTTTTGATGACTGCTTCAATTTCCTCCTTGGTATTGGCCTGTTCAGGTTTTCTATTTCTTTCTGTTCCAGTTTTGGTAGTTTGTGGCCTTCCAGGAATGCGTCCATTTCTTCTAGATTGCCTAATTTATTGGCATATAGCTGTTCATAATATGTTTTTAAAATCGTTTGTATTTCCTTCGTGTTGGTAGTGATCTCTCCTTTCTCATTCATGGTTTTATTAATTTGAGTCTTCTCTCTCTTCTTTTTAATAAGGTTGGCTAACGGTTTATCTATGTTATTAATTCTTTCAAAGAACCAACTCCTGGTTCTGTTGATCTGTTCCACAGTTCTTCTGGTCTCAATTTCATTCAGTTCTGCCAGAATTTTAATTAACTCTCTCCTTCTGCTGTGCGTAGGGTCCATCTTTTCTTTTCCCTCTATCTCCTTTATGTGTAAGGTTAGGTTTTGTATTTGAGTTCTTTCCAGTTTTTGAATGGCTGCTTGTATTGCGATGTATTTCCCCCTTAGGACTGCTTGTGCTGCATACCAAAGATTTTGAACGGTTGTATCTTCATTCTCATTAGTTTCCATGAATCTTTCAAATTCTTCCTTAATTTCCTGGTTGACCCTTTCATCTTTTAGTAGGATGGTCCTTAACCTCCACGTGTTTGAGGTCCTTCCACACTTCTTGTTGTGATTTAGTTCTAATTTCAAGGCATTATGGTCTGAGAATATGCAGGGGATGATCCCAATCCTTTGGTATCAGTTCAGACCATATTTGTGACCCAGCATGTGATCTATTCTGGAGAAAGTTCCATGTGCCCTTGAGAACAATGTGTATTCAGTTGACTTTGGATGTAAAATTCTTTAGATATCTGTGAAATCCATCTGGTCCAGTATATCATTTAAAGCTCTCGTTTCTTTGGAGATGTTGTGCTTAGAAGACCTATCTAGTATAGAAAGAGCTAGATTGAAGTCACCAAGTACAAGTGTATTAGTATCTAAGTATTTTTTCACTTTGGTTTTAAATTGGTTTCAATATTTGGCAGCTCCCACATCCGGGGCATATTTATTGAGGATTGTTAAGTCCTCTTGTTGGATAGATCCTTTAAGTATGATATAGTGTCCTTCTTCATCTCTCACTACAGTCTTCGGGGTAGATTTTAGTTTATCTGATATAAGGATGGCTACCCCTGCTTTCTTTTGAGGACCATTCGAATGGTAAATGGTTCTCCAACCTTGTATTTTCAGGCTGTAGGTGTCCTTCTGTCTAAAATGAGTCTCTTGTAGACAGCAAATAGATGGGTCCTGCTTTTTTATCCAGTTTGAAACCCTTCGGCTTTTGATGGGGTCATTAAGCCTGTTCACGTTCGGAGTTACTATTGAAAGTTATGAGTTTAGTGTCATCATGATGTTTATTTAGTCCTTGTTTTTGTGGATTGTTCCACTGAACTTCTTTTTAAAGGGGTATTTTAAGAGTCCCCCTTAAAATTTTTTGCAGAGCTGGTTTGGAGGTCACATATTCTTTCAGTTCCTGCCTGTCTTGGAAGCTCTTTATCTCTCCTTCCATTTTGAATGAGAGCCTTGCTGGATAAAGTATTCTTTGTTGCATATTCTTCTAATTTAGGACCCTGAATATATCCTGCCAGCCATTTCTGGCCTGCCCAGTCTCTGTGGAGAGGTCTGCTGTTACCCTAATACTCCTCCCCATAAATGTCAGGGATTTCTTGTCCTTTGCTGCTTTAAGGATCTTTTCTTTATCTTTGGAATTTGCAAGCGTAACTATTAGATGTCGAGGTGTTGAACGGTTTTTATTGTTTTTAGGGGGGATCTCTCTATTTCCTGGGTCTGAATGCCTGTTTCCCTTCCCAGATTAGGAAGGTTTTCAGCTAGCATTTGTTCAAATATATATTCTGGCCCTCTGTCTCTTCCAGCACCCTGGAACCCCAATTAAGCATAAGTTTTTCTTCCTCAGGCTGTCGTTTATTTCCCTTAATCTGTCTTCATGGTCTTTTAATTGTCTGTCTCTTTTTTCCTCAGTTTCCCTCTTTACCTTCAGCTTGTCTTCTATGTCACTCACTCGTTCTTCCACCTCGTTAACCCTCGTCATTAGGACTTCTAGTTTGGATTACATCTCATTCAATTGATTTTTAATTTCTGCCTGATTTGGTCTAAATTCTGCAGGCATGAAGTCTCTTGAGTTCTTTATGCTTTTTTCTAGAGCCACCAGTAGCTGTATAATAGTACTTCTGAATTGGCTTTCTGACATTGAATTGTAATCCAGATTTTGTAACTCTGTGGGAGAGACAACTGTTTCTGATTCTTTCTTTTGAGGTGAGGTTTTCCTTCTAGTCATTTTGCTAGTGCAGAGTGCCCTAAAACAAGTTGTATTAGGAAAAGGAGAAAAAGAGAGAGAGAGAAGGAAAGAAAAGAGAAAAAGAAAAAAGAAAAAAGGAAGAAAGAAGGAAAAAAGAGAAGAGAAAGAAAAGGAATGGTGAAATTAAAGGGTGGGGGAAGCAATCAGAAATCAAAAGAAAAAAAACAAAAGACAAAAAAACCAAAAAAACAAAATAACAAAAATAGAAAATACACAGGGGAGTATCTTCTGTTTCTGTATACTTTAAGTCCCTTGACTTCCTCTGAAACTTGTCCGTCTAGCTGGTCTTCTGGGAGAGGGGCCTGTTGTGCTGATTTTCAGGTGTTAGCACTTGGGGGAGCTGCTCTGCCCCCTGCCTGGTGCAGGTCTCAGTGGGGGTTGTTTACCCCGTGAGGCCCCTGGAGGAAGAACCCAGTGGCTGCTCTGGAGCCTTGGATTCAGCCCCTGCAGTAACTCTGGAGCTCTTGGTCCCCAGGGCCTGGAGCCTCTGGGGTGGGGCCGCTGATCTGCTTAGCTCCAGGCAGGAGCGTCCTTGCTGTCCTGGGCCCTCCCGGCCTCTGCCTGTTCCGGGGGGAGGCCGGATCCTGGGCTGTGTCCAGGCGCCCTTTCCTCCCAGCCTGCCCTGTTGGATTCACACTCCAGGCCACACAGCCCCCTCCGTGGAGCCACCTCCCGAGCCTCTCCGAGCTGCTCCGGATCCTGCCATGCGCACTGCAGTCCTTAGGGAAATCGGTGCACACTCCTGGGCGCACAGGTGTCTGTTAGTGTCCCAGGGAGCCTGAGGGCCTCCCCGTCCTCTGGGGGTCCTGCTCTAACTCCCTGCAGGCGCCTTTCCACCCAGAAAGGTTGGTGCAGCCCCTGCTTCTCCGGGACGGGGCTCTCCTGTCCTGGGGACACTCGCCCCGGCCTTATCCCGGCTCCTCGCGGGGCTCCTCCCCCTTGGATGCCTTTTGTTTATTTCTTTTTTCCCATCTTCCTACCTTGATAGAAGCGTGAACTCCTCACTGTAGCGTTTCAGCTGGTCTCTCTTTAAATCTCAGGTCGAATTCGTAGATTTTCAGGATGATTTGAAGGTTATCTAGGTAATTTGGTGGGGACAGGTGACCTGGGGACCCTACTCTTCTGCCATCTTCGTCTTTTCCTCGAATATATTCGATTCTTTTTGATTCGATTCGATTACTTTCAATTCTTTTCTATTCGATTTGATTCTTTTCTATACAAATCGGTTATTTTCATTTTGGTTTGATTATTTTCGATTCAATTTGATTATTTTCATTTCAGTTCGATTATTTTCGATTTGTTTTGATTATCTTCGATTCTTTTTTATTCTTTTTGATTCGATTCGATTCGATTTTTTTGATTCGATTCGATTCTTTTCGATTTGAATCGATTATTTTCGTTTCATTTCGATTCTTTTCGATTCTTTTCGATTATTTTCGATTCGATTCGATTCGATTCTTTTCAATTCGATTCGATTCTTTTCTATTCAAATCGATTATTTTTGATTCGATTCTTTTCAATTCGATTCAATTATTTCTATTCTTTTCGATTCGATTCTTTTCAAATCGAATCGATTATCTTCATTTCGGTTCGATTATCTTCGATTCAATTTGATTCTTTTTGATTCAAATCGATTATTTTCGATTATTTTCGTTTCGTTTTGATTATCTTCAATTCTTTTTGATTCAATTCGGTTCGATTCTTTTCGATTCGATTCGATTCTTTTCTATTCGAATTCATTATTTTCGATTCGATTATTTTCGATTCGATTCAGTTATTTCAATTCTTTTTGATTCTATTTGATTTGATTGTTTTAGATTTGATTCGATTGTTTTTGATTCAATTCGCTTATTTTCGATTCTTTTCGATTCGATTCGATTAGATTCTTTTCAAGTCGTTTCCATTCTTTTCGATTCAAATCGATTATTTTTTATTATTTTCATTTCGTTTTGATTATTTTCAATTATTTCGATTCATTTCGATTACTTTCGATTCCTTTCGATTTGAATTATTTACGAACAATTTCAATTCGTTTCAATTACTTTTGATTCTTTTCGATTCGATTTCTTTCCGATTCAACTGTTTTCGATTCGATTGTTTTCGATTATTTTCAATTCGATTCGATTCGATTCTTTTTGATTCGATTCGATTCTTTTTGATTTGATTGGCTTCTTTTTTATTCGATTTGATGCTTTTCGATTTGATTCGATTCTTTCCTTTCAAATCGATTATTTTCGATTATTTTCATTTCGTTTTGATTATTTTCAATTCTTTTCAATTCGTTTCGATTACTTTCGATTCTTTTTGATTCAATTCGATTTGTTTTGATTCGAATCGATTATTTTCCTTTCAGTTCGATTATTTTTGATTCGATTTCATTATTTTCGATTGGTTTCAATTATTTTCGTTTCGGTTCAATTATTTTCGATTCGGTTTGATTATTTTCGATTCTTTTCATTTCGAATCGATTCTTTTCAAATCGAATCGATTATTTTCATTTCATTTCGATTATTTTTGATTATTTTCGATTCGATTCGAGTCGATTCAATTATTTTCAATTCTTTTTGAGTCAATTCGACTATTTTCAATTCTTTTCGATTTGATTGATCTGATTCGATTTGATTCTTTTCGATTCGATTCCATTCGATACAATTTGATTATCTTTGATTCGATTCGATTATTTTCAATTCGATTCGAGTTGATTCGGTTATTTTTGCATCTTTTCAATTTGATTCGAATCGATTTGATTATTTTCAATTCGATTTGATTCCTTTCAATTCAATTTGATTTGATTCTTTTCAATTTGATTCGATTCAATTCGATCATTTTCAATTCGATTCGATTATTTTCGATTCAATTAGATTATTTTCTAATCGATTCGATTATTTTCAATTCTTCTCGATTCGATTCGATTCAATTCTAATATGTTCAATTCAATTCAATTCTTTTCGATTCGATTTTTTTCAAATCGATTCGATAATTTTCGATTATTTTCTATTCGATTTGATTCAATTCAATCATTTTCGATTCGATTCGATTATTTTCTATTCTTTTCGATTCGATTCGATTCAATTCGATCATTTTTGATTCGATTCCATTCGTATCGAATATTTTGGATTCTTTTCGATTCGATTTGAGTATATTCTATACGATTCAATTCTCTTCGATTTGATTCGATTAATTCGATTTGATTATTTTTGAGTCGATTGGATTATTTTCAATTCGATTTGATTCTTTTCGATTCGATTCCATTCAATTCGATTATTTTCAATTCAATTCGATACTTTTCGAGTCGATTCGATTATTTTTGATTCTTTTCAATTTGATTTGATTCAATTTGATTCTTTTCGATTCGATTCGATTCGGTCTTTCGATTCAATTCGAATCAACTTTTTCCGATTCTTTTCGATTCGATTCGATTCCATTCGATACAATTCGATATTTTCGATTTGATTATTTTCAATTCAATTCGAGGCGATTCGGTTATTTTTGATTCTTTTCGATTTGATTTGAATCGATTTGATTATTTTCAATTCGATTCGATTCCTTTCAATTCATTTTGATTCGATTATTTTCCATTCTTTTCGATTCGATTCTATTCAATTCGATCTTTTTCGATTCGATTTGATTCTTTTCGATTCGATTCGATTATTTTCGAATCGATTCGATTATTTTTGATTCTTTTCAATTCGATTAGATTCAATTCGATTATTTTCGATTCAATTCAATTCTTTTCAATTTGATTCGATTATTTTCAAATCGATTCTATTATTTTCGATTCTTTTCGATTCAATTCGATTCAATTTGATTCTTGTCGATTCGATTCAAATATTTTCAAATCAATTCGATTATTTTCGATTCTTTTTGATTCGATTCGATTCAATTCGATCATTATCGTTTCGATTCGATTCTTTTCGATTCGATTCAGTTGTTTTCGAATCGATTCGATTGTTTTTGATTCTTTTCGATTCGATTCGATTCAATTCGATCATATTTGATTGGATTCGACTCGATTATTTTCGCTTCGATTCCATTCGTTTCGAATATTTTTGATTCTTTTCGATTCGGTTCGAGTATTTTCTATACGATTCAATTCTCTTCCATTCAACTTGATTCAATTCGATTATTATTGATTCGATTCGATTCTTTTCAATTCCATTCCACTCGATTCAATTCGATTTTTTTCGATTCGATTTGATTATTTTCAAATCGATTCTATTATTTCGATTCTTTTAATTCGATTCGATGCAATTTGATCATTTTCGATTCGATTCTTTTCGATTCGATTCAATTATTTTCAAATCGATTCGTTTCTTTTCGATTCTTTTCGAATCGATTCAATTCAATTCAATCAATTTTGATTCCTTTCGATTCTTTTCGATTCGATTCGATTATTTTCTAATCGATTCGATTATTTTCCATTCTTTTCGATTCCATTCGATTCAATTCGATGATTTTCGATTCGAATCAATTCTTTGCGATTCGATTCGATTGTTTTCAAATCGATTCGATTGTTTTTGATTCTTTTCAGTTCGATTCGATCCAATTCGATCATTTTCGATTCGATTCGTTCTTTTCGATTCAATTCGATTATTTTCGAATCGATTCGATTATTTTCGATTCTTTTTGATTCGATTAGATTCTTTTCGATTCGATTCGATTTCTTTCGAATCGATTCGATTATTTTCGACCTCTCATTAGAATCGATTCAATTCGATCTTTTTCGATTCGATTCGATTCTTTTCGATTCGATTCAATTATTTTCAAATCGATTCGATTCTTTTCGATTCTTTTCGAATCGACTCTAATCAATACGATCAATTTCAATTCGTTTCAATTCTTTTCGTTTCGATTAGATTATTTTCGAATCGATTCAATTATTTTCGATTATTTTCAAATCCATTCGATTCGATTCTTTGCGATTCGATTCGATTGTTTTCAAATCGATTCGATTATTTTCAATTCTCTTCGATTCGATTCGATTCAATTCGATTGTTTTTGATTCAATTCGTTTCTTTTCAATTCGCTTCGATTATTTTCAAATCGAGTCGATTATTTTCCATTCTTTTCGATTCGATTCGATTCAATTCGATTATTTTCGATTCGATTCGATTCTTTTCAATTCCATTCCATTCGATTCAATTCGACTTTTTTCGATTCGATTCGATTCGATTATTTTTGATTCTATTCATATCAATTCAATTATTTTCGATTCTTTTCGAGTCGATTCGATTATTTTCAATTCTTTTCGATTTGGTTTTATTCGATTCGATTCTTGTCGATTCGATTTGCTTATTTTCAAATCGATTCGATTCTTTTCGATTCTTTTCATTAGATTCGATTCAATTCGATCTTTTTCGATTCGATTCGATTCTTTTTGATTCGATTCAATTATTTTCAAATCGATTCGATTCTTTTCGATTCTTTTCCAATCGATTCTAATCAATTCGATCAATTTCAATTCGTTTCAATTCTTTTCATTTCGATTAGATTATTTTCAAATCGATTCGATTATTTTCGATTGTTTTCGATTCGATTTGATTCAATTTGATCATTTTTGATTCAATTCATTCTTTTCGATTTAATTCGATTATTTTCGAATCGATTCGAATATTTTCTATTCTTTTTGATTCGATTAGATTCTTTTCGATTCATTTCGATTTTCTTCGAATCGATTCGAACATTTTCCATTCTCCTCATTTCAATTCAATTCAATTCAATTGTTTTCGATTCAATTCGATTCTTTTCGATTCTCTTCGATTATTTTCAAATCGATTCGATTATTTTCCATTCTTTTTGATTCGATTCGATTCAATTCGATTATTTTCGATTAAATTTAATTCTTTTCAATTCCATTCCATTCGATTCAAATCGACTTTTTTGGATTCGATTTGATTATTTTCGATTCGATTCATGACAATTCAGTTATTTTCGACTCTATTCGAGTCTATTCGATTATTTTTGATTCTTTTCAATTTGATTTCATTCGATTTGATTCTTGTCGATTGATACGATTATTTTCATATCGATTCGATTATTTTCGATTCTTTTCATTAGTTTCGATTCAATTCGATCATTTTCTATTCGATTTGGTTCTTTTCGATTCGATTCAATTATTTTCAAATCGATTCGATTCTTTTCGATTCTTTTCGAATCGATTCTAATCAATTCGATCAATTTCAATTCATTTCAATTCTTTTCGTTTCGATTAGATTATTTTCAAATCGAATCAATTATTTTCGATTATTTTCGAATCGATTCGATTTGATTCTTTGCGATTCGATTCGATTGCTTTCTAATCGATTTGATTATTTTTGATTCTTTTCGATTTGATTCGATTCAATTCGATTGTTTTCGATTCAATTCGATTGTTTTCGATTCGCTTAGATTATTTTCAAATCGATTCGATTATTTTCCATTCTTTTCGATTCTATTCGATTCAATTCGATTATTTTTGATTCGATTTGATTCTTTTCAATTCCATTACATTCGATTCAATTCGAGATTTTTCGAGTCGATTCGATTATTTTCGATTCGATTCATGTCAATTCAATTATTTTCGATTCTATTCAAGTCGATTCGATTATTTTCGATTCTTTTTGATTTGATTTTATTCGATTCGATTCTTGTCGATTTGATTCGATTTTTTTCGAATCGATTCGATTATTTTCGATTCTTTTCCATTCGATTTGATTCAATTCATTGTTTTCGATTCGATTCAATTCTTTTCGATTCGATTCAATTATTTTCAAATCGATTTGATTATTGTCGATTCTTTTCGATTCGATTCGATTCAATTCGGTCATTTTCGATTCGATTCGGTCTTTGCGATTTGATTCGATTGTTGTCGAATCGATTCGTTTATTTTTGAATCTTTTCGATTCGATTCGATTCAATTCGATCATTTTCGATTCGATTAGATTCTTTTCGATTCGATTCGATGTTTTTCGAATCGATTTGATTATTTTCAATTCTTTTCGATTCGATTCAATTAAATTCGATTTTTTTCGATTCAATTCGATTCTTTTCGATTCGATTCGATTATTTTCAAATCGATTTGATTATTATCGATTCTTTTCGATTCGATTCGATTCAATTCGATCATTATTGATTCGATTCGATTTTTTTTGATTCGATTCAGTTGTTTTCAAATCGATTCGATTGTTTTCGATTCTTTTCGTTTCGATTCGATTCGATCATTTTTTATTCGATTCGATTCGATTATTTTCGCTTCGATTCCATTCGTTTCGAATATTTTGTATTCTTTTCGATTCGGTTCGAGTATTTTCTATACGATTCCATTCTCTTCCATTCAATTCGATTCAATTCGATTATTTTCGATTCAATTCGATTCTTTTCAAATCGATTCAAATATTTTAAATTCTTTTCATTCGATTCGATTCAATTTGATCATTTTCGATTCGATTCGATTCTATTTGATTCGATTCAATTATTTTCAAATCGATTCAATTCTTTTCTATTCTTTTCGAATCGATTCAATTCAATTTGATCAATTTTGATTCGTTTCGATTCTTTTTGATTCGATTCGATTCAATTCAATCATTTTCAATTCGATTCGATTCTTTGCGTTTCGATTCAATTATTTGCAAATCAATTCGATTATTTTTTATTCTTTTCGATTCCATTCGATCCAATTCGATCATTTTCGATTCGATTCGTTCTTTTCGATCCAATTTAATTATTTTCTAATCGATTCGATTATTTTCGATTCTTTTCGATTCGATTCGAGTCAATTCGATTGTTTTCGATTCAATTCGATTCTTTTCGATTCGCTTCGATTATTTTCAAATCGATTCGATTATTTTCCAATCTTTTCGATTCGATTCGATTCAATTCGATTATTTTCAATTCGATTTGATTCTATTCAATTCCATTCCATTCGATTCAATTCAAGTTTTTTCGATATGATTCGATTATTTTCGATTCGATTCATGTCAATTCAATTATTTTCGATTCTTTTTGAGTCAATTCAATTATTTTCGATTATTTTTTATTCGATTTGATTCAATTCGATCATTTTCGATTCGATTCATTCTTTTTGATTCAATTCGATTATTTTCAAATCGATTCGATTCTTTTCGATTCTTTTCAAATCGATTCAGTTCAATTCGATCAATTTTGATTTGTTTTGATTCTTTTTGATTCGATTCGATTCAATTCAATCATTTTCGATTCGATTCGATTCTTTGTGATTCAATTCAATTATTTTCAAATCGATTCGATTATTTTTGATTCTTTTCGATTCGATTCAATCATTTTCGATTCGATTCGTTCTTTTCAATTCAATTCGATTATTTTCGAATCGATTCGATTATTTTCGATTCTTTTCGATTCGATTAGATTCTTTTCGATTCGATTCGATTTTTTTTGAATCGATTCGATTATTTTCGATTCTTTTCAATTTGATTCGATTCAATTCAATTGTTTTCGATTCAATTCGATTCTTTTCAATTCGCTTTGATTATTTTCAAATCGATTCGATTATTTTCGATTCTTTTCTATTCGATTCGATTCAATTCGATTATTTTTGTTTCGATTTGATTCTTTTCAATTCCATTCCATTCGATTCCATTCGAGTTTTTTCGATTCAATTCGACTATTTTCGATTCGATTCATGTCAATTCAATTATTTTTGATTCTATTTGAGTCGAATCGATTATTTTCGATTCTTTTCGATTTGATTTTATTCGATTCGATTCTTGTCGATTCGATTCGATTTTTTTCAAATCGATTGGATTATGTTCGATTCTTTTCCATTCGATTCGATTCAATTCATTGTTTTTGATTCGATTCGATTCTTTTCGATTCTATTCGATTATTTTCAAATTGATTTGATTATTGTCGATTCTTTTGGATTCAATTCGATTCAATTCGATCATTTTCGATTCGATTCGATTCTTTGCGATTTGATTCGATTGTTGTCGAATCGATTCGTTTATTTTTGAATCTTTTCGATTTGATTCGATTCAATTCGATCATTTTCGATTCGATTAGATTCTTTTCGATTCGATTCGATTTTTTTCTAATCGATTCGACTATTTTCAATTCTTTTCGATTCGATTCAATTAAATTCTTTTTTTTTGATTCAATTCAATTCTTTTCTATTCGATTCGATTGTTTTCAAATCGATTTGATTATTATCGATTCTTTTCAATTCGATTCGATTCAGTTTGATTGTTTTCAATTCAATTCGATTCTTTTCGATTTGCTTCGATTATTTTCAAATCGATTCAATTATTTTCCATTTTTTCAATTCGATTCGAATCAATTCGATTATTTTCGATTCGATTTGATTGTTTTCAATTCCATTCCATTCGACTCAATTCGACTTTTTTCGATTCAATTTGATTATTTTCGATTCGATTCATGTCAATTCAATTATTTTCGATTCTTTTCGATTCTCTTCGATTTGATTTGATTCAACTTGATTATTTTCGATTCAATTCGATTCTTTTCAATTCGATTCGATTATTTTCAAATCGATTCGATTATTTTCGATTCTTTTCGCTTCGATTTGATTCAATTAGAGTATTTTTGATTTGATTCGATTCTTTTCAATTCCATTCCATTCGATTCAATTCGATTATTTTCAATTCGATTCGATTCTTTTCGATTCGATTCATGTCAATTCAATTATTTTCGATCCTATTCAAGTCGATTCGATTATTTTCGATTCTTTTCGATTTGATATTATTCGATTCAATTCTTGTCGATTCGATTCGATTATTTTCAAATCGATTCGATTATTTTTGCTTTGATTCCATTCGTTTCGAATATTTTGTTTTCTTTTCGATTCGGTTCGAGTATTTTCTATACGATTCAATTCTCTTCCATTCAATTCGATTCATTTCGATTATTTTCGATTCGATTCAATTCTTTTCAAATCGATTCGAATATTTTCGATTCTTTTCATTCGATTCGATTGAATTTGATCATTTTCGATTCGATTCTTTTACATTCGATTCGATCATTTTCAAATCGATTCGATTATTTTCGATTCTTTTCATTCGATTTGATTCAATTCGATCATTTTCGATTCGATTCGATTCTTTTTTATTCGATTCAATTATTTTCAATTCGATTCGATTCTTTTCGAATTGATTCAATTCAATTCGATCAATTTTGATTCGTTCGATTCTTTTTGATTCGATTCGATTCAATTCAATCATTTTCGATTCGATTCGATTCTTTGCGATTCGATTCAATTATTTTCAAAAGATTTCGATTATTTTTGATTCTTTTCGATTCGATTCGATCCAATTCAATCATTTTCGATTCGATTCGTTCTTTTTGATTCAATTCGATTATTTTCAAATCGATTCGTTTATTTTCCATTCTTTTCGATTCGATTCGATTCAATTCGATCATTTTCGATTCGATTCGATTCTTTGCGATTTGATTCGATTGTTGTCGAATCGATTCGTTTATTTTTGAATCTTTTTGATTTGATTCGATTCAATTCGATCATTTTCGATTCGATTAGATTCTTTTCGATTCGATTCGATTTTTTTCTAATCGATTCGACTATTTTCAATTCTTTTCGATTCGATTCAATTAAATTCTTTTTTTTCGATTCAATTCAATTCTTTTCTATTCGATTCGATTGTTTTCAAATCGATTTGATTATTATCGATTCTTTTCAATTCGATTCGATTCAGTTTGATTGTTTTCAATTCAATTCGATTCTTTTCGATTTGCTTCGATTATTTTCAAATCGATTCAATTATTTTCCATTTTTTCAATTCGATTCGAATCAATTCGATTATTTTCGATTCGATTTGATTGTTTTCAATTCCATTCCATTCGACTCAATTCGACTTTTTTCGATTCAATTTGATTATTTTCGATTCGATTCATGTCAATTCAATTATTTTCGATTCTTTTCGATTCTCTTCGATTTGATTTGATTCAACTTGATTATTTTCGATTCAATTCGATTCTTTTCAATTCGATTCGATTATTTTCAAATCGATTCGATTATTTTCGATTCTTTTCGCTTCGATTTGATTCAATTAGAGTATTTTTGATTTGATTCGATTCTTTTCAATTCCATTCCATTCGATTCAATTCGATTATTTTCGATTCGATTCGATTCTTTTCGATTCGATTCATGTCAATTCAATTATTTTTGATCCTATTCAAGTCGATTCGATTATTTTCGATTCTTTTCGATTTGATATTATTCGATTCAATTCTTGTCGATTCGATTCGATTATTTTCAAATCGATTCGATTATTTTTGCTTTGATTCCATTCGTTTCGAATATTTTGTTTTCTTTTCGATTCGGTTCGAGTATTTTCTATACGATTCCATTCTCTTCCATTCAATTCGATTCAATTCGATTATTTTCGATTCAATTCGATTCTTTTCAAATCGATTCAAATATTTTAAATTCTTTTCATTCGATTCGATTCAATTTGATCATTTTCGATTCGATTCGATTCTATTTGATTCGATTCAATTATTTTCAAATCGATTCAATTCTTTTCTATTCTTTTCGAATCGATTCAATTCAATTTGATCAATTTTGATTCGTTTCGATTCTTTTTGATTCGATTCGATTCAATTCAATCATTTTCAATTCGATTCGATTCTTTGCGTTTCGATTCAATTATTTGCAAATCAATTCGATTATTTTTTATTCTTTTCGATTCCATTCGATCCAATTCGATCATTTTCGATTCGATTCGTTCTTTTCGATCCAATTTAATTATTTTCTAATCGATTCGATTATTTTCGATTCTTTTCGATTCGATTCGAGTCAATTCGATTGTTTTCGATTCAATTCGATTCTTTTCGATTCGCTTCGATTATTTTCAAATCGATTCGATTATTTTCCAATCTTTTCGATTCGATTCGATTCAATTCGATTATTTTCAATTCGATTTGATTCTATTCAATTCCATTCCATTCGATTCAATTCAAGTTTTTTCGATATGATTCGATTATTTTCGATTCGATTCATGTCAATTCAATTATTTTCGATTCTTTTTGAGTCAATTCAATTATTTTCGATTATTTTTTATTCGATTTGATTCAATTCGATCATTTTCGATTCGATTCATTCTTTTTGATTCAATTCGATTATTTTCAAATCGATTCGATTCTTTTCGATTCTTTTCAAATCGATTCAGTTCAATTCGATCAATTTTGATTTGTTTTGATTCTTTTTGATTCGATTCGATTCAATTCAATCATTTTCGATTCGATTCGATTCTTTGTGATTCAATTCAATTATTTTCAAATCGATTCGATTATTTTTGATTCTTTTCGATTCGATTCAATCATTTTCGATTCGATTCGTTCTTTTCAATTCAATTCGATTATTTTCGAATCGATTCGATTATTTTCGATTCTTTTCGATTCGATTAGATTCTTTTCGATTCGATTCGATTTTTTTTGAATCGATTCGATTATTTTCGATTCTTTTCAATTTGATTCGATTCAATTCAATTGTTTTCGATTCAATTCGATTCTTTTCAATTCGCTTTGATTATTTTCAAATCGATTCGATTATTTTCGATTCTTTTCTATTCGATTCGATTCAATTCGATTATTTTTGTTTCGATTTGATTCTTTTCAATTCCATTCCATTCGATTCCATTCGAGTTTTTTCGATTCAATTCGACTATTTTCGATTCGATTCATGTCAATTCAATTATTTTTGATTCTATTTGAGTCGAATCGATTATTTTCGATTCTTTTCGATTTGATTTTATTCGATTCGATTCTTGTCGATTCGATTCGATTTTTTTCAAATCGATTGGATTATGTTCGATTCTTTTCCATTCGATTCGATTCAATTCATTGTTTTTGATTCAATTCGATTCTTTTCGATTCTATTCAATTATTTTCAAATTGATTTGATTATTGTCGATTCTTTTGGATTCAATTCGATTCAATTCGATCATTTTCGATTCGATTCGATTCTTTGCGATTTGATTCGATTGTTGTCGAATCGATTCGTTTATTTTTGAATCTTTTCGATTTGATTCGATTCAATTCGATCATTTTCGATTCGATTAGATTCTTTTCGATTCGATTCGATTTTTTTCTAATCGATTCGACTATTTTCAATTCTTTTCGATTCGATTCAATTAAATTCTTTTTTTTTGATTCAATTCAATTCTTTTCTATTCGATTCGATTGTTTTCAAATCGATTTGATTATTATCGATTCTTTTCAATTCGATTCGATTCAGTTTGATTGTTTTCAATTCAATTCGATTCTTTTCGATTTGCTTCGATTATTTTCAAATCGATTCAATTATTTTCCATTTTTTCAATTCGATTCGAATCAATTCGATTATTTTCGATTCGATTTGATTGTTTTCAATTCCATTCCATTCGACTCAATTCGACTTTTTTCGATTCAATTTGATTATTTTCGATTCGATTCATGTCAATTCAATTATTTTCGATTCTTTTCGATTCTCTTCGATTTGATTTGATTCAACTTGATTATTTTCGATTCAATTCGATTCTTTTCAATTCGATTCGATTATTTTCAAATCGATTCGATTATTTTCGATTCTTTTCGCTTCGATTTGATTCAATTAGAGTATTTTTGATTTGATTCGATTCTTTTCAATTCCATTCCATTCGATTCAATTCGATTATTTTCAATTCGATTCGATTCTTTTCGATTCGATTCATGTCAATTCAATTATTTTCGATCCTATTCAAGTCGATTCGATTATTTTCGATTCTTTTCGATTTGATATTATTCGATTCAATTCTTGTCGATTCGATTCGATTATTTTCAAATCGATTCGATTATTTTTGCTTTGATTCCATTCGTTTCGAATATTTTGTTTTCTTTTCGATTCGGTTCGAGTATTTTCTATACGATTCAATTCTCTTCCATTCAATTCGATTCATTTCGATTATTTTCGATTCGATTCAATTCTTTTCAAATCGATTCGAATATTTTCGATTCTTTTCATTCGATTCGATTGAATTTGATCATTTTCGATTCGATTCTTTTACATTCGATTCGATCATTTTCAAATCGATTCGATTATTTTCGATTCTTTTCATTCGATTTGATTCAATTCGATCATTTTCGATTCGATTCGATTCTTTTTTATTCGATTCAATTATTTTCAATTCGATTCGATTCTTTTCGAATTGATTCAATTCAATTCGATCAATTTTGATTCGTTCGATTCTTTTTGATTCGATTCGATTCAATTCAATCATTTTCGATTCGATTCGATTCTTTGCGATTCGATTCAATTATTTTCAAAAGATTTCGATTATTTTTGATTCTTTTCGATTCGATTCGATCCAATTCAATCATTTTCGATTCGATTCGTTCTTTTTGATTCAATTCGATTATTTTCAAATCGATTCGTTTATTTTCCATTCTTTTCGATTCGATTCGATTCAATTCGATCATTTTCGATTCGATTCGATTCTTTGCGATTTGATTCGATTGTTGTCGAATCGATTCGTTTATTTTTGAATCTTTTCGATTTGATTCGATTCAATTCGATCATTTTCGATTCGATTAGATTCTTTTCGATTCGATTCGATTTTTTTCTAATCGATTCGACTATTTTCAATTCTTTTCGATTCGATTCAATTAAATTCTTTTTTTTCGATTCAATTCAATTCTTTTCTATTCGATTCGATTGTTTTCAAATCGATTTGATTATTATCGATTCTTTTCAATTCGATTCGATTCAGTTTGATTGTTTTCAATTCAATTCGATTCTTTTCGATTTGCTTCGATTATTTTCAAATCGATTCAATTATTTTCCATTTTTTCAATTCGATTCGAATCAATTCGATTATTTTCGATTCGATTTGATTGTTTTCAATTCCATTCCATTCGACTCAATTCGACTTTTTTCGATTCAATTTGATTATTTTCGATTCGATTCATGTCAATTCAATTATTTTCGATTCTTTTCGATTCTCTTCGATTTGATTTGATTCAACTTGATTATTTTCGATTCAATTCGATTCTTTTCAATTCGATTCGATTATTTTCAAATCGATTCGATTATTTTCGATTCTTTTCGCTTCGATTTGATTCAATTAGAGTATTTTTGATTTGATTCGATTCTTTTCAATTCCATTCCATTCGATTCAATTCGATTATTTTCGATTCGATTCGATTCTTTTCGATTCGATTCATGTCAATTCAATTATTTTTGATCCTATTCAAGTCGATTCGATTATTTTCGATTCTTTTCGATTTGATATTATTCGATTCAATTCTTGTCGATTCGATTCGATTATTTTCAAATCGATTCGATTATTTTTGCTTTGATTCCATTCGTTTCGAATATTTTGTTTTCTTTTCGATTCGGTTCGAGTATTTTCTATACGATTCAATTCTCTTCCATTCAATTCGATTCATTTCGATTATTTTCGATTCGATTCAATTCTTTTCAAATCGATTCGAATATTTTCGATTCTTTTCATTCGATTCGATTGAATTTGATCATTTTCGATTCGATTCTTTTACATTCGATTCGATCATTTTCAAATCGATTCGATTATTTTCGATTCTTTTCATTCGATTTGATTCAATTCGATCATTTTCGATTCGATTCGATTCTTTTTTATTCGATTCAATTATTTTCAATTCGATTCGATTCTTTTCGAATTGATTCAATTCAATTCGATCAATTTTGATTCGTTCGATTCTTTTTGATTCGATTCGATTCAATTCAATCATTTTCGATTCGATTCGATTCTTTGCGATTCGATTCAATTATTTTCAAAAGATTTCGATTATTTTTGATTCTTTTCGATTCAATTCGATCCAATTCAATCATTTTCGATTCGATTCGTTCTTTTTGATTCAATTCGATTATTTTCAAATCGATTCGTTTATTTTCCATTCTTTTCGATTCGATTCGATTCAATTCGATCATTTTCGATTCGATTCGATTCTTTTCAATTCCATTCCATTCGATTGAATTCGAGTTTTTTCGAGTCGATTCGATTATTTTCTATTCGATTCATGTCAATTCAATTATTTTCGATTCTTTTCGAGTCGATTCAATTATTTTCTATTCTCTTCGATTTGATTTGATTTGATTTGATTCTTTTCGATTCAATTCGATACTTTTCGATTCGATTCGATTATTTTCAAATCGATTCAATTATTTTCGATTTTTTTCGATTCGATTCGATTCAATTAGAGTATTTTCAATTCGATTCGATTCTTTTCAATTCCATTCCATTTGATTCAATTCGACTTTTTTCGATTCGATTTGATTATTTTCGATTGGATTCATATCAATTCAATTATTTTCGATTCTATTCGAGTCGATTCGATTATTTTCGATTCTTTTCGATATGATTTTATTCGAATTGAATCTTTTCGATTCAATTCGATTCTTTTCGATTTGGTTCGATTATTTTCAAATCGATTTGATTATTGTCGATTCTTTTCGATTCGATTCGATTCAATTCGATCATTTTCGGTTCGATTCGATTCTTTGCGATTTGATTCAATTGTTTTCGACTCGATTCGTTTATTTTTGAATCTTTTCAATTCGATTCGATTCAATTCGATCATTTTCGATTCGATTAGATTCTTTTCGATTCGATTCGATTTTTTTCAAATCGATTTGATTATTATCAATTCTTTTCGATTCGATCATTATTGATTCGATTCGATTCTTTTCGATTCGATTCAGTTTTTTCAAATCGATTCGATTGTTTTTGATTCTTTTCGATTCGATTCGATTCAATTCGATCATTTTTGATTCGATTCGATTCGATTCTTTTCAATTCCATTCCATTGGATTCAATTCGACATTTTTCGATTCGATTCGATTATTTTCGATTCGATTTTTGTCAATTCAATTATTTTCGAATATATTCGAGTCGATTCGATTATTTTCGATTCTTTTCGATTTGATTTTATTCGATTCGATTCTTATCGATTTGATTCGATTTTTTCGAATCAATTCGATTATTGTCGATTCTTTTCGATTCGATTCGATTCAATTCGATCATTTTCGATTTGATTCGATTCTTTGTGATTCGATTCGATTGTTTTCAAATCGATTTGTTTATTTTTGAATCTTTTCGATTAGATTTGATTCAATTCGATCATTTTCGATTTGATTCGATTCTTTTCGATTCGATTCGATTATTTTCAAATCGATTTGATTATTATCAATTCTTTTCGATTCGATTCGATTCAATTTGATCATTTTTGATTCGATTCTATTCGATTATGTTCGCTTCGATTCCATTCGTTTCGAATATTTTGTATTCTTTTCGATTCGGTTCGAGTATTTTCTATACGATTCAATTCTCTTCCATTCAATTCGATTCAATTCGATTGTTTTCGATTCTATTCGATTCTTTTCAAATCGATTCGAATATTTTCAATTCTTTTTATTCGATTCGATTCAATTTGATCATTTTCAATTCGATTCGATTCTTTTAGATTCGATTCGATCACTTTCAAATCGATTCGATTATTTTCGATTCTTTTCATTTGATTCGATTCAATTTGATCATTTTCGATTCGATTCAATTCTTTTCGATTCTTTTTGAATCGATTCAATTGAATTCGATCAATTTTGATTCGTTTCAATTCTTTTCGATTCGATTCGATTCAATTCAATCATTTTCGATTCGAGTCGATTCTTTGCGATTCAATTCGATTGTTTTCGAATCGATTCGATTATTTTTGATTCTTTTCGATTCGATTTCATTCTTCTCAGTTGGATTCGATTTTTTTCGAATCAATTCGATTATTTTCGATTCTTTTCGATTCGATTCAATTCAATTCGATTGTTTTCGATTCAATTCGATTCTTTTCGATTCGATTCGATTATTTTCTAATCAATTTGATTATTTTTCATTCTTTTCGATTCGATTCAATTCAATTCAATCATTATCTATTCGATTCGATTCTTTTTTACTCGATTCAGTTGTTTTCAAATCGATTTAATTGTTTTCGATTCTTTCGATTCGATTCGATTCAATTCGATCATTTTTGATTGGATTCGATTCGATTTTTTTCGCTTCGATTCCATTTGTTTCGAATATTTTGGATTCTTTTCGATTCGGTTCGAGTGTCTTCTATACGATTCTCTTCCATTCAATTCGATTCAATTCGATTATTTTCGATTCAATTCGATTCTTTTCAATTCCATTCCTTCGATTCAATTCGATTTTTTTCGATTCGATTCAATTATTTTCAAATCGATTCAATTATTTTCAATTCTTTTCATCAATTTGATTCAATTTGATCATTTTCGATTCGATTCGATTCTTTTCGATTCGATTCAATTATTTTCAAATCAATTCGATTCTTTTCGATTCTTTTAGAATCGATTCAATTCTATTCGATCAACTTTGATTCTTTTTGATTCTTTTCGATTCGATTCATTTCAATCATTTTCGATTCGATTCGATTCTTTGCGATTCGATTCGATTGTTTTCAAAATGATTCGATTATTTTTTATTCTTTTCGATTCAATTCAATCCAATTCGATCATTTTCGATTCGATTCGTTCTTTTCGATTCAATTCGATTATTTTCAAATCGATTCGATTATTTTCGATTCTTCTCAATTCGATTAGATTCTTTTCGATTCGATTCAATTTTTTTCATTTCGATTCGAGTATTTTTGATTCTTTTCGATTCGATTCGATTCAATTCAATTGTTTTCGATTCAATTCGATGCTTTTCGATTCGCTTCGATTTTTTTCAAATCGATTCGATTATTTTCGATTCTTTTCATTACATTCGATTCAATTCGATCATTTTCGATTCGATTCGATTCTTTGCGATTTGATTAGATTGTTTTCGAATCGATTCGATTATTTTTGAATCTTTTCGATTCGATTCGATTCATTTCGATCATTTTCGATTTGATTAGATCCTTTTCGATTTGATTCGATGTTTTTCGAATCGATTCGATTATTTTCGATTCTTTTCGATTCGATTCGATTAAATTCGATTTTTTTCTATTCAATTCGAGTCTTTTCGATTCGATTCGATTATTTTCAAATCGATTTGATTATTTTCAATTCTTTTCGATTCGATTTGATCCAATTCGATTATTTTAGATTCGATTCGATTCGATTATTTTCGCTTCGATTCCATTCATTTAGAATATTTTGGATTCTTTTCGATTCAGTTCGAGTATTTTCTATACGATTCAATTCTCTTCCATTTATTTCGATTATTTTCTATTTGATTCGATTCTTTTCAACTCCATTCCATTTGATTCAATTCGATTTTTTTCAATTCGATTTGTTTCTTTTCAATTCCATTCATGTTAATTCAATTTTTTTCGATGCTTTTCGAGTCGATTTGATTATTTAGATTCTTTTCGATTTGATTTGATTCGATTCGATTCTTGTCGAATCGATTCGATTATTTTCAAATCGATTCGAGTATTTTCGAATCTTTTCATTCGATTCGATTCAATTCGATCATTTTCGATTCGGTTCGATTCTTTGCGATTTGATTCGTTTGTTTTCGAATCGATTCGATTGTTTTTGATTCTTTTCGATTCAATTCGATCATTTTTGATTCGATTCGATTCGATTATTTTCGCTTCGATTCAATTTGTTTCGAATATTTTGTATTCTTTTCGATTTGGTTCGAGTATTTTCTATACGGTTCAATTCTCTTCCATTCAATTCGATTCAATTCGATTATTTTCGATTCGATTCTTTTCAAATGGATTCGAATATTTTCGATTCTTTTCATTCAATTCGATTCAATTTGATCATTTGCGATTCGATTTGATTCTTTTAGATTCGATTCGATCATTTTCAAATCGATTCGATTATTTTCGATTCTTTTCATTCGATTCGATTAAATTTGATCATTTTTGATTCGATTCGATTCTTTTCGATTCAATTATTTTCAAATCGATTCGATTCTTTTCGATTCTTTTCGAATCGATTCAATTCAATTCGATAAATTTTGATTCGTTTCGATTCTTTCGATTCGATTCAATTCAATTCAATCATTTTCGATTCGATTCGATTCTTTGTGATTCGATTCGATTGTTTTCGAATCGATTCGATTATTTTTGATTCTTTTCGATTCGATTCGATTCAATTCGATCATTTTTGATTCGATTAGATTCTTATCGATTTGATTCGATTGTCTTCGAATCGATTCGTTTATTTTTGAATCTTTTCGATTCGATTCGATTCAATTCGATCATTTTCAATTCGATTAGATTCTTTTTGATTTGATTCGATTTTTTTCGAATCAATTCGATTATTTTCAATTCTTTTCGATTTGATTCAATTAAATTCGATTTTTTTCGATTCAATTCGATTCTTTTCGATTCTATTCGATTATTTTCAAATCGATTTGTTTATTATCGATTTTTTTCGATTCGATTTGATTCAATTAGATCATTATCGATTCGATTCGATTCTTTTCGATTCGATTCAGTTGTTTTCAAATCGATTTGATTGTTTTCGATTCTTTTCGATTTGATTCGATTCAATTCGATCATTTTTGATTCGATTCGATTCGATTATTTTCGCTTCGATTCCATTCGTTTCGAATATTGTGTATTCTTTTCGATTCGGTTCGAGTATTTTCTACACGATTCTACTGTCTTCCATTCAATTCGATTTAATTCAATTCTTTTCGATTCGATTCTTTTCAAATCGATTCGAATATTTTCGATTCTTTTCATTCGATTTGATTCAATTTGATCATTTTCGATTCGATTCGATTCTTTTAGATTCGATTCGATCATTTTCAAATCGATTCGATTATTTTCGATTCTTTTCATTCGATTCGATTCAATTTGATCATTTTCGATACGATTCGATTCTTTTCGATTCGATTCAATTATTTCAAATTGATTCGATTCTTTTCGATTCTTTTAGAATCGATTCAATTGAATTCGATCAATTTTGATTCGTTTCGATTCTTTTTGATTCGATTCGATTCAATTCAATCATTTTCGATTCGATTCAATTCTTTGTGATTTGATTCGATTGTTTTCGAATCGATTCGATTATTTTTGATTCTTTTCGATTCCATTTGATTCTTCTCGATTCGATTCGATTTTTTTCTAATCGATTCGATTATTTTCGATTCGATTCAATTCAATTCGATTGTTTTCAATTCAATTCGATTCCTTTCGATTCGATTCGATTATTTTCTAATCGATTTGATTATTTTTCATTCTTTTCGATTCGATTCGATTCAATTCAATCATTATCGATTCGATTCGATTCTTTTTGATTCGATTCAGTTGTTTGTGAATCGATTCAATTGTTTTCTATTCTTTCGATTCGATTCGATTCAATTCGATCATTCTTGATTGGATTCGATTCGATTATTTTCGCTTCGATTCCATTCGTTTTGAATATTTTGGATTCTTTTCGATTCGGTTCGAGTATCTTCTATACTATTCAATTCTCTTCCATTCAGTTCTATTCAATTCGATTATTTTCTATTCGATTTGATTTTTTCAATTCCATTCATTCGATTCAATTCGACCTTTATCGATTTGATTCAATTATTTTCGATTCGATTCATGTCAATTCAATTATTTTCGAATCTCTTCGATTTGATTTGATTCGATTTGATTCTTTTCGATTCAATTCGATTCTTTTTGATTCGATTCAATTATTTTCAAGTCGATTCGATTATTTTCGATTCTTTTCGATTCTTTCGATTCAATTCGATCATTATCGATTCGATTCGATTCTTTTCAATTCCATTCCATTCGATTCAATTCAACTTTTTTGGATTCGATTCGATTATTTTCGATTCGATTCATGGCAATTCAATTATTTTCGATTCTTTTCGAGTCGATTCGATTATTTTCGATTCTATTCGATTTGATTTTATTCGATTCGATTCTTGTCGATTCGATTAGATTATTTTCAAATTGATTCGATTATTTTCGATTCTTTTCATTAGATTCGATTCAATTCGATCATTTTTGATTTGATTCGATTCTTTTCGATTCGATTCAATTATTTTCAAATCGATTCGATTCGTTTCGAATCTTTTCGAATCGATTCTAATCAATTCGTTCAATTTCGATTCGTTTCAATTCTTTTAGATTCGATTAGATTATTTTCGAATTGATTCGATTATTTTCGATTATTTTCGATTCGATTTGCTTCAATTCGATCATTTTCGATTCGATTCGATTCTATTCGATTATTTTCAATTCGATTCAATTTGTTTCGAATATTTTGGATTCTTTTCGATTCGGTTCGAGTATTTTCTATACGATTCAATTCTCTTCAATTCGATTCGATTCGAGTCGATTCGATTATTTTTGATTCTTTTTGAGTTGATTTGATTATTTTCTATTTTTTGATTTGATTTGATTTTCTTCTTTTCGATTCGATTCGAATCGGTTCTTTTCGATTCGATTCAAATCAATTATTTTCGAATCTTTTCGAGTCGATTCAATTATTTTCGATTCTTTTCTATTTGATTTGATTTGATTTAATTCTTTTCGATTCAATTCGATTATTTTCGATTCGATTTGATTATTTTCAAATCGATTCGATTATTTTCGATTCTTTTCGATTCAATTAGATTAAATTCGATTATTTTCGATTCGATTCGATTCTTTTCAATTCGATTCGATTATTTTCAAATCGATTCGATTATTTTCGATTCTTTTCGATTTGATTCGATTCAATTCGATCATTATCTATTCGATTCAATTCTTTTCGATTCGATTCAGTTGTTTTCAAATCGATTCAATTGGTTTAGATTGTTTTCGATTCGATTCGATCCAATTTGATCATTTTTGATTCGATTTGATTCGATTATTTTCGCTTCGATTCCATTCATTTCTAATATTTTGGATTATTTTCGATTCGGTTCGAGTATTTTCTATACGATTCAATTCTCTTCCATTCAATTCGATTCAATTCGATTATATTCGATTCGATTCGATTCTTTCCAATTCCATTGCAGTCGATTCAATTCTATTTTTTTCTATTTGATTCGATTCTTTCAATTCCATTCATGTCAATTCAATTATTTTTGATTCTTTTCTAGTCGATTTGATTATTTTCGATTCTTTTCGATTCGATTCGATCCAATTCGATCATTTTCGATTCGATTCGTTCTTTTCGATTCAATTCGATTATTTTCGAATCGATTCGATTGTTTTCGATTCTTTTCGATTCGATTCGATTCTATTCGATCATTTTTTATTCTATTTGATTCGATTATTTTCGCTTCGATTATATTCGTTTCGAATATTTTGTATTCTTTTCGATTCGGTTCGAGTATTTTCTATACGATTCAATTCTCTTCCATTAAATTATATTCAATTCGATTATTTTCGGTTCTATCCGATTCCTTTCAAATCGATTCGATTATTTTCGATTCTTTTCATTCGATTCGATTAAATTTGATCATTTTCGATTTGATTCTTTTTCATTCGATTCAATTATTTTCAAATCGATTCGATTCTTTTCGATTCTTTTCGAATCGATTCAATTCAATTCGATCAATTTTGATTCGTTTCGATTATCGATTCGATTCTTTTCGATTCGATTCAGTTGTTTTCAAATCGATTCGATTGTTTTTGATTCTTTTCGATTCGATTCGATCCAATCGATCATTTTTGATTTGACTCAATTCGATTATTTTCGCTTCGATTCCATTCATTTCGAATATTTTGGATTCTTTTCCATTCGATTCGAGTATTTTCTATATGATTCAATTCTCTTCCATTCAATTCGATTCAATTCGATTATTTTTGATTCGATTCGATTCTTTCCAATTCCATTGCATTCGATTCAATTCTATTTTTTCTATTCGATTCGATTCTTTCAATTCCATTCATGTCAATTCAATTATTTTCGATTCTTTTCTAATCGATTTGATTATTTTCGATTCTTTTCGATTTGATTTGATTCGATTCAATACTTGTCGATTTGATTCGATTATTTTCAAATCGATTCGATTATTTTCTATTCTTTTCATTCGATTCGATTCAATTCGATCATTTTCGATTCGATTCGATTCTTTGCGATTTGATTCGATTGTTTTCGAATCGATTCGATTATTTTTGAATCTTTTCGATTCGATTCGATTCATTTCGATCATTTTCGATTTGATTAGATTCTTTGCGATTCGATTTGATGTTTTTCGAATCGATTTGATTATTTTCGATTATTTTCGATTCGATTCGATTAAATTCAATTTTTTTCGATTCAATTCGAATCTTTTCGATTTGATTCGATGTTTTTCAAATCGATTCAATTATTTTTGATTCTTTTCGATTCGATTCTTTTCAATTGCATTCCATTCGATTCAATTCGATTTTATTCGTTTCGATTCGATTATTTTCAAATCGATTTGAATATTTTCGATTCTTTTCATTCGATTCGATTCAATTTGATCATTTTCGATTCGATTCGATTCTTTTCGATTTGATTCGATTATTTTCAAATCGATTCGGTTATTTTCGATTCTTTTCATTCGATTCGATTAAATTTGATCATTTTCGATTCGATTCGATTCTTTTTGATTTGATTCAATTATTTTCAAATCGATTCGATTCTTTTCGATTCTTTTCGAATCGATTCAATTCCATTCGATCAATTTTGATTCGTTTCGATTCTTTTCGATTCGATTCGATTGTTTTCGAATCGATTTGATTATTTTCGATTCTTTTCGATTCGATTCGATCCAATTCGATCATTTTCGATTCGATTCGTTCTTTTCGATTCAATTCGATTATTTTCGAATCGATTCGATTGTTTTCGATTCTTTTCGATTCGATTCGATTCAATTCCATCATTTTTGATTCGATTCGATTCGATTATTTTCGCTTTGATTATATTCGTTTCGAATATTTTGTATTCATTTCGATTCGGTTCGAGTATTTTCTATACGATTCAATTCTCTTCCATTCAATTATATTCAATTCGATTATTTTCGATTCGATTCGATTCCTTTCAAATCGATTCGATTATTTTCGATTCTTTTCATTCGATTCGATTAAATTTGATCATTTTCGATTTGATTCGATTCTTTTTCATTCAATTCAAGTATTTTCAAATCGATTCGATTCTTTTCGATTCTTTTCGAATTGATTCAATTCAATTCAATCAATTTTGATTCGTTTCGATACTTTTTGATTCGATTCGATTCAATTCAATCATTTTCGATTCGATTCGATTCTTTGCAATGCGATTCAATTATTTTCAAATCGATTCAATTCTTTTCGATTCTTTTTGATTCGATTCGATCCAATTCAATCATTTTCGTTTCGATTTGTTCTTTTCGATTCAATTCGATTATTTTCGAATCGATTCGATTATTTTCTATTCTTTTCGATTCGATTAGATTCTTTGGATTCGATTCGATTTTTTTCGAATCGATTCGATTATTTTCGATTCTTTTCGATTCGATTCGATTCAATTCGATTCTTTTCGATTCAATTCGATTCTTTTCGATTCGCTTCGATTATTTTCAAATCGATTCGATCATTTTCCATTCTTTTCGATTCGATTCAATTCAATTCGATTATTTTTGATTCGATTTGATTCTTTTCAATTCCATTCCATTCGATTAAATTCGAGTTTTTTCGAGTCGATTCGATTATTTCGATTCTCTTCGATTTGATTTGATTCGATTTGATTCTTTTCGATTAAATTCGATTCTTTTCGATTCGATTCGATTATTTTCAAATCGATTTGATTATTTTCCATTGTTTTCATTTGATTCGATTCAATTCGATCATTTTCGATTCGATTCGATTCTTTTCAATTCAATTCCATTTGATTCAATTCGACTTTTTTCGATTCGATTCGATTATTTTCGATTCGATTCATGTCTATTCAATTATTTTCGATTCTATTCGAGTCGATTCGATTATTTTTGATTCTTTTCAATTTGATTTTATTCGATTCGATTCTTGTCGATTCGATTCGATTTTTTTCGAATCGATTCGATTATTTTCTGATTCTTTCCATTCGATTCGATTCAATTCATTGTTTTTGATTCGATTCGATTCTTTTCGATTCGATTCAATTATTTTCAAATCGATTTGATTATTGTCGATTCTTTTCGATTCCATTCGACTCAATCCGATCATTTTCGGTTCGATTCAATTTTTGCAATTTGATTCGATTGTTTTCGAATCGAATCGTTTATTTTCGATTCTTTTCGAATCGATTCTAATCAATTTGATCCATTTCAATTCGTTTCAATTCTTTTCGTTTCGATTAGATTATTTTTGAATCGATTCTATTCTTTTCGATTATGTTCGATTCGATTTGATTCTATTCAATCATTTTCGATTCGATTCATTCTTTTCATTTCAATTCGATTATTTTCGAATCGATTCGATTATTTTTGATTCTTTTCGATTCGATTTGATCCAATTCGATCATTTTTGATTCGATTCGATTCGATTATTTTCGCTTCGATTCTATTCATTTCGAATATTTTGGATTCTTTTCGATTCGGTTCGTGTATTTTCTATACGATTCAATTCTCTTCCATTAAATTCGATTCAATTTGATTATTTTCAATTCGATTCGATTCTTTTCAATTCCATTCCATTCGATTCAATTCGATTTTTTCGATTCGATTTGTTTCTTTTCAATTCCATTCATGTTAATTCAATTATTTTCGATTCTTTTCGAGTCGATTTGATTATTTTCGATTCTTTTCGAGTCGATTTGATTATTTTCGATTCTTGTCGATTCGATTCGATTATTTTCAAATCGATTCGTGTATTTTCGAATCTTTTCATTCGATTCGATTCAATTCGATCATTTTCAATTCGATTTGATTCTTTGCGATTTGATTCATTTGTTTTCGAATCGATTCGATTGTTTTCGATTCTTTTCGATTCGATTCGATTCAATTCGATCATTTTTCATTTGATTTGATTGAATTATTTTCGCTTCGATTCAATTCGTTTCGAATATTTTGTATTCTTTTCGATTTGGTGCAAGTATTTTCTATACGGTTCAATTCTCTTCCATTCAATTCGATCAATTCGATTATTTTCGATTCGATTCTTTTCAAATCGATTCGAATATTTTTGATTCTTTTCATTCGATTCGATTCAATTTGATCATTTTCGATTCGATTCGATTCTTTTCGATTTGATTCGATTATTTTCAAATCGATTCGGTTATTTTCGATTCTTTTCATTTGATTCGATTAAATTTGATCATTTTCGATTCGATTCGATTCTTTTTGATTCGATTCAATTATTTTCAAATCGATTCGATTCTTTTCGATTCTTTTCGAATCGATTCAATTCCATTCGATCAATTTTGATTCGTTTCGATTCTTTTCGATTCGATTCGTTTCAATTCAATCATTTTCGATTCGATTCGATTCTTTGCGATTCGATTCGATTGTTTTCGAATCGATTTGATTATTTTCGATTCTTTTCGATTCGATTCGATCCAATTCGATCATTTCGATTCGATTCGATTCTTTTCGATTCGATTCGATTATTTTCAAATCGGTTTGTTTTTTGTCGATTCTTTTCGATTCGATTCGTTTCAATTCGATCATTTCGATTCGATTCGATTCTTTGCGATTCGATTCGATTGTTTTCGAATCGATTTATTTATTTTTGAATCTTTTCGATTCGATTCGATTCAATTCGATCATTTTCGATTCGATTCGATTCTTTTCAAATCGATTCGAATATTTTCGATTCTTTTCATTCGATTCGATCCAATTCGATCATTTTCGATTCGATTCGATCTTTTCTATTCAATTCGATTATTTTCTAATCGATTTGATTATTTTCGATTCTTTTCATTTGATTCGATTCAATTAGATCATTTTCGATTCGATTCGATTCTTTCCAATTCTATTTAATTATTTTCAAATCGATTCGATTCTTTTCGAATCGATTCTAATCAATTCGATCAATTTCGATTCGTTTCAATTCTTTTCATTTTGATTAGATTTTTTTCAAATCAATTCGATTATTTTTGATTCTTTTCGATTCGATTCGATTCAATTCAATCATTTTCGATTCGATTTGATTCTTTAAATTCAATTCGATTATTTTCAAATCGATTCGATTATTTTCGATTCTTTTCAATTCCATTAGATTCTTTTCGATTCGATTTTAATTTTTTTTGAATCGACTCGATTATTTTCGATTCTTTTCCATTCGATTCGATCCAATTCATTGTTTTTGATTCGATTCGATTCTTTTCAATTCGATTCGATTATTTTCAAATCGTTTTGATTTTTGTCGATTCTTTTCGATTCGATTCGATTCAATTCGATCATTTTCGATTCGATTCGATTCTTTGCGATTCGATTCGATTGTTTTTGAATCGATTCGTTTATTTTTGAATCCTTTTGATTCGATTCGATTCAATTCGATCATTTTTGATTTGATTAGATTTGATTATTTTCGCTTCGATTCCATTCGTTTCGAATATTTTGTAATCTTTTCGATTCGGTTCGAGTATTTTCTATACGATTCAAATTTCTTCCATTCAATTCGATTCAATTCGATTATTTTCGATTCGATTCGATTCTTTTCAAATCGATTCGAATATTTTCGATTTTTTTCATTCGATTCGATTCAATTTGATCATTTTCGATTCGATTCGATTCTTTTAGATTCCATTCGATCATTTTCAAATCGATTCGATTATTTTCAATTCTTTTCATTCGATTCAATTAAATTTGATCATTTTGGATTCGATTTGATTCTTTTTGATTCGATTCAATTATTTTCAAATCGATTCGATTCTTTTAGATTCTTTTCGAATTGATTCAATTCAATTCGATCAATTTTGATTCATTTCGATTCTTTTTGATTCGATTCTTTTCAATTTAATCATTTTCGATTCGATTCGATTCTTTGCGATTCGATTTGATTATTTTCAAATCGATTCGATTATTTTGATTGTTTTCGATTCGATTCGATCCAATTCGATCATTTTCGATTCGATTTGTTCTTTTCGATTCAATTCGATTATTTTCGAATCGATCCAATTATTTTCGATCCTTTTCGATTCGATTAGAATCTTTTCAATTCGATTCGATTTTTTTCGAATCGATTCGATTATTTTCGATTCTTTTCGATTCGATTTGATTCAATTCGATTGTTTTCGATTCAATTCGATTCTTTTCGATTCGCTTCGATTATTTTCAAATCGATTCGACTTTTTTCCATTCTTTTCGATTCGATTCGATTCAATTCGATTATTTTCGATTCGATTTGATTCTTTTCAATTCCATTCCATTCGATTCAATTCGAGTTTTTTCGAGTCGATTCGATTATTTTCGATTCGATTCATGTCAATTCAATTATTTTCGATTCTTTTCGAGTCAATTCAATTATTTTCGATTCTCTTCGATTTGATTTGATTCGATTTGATTCTTTTCGATTCAATTCGATTCTTTTCGATTCGATTCAATTATTTTCAAATCGATTCGATTATTTTCGATTCTTTTCGATTCGATTCGATTCAATTAGAGTATTTTCGATTCCATTCGATTCTTTTCAATTCCATTCCATTTGATTCAATTCGACTTTTTTCGATTCGATTCGATTATTTTCGATTCGATTCATGTCAATTATTTTCGATTCTATTCGCGTCAATACGATTATTTTCGATTCTTTTCGATTTGATTTTATTTGATTCGATTCTTGTCGATTCGATTCAATTATTTTCAAATCGATTCAATTCTTTTTGATTCTTTTCATTTGATTCGATTCAATTCGATCATTTTCGATTCGATTCGATTCTTTTCTATTCGATTCAATTATTTTCAAATCGATTCAATTCTTTTCGATTCTTTTCGAATTGATTCTAATCAATTCGATCAATTTCGGTTCGTTTCAATTCTTTTCATTTCGATTAGATTATTTTTGAATCGATTCGATTATTTTTTATTCTTTTTGATTCGATTCGATTCAATTCGATCATTTTCGATTCGATTCGATTCTTTTCTAATCAATTCGATTATTTTCGAATCGATTCGATTATTTTCGATTCTTTTCCATTCGATTAGATTCTTTTCGATTCTATTTGATTTTTTTCGAATCGATTCGATTATTTTCGATTCTTTTCCATTCGATTTGATCCAATTCATTGTTTTCGATTCGATTCCATTCTTTTTGATTCGATTCGATTATTTTCAAATTGATTTGATTATTGTCGATTCTTTTCGATTCGATTCGATTCAATTCGATCATTTTCGATTCGATTCGATTCCTTGCGATTCGATTCGATTGTTGTCGAATCGATTCGTTTATTTTTGAATCTTTACGATTCGATTCGATTCAATTCGATTATTTTCGATTCGATTCTATTCTTTTCGATACGATTCGACTTTTTTCGAATCGATTCGATTATTTTCAATTCTTTTCAATTCGATTCAATTAAATTCGATTTTTTTTATTCAATTCGATTCTTTTCGATTCGATTCGTTTATTTTCAAATCGATTTGATTATTATTGATTCTTTTCGATTCGATTCAATTCAATTTGATCATTATCGATTCGATTCGATTCTTTTCGATTCGATTCAGTTGGTTTCAAATCTATTCGATTGTTTTCGATTCTTTTCGATTCGATTCGATTCAATTCGATCATTTTTGATTCGATTCGATTCGATTATTTTCGCTTCGATTCCATTCGTTTCGAATATTTTGTATTCTTTTCGATTCGGTTCGAGTATTTTCTATACGATTCAAATCTCTTCCATTCAATTCGATTCAAAAAGATTATTTTCGATTCGATTCGATTCTTTTCAAATCGATTTGAATATTTTCGATTCTTTTCATTCGATTCGATTCAATTTGATCATTTTCGATTCGATTCGATTCTTTTAGATTCGATTCGATCATTTTCAATTGATTCGATTCTTTTCGATTCTTTTCATTCGATTCGATTAAATTTGATCATTTTCTATTTGATTCGATTCTTTTTGATTCGATTCAATTATTTTCAAATCGATTCGATTCTTTTCGATTCTTTTCGAATCGATTCAATTCAATTCGATCAATTTTGATTCATTTCGATTCTTTTTGATTCGATTCTTTTCAATTCAATCATTTTCGATTCGATTCGATTCTTTGCGATTCGATTCGATTATTTTCAAATCGATTCGATTATTTTGATTGTTTTCGATTCAATTCGTTCTTTTCGATTCAATTCGATTATTTTCGAATCGATCCGATTATTTTCGATTCTTTTCGATTTGATTAGATTCTTTTCGATTCGATTCGATTTTTTTCGAATCAATCGATTATTTTCGATTCTTTTCGATTCGTTTCAATTCGATTGTTTTCGATTCAATTCGATTCTTTTCGATTCGCTTCGATTATTTTCAAATCGATTCGACTTTTTTCCATTCTTTTCGATTCGATTCGATTCAATTCGATTATTTTTTATTCGATTTGATTCTTTTCAATTCCATTCCATTCGATTCAATTCGAGTTTTTTCGAGTCGATTCGATTATTTTCGATTCGATTCATGTCAATTCAATTATTTTCGATTCTTTTCGAGTCGATTCAATTATTTTCGATTCTCTTCGATTTGATTTGATTCGATTGGATTCTTTTTGATTCAATTCGATTCTTTCGATTCGATTCGATTATTTTCAAATCGATTCGATTATTTTCGATTCTTTTCGATTTGATTCGATTCAATTAGAGTATTTTCGATTCCATTCGATTCTTTTCAATTCCATTCCATTCGATTCAATTCGACTTTTTTCGATTCGATTCGATTATTTTCGATTCGATTCATGTCAATTATTTTCGATTCTATTCGAGTCAATACGATTATTTTCGATTCTTTTCGATTTGATTTCATTCGATTCGATTTTTGTCGATTCGATTCAATTATTTTCAAATTGATTCAATTATTTTCGATTCTTTTCATTTGATTCGATTCAATTCTATCAGTTTCGATTCGATTCGATTCTTTGCGATTCGATTCGATTATTTTCAAATCGATTCGATTATTTTGATTGTTTTCGATTCGATTCGATGCAATTCGATCATTTTCGATTCGATTCGTTCTTTTCGATTCAATTCGATTATTTTTGAATCGATCCGATTATTTTCGATTCTTTTCGATTCGATTAGATTCTTTTCGATTCGATTCGATTTTTTTCGAATCGATTCGATTATTTTCAATTCTTTTCGATTTGATTCGATTTGATTCGATTGTTTTCGATTCAATTCGATTCTTTTCGATTCGCTTCGATTATTTTCAAATCGATTCGACTTTTTTCCATTCTTTTCGATTCGATTCGATTCAATTCTATTATTTTTGATTTGATTTGATTCTTTTCAATTCCATTCCATTCGATTCAATTCGAGTTTTTTCGAGTCGATTCGATTATTTTCGATTCGATTCATGTCTATTCAATTATTTTCGATTCTTTTCGAGTCTCAATTATTTTCGATTCTCTTCGATTTGATTTGATTCGATTTGATTCTTTCTGATTCAATTCGATTCTTTTCAATTCGATTCAATTATTTTCAAATCGATTCGATTATTTTTGATTCTTTTCGATTCAATTAGATTCAATTCGATTATTTTCGAATCGATTCGATTCTTTTCAATTAGATTCGATTATTTTCAAATCGATTCGATTATTTTCGATTCTTTTCGATTCGATTCGATTATTTTCAAATCGATTCAATTATTTTCGATTCTTTTCGAATCGATTCAATTCAATTAGATCAATTTTGATTTGATTCGATTCTTTTCAATTCGATTCGATTCAATTCAATCATTTTCGATTTGAATGGATTCTTTGTGATTCGATTCGATTGTTTTCGCATCGATTCGATTACTTTTGATTCTTTTCGATTCGATTTGATTCTTCTCGATTCGATTCGATTTTTTTCGAATCGATTCGATTCTTTTCGATTCTTTTCGATTCGATTAGATTCAATTCGATTGTTTTCGATTCAATTCGATTCTTTTCGATTCGATTCGATTATTTTCGAATCGATTTGATTATTTTTCATTCTTTTCGATTCAATTCGATTCAATTCGATCATTATCGATTTGATTCAATTCTTTTCGATTCGATTAAGTTGTTTTCGAATCGATTCAATTGTTTTCGATTCTTTCGATTCGATTCGATTCAATTCGATCATTTTTGATTGGATTCGATTCGATTATTTTCGCTTCGATTCCATTCGTTTCGAATATTTTGTATTCTTTTCGATTCGGTTCGAGTATTTTCTATACGATTCAAATCTCTTCCATTCAATTCAATTCAATACGATTATTTTCTAATCGATTTGATTCTTTTCAAAGCGATTCGATTCTTTTCGATTCTTTTCATTCGATTCGATTGAATTTGATCATTTTCGATTCGATTCAATTCTTTTTGATTCGATTCAATTATTTTCAAATCGATTCGATTCTTTTCAATTCTTTTCGAATTGATTCAATTCAATTCGATCAATTTTGATTCATTTCTATTCTTTTTTATTCGATTCTTTTCAATTCAATCATTTTCGATTCGATTCGATTCAATTCTATTATTCGAGTTGATTCGATCCAATTCGATCATTTTCGATTCGATTCGATTCTTTTAGATTCGATTCGATCATTTTCAATCGATTCGATTCTTTTCGATTCTTTTCATTCGATTCGATTAAATTTGATCATTTTCGATTCGATTCGATTCTTTTTGATTCGATTCAATTATTTTCAAATCGATTCGATTCTTTTCGATTCTTTTCAAATCGATTAAATTCAATTCGATCAATTTTGATTCATTTCTATTCTTTTTGATTCGATTCTTTTCAATTCAATCATTTTCGATTCGATTCGATTCTTTGCGATTCGATTCGATTATTTTCAAATCGATTCGATTATTTTGATTGTTTTCGATTTGATTCGATCCAATTCGATCATTTTTGATTCGATTCGTTCTTTTCGATTCAATTCGATTATTTTCGAATCGATCCGATTATTTTCGATTCTTTTCGATTCGATTAGATTCTTTTCGATTCGATTCGATTTTTTTTCGAATCGATTCGATTATTTTCGATTCTTTTCGATTCGATTCGATTCAATTCGATTTTTTTCAATTCGCTACGATTATTTTCAAATCGATTTGATTATTATTTTTCTTTTCGATTTGATTCGATTCAATTCGATCATTATCGATTTGATTCGATTCTTTTCGATTCGATTCAGTTGTTTTCAAATCGATTCGATTGTTTTTGTTTCTTTTCGATTCGATTCGATTCAATTCAATCATTTTCGCTTCGATTCGATTCTTTTCTAATCAATTCTATTTTTTTCGAATCGATTCGATTATTTTCGATTCTTTTCCATTCGATTCAATTCAATTCATTGTTTTCGATTCGATTCGATTCTTTTTGGTTCGATTCGATTATTTTCAATTCGATTTGATTATTGTCGATTCTTTTCGATTCGATTCGATTCAATTCGATCATTTTCGATTCGATGCGATTCTTTGCGATTCGATTCGATTGTTTTTGAATCAATTCGTTTATTTTTGAATCTTTTCGATTCGATTCAATTCAATTCGATCATTTTCGATTCGATTCGATTCTTTTCGATACAATTCGACTTTTTTCAAATCGATTCGATTATTTTCAATTCTTTTCGATTCGATTCAATTCGATCATTTTTGATTGGATTCGATTCGATTATTTTTGCTTCGATTCCATTCATTTTGAATATTTTGGATTCTTTTCGATTCGGTTCGAGTATTTTCTGTACGATTTAATTCATTCCATTCAATTCGATTCAATTCGATTATTTTCCATTCGATTCGATTCTTTTCAATTCCATTCCTTCGATTCAATTCAATTTTTTTCTTTTCGATTCGATTATTTCCAAACCAAAACCATTAACCGTAACCTAACCCTAACCCATACCCTAACCCTAACCCTAACCTTAACCGTAACCCTAACCCATACCCTAACCCTATTACTACCCGTACCCTAACCCCAACCCTAACCCTAACCCGGACCCTAAACCTAACCCTAACCCTGACCCTAAAACTAACCCTATCCCATACCATAACCCTAAACCTAACCCTAACCCTAACCCTAAACCTAACCCATACCCTAAAGCTAAACGTAAACCTAGCCCATACCCAAACCCTAACCCGAACCTTAACGTTAACCCTAACCCGTACCCTAACCCTACCCATAGCCTAATCCTAACTCTAACCCTAACCCCTACCCTAAGCCTAACCCTAACCCTTACCCAAACCCGTACCCAAACGGTAAACCTAACCCATACCCTAACACTAACCCAAACCCGTACTCTAACCCTAACCCTAACCCTAACCCTAACCAGCACCCTGAACTTAAACCTAACCCTTACCCAAACCATAACCCTTAACCGTAACCTAACCCTAACCCATAACCTAACCCTAACCCTAACCTTAAACATAACCCTAATCAGTACCTAAACCCTAAAACTAACCCATACCCTAACCCCTAACCGAACGCTAACCCGTACCCTAACACTAACCCTAACCCTGACCCTAAACCTAACCATAACCCTTACACTAACCCTAAACCGTAATCCAAACCGAACCCTAACCCTAAACTTAACCCATTCGCTAACCCTATCCCGTACCCTAAACCTAACCCTAACGCGTATCCTAACCCTAACCTAACCCTAAGCCTAACCCGTACATTAACCCTTACCCTAACCCTAACACTAACCATACCCCTTATTCTAACCCTAACCCTAACCCGTACCCTTAACCTATCCCTAACCCTAACTCGTACCCTAACCCTAACCCTAAACCTGACCCTAACCCTAACCCTAACCCGTACCCTAAAACTAACCCATACCCTAACCCTAAACATAAACCTAACCCTAACCCTAACCCGTATCCTAAACCTAACCCTAACACTTGACCTAACCCTTACACAACCGTATCCCGCACCCTAACCCTAAACCTAACCCGTACCCAAACCCTAACAGTAACCCTAACCCATACCCTAGCGCTAACCCTAACCCTAACCCTAAGACTAACCCGCACCCTAAACCTAAACCTAACCCTAACCCTAACCATAAACCTTACCCGTATCCTAACCCTAACCCATACTCTAACACTAACCCTAAACTTAACCGTAACCCTAACCCGTACACTAACCCTAAAACTAACCCGTACCCTAACCCCAACCCTAACCCTAACCCGTACCATAACCCTATCCCTAACCCTAACACTGACCCTAAAGCTAACCCTAACCCGTACCCTAACCCTAACCCGCACCTAAACCTAACTCCACCCCGTACCCTAACTCTAACCCATAACCTAAACCTAACCCTAACCGTAAACTTAACCCATACACTAACCCTATTCCGTACCATAAACCTAACCCTAACCCGTACCCTAACACTAACCCTAACCCTTACACTAATCCTAACCCTAACCCTAACCCACACCCAAAACCTAACCCTAACCCGAACCCTAACCCTAACCCATGACCTAAACCTAACCATAACCCTAATCTTAACCTGTACTCTAACCCTATCCCGTACCCGAAACCTAACCCTAACCCGTATCCTAACCCTAAACCTAACCCTAAGCCTAAACCGTACATTAACCCCAAACCTAACCCTAACACTAACCCTACCCCGTACTCTAACCCTAACCCTAACCCTAACACTAATCATACACCGTACTCTAACCCTAAACCTAACCCTAACCCTAACCCATACCCTAACCCTAACCCTAACACTAAACCTACCCCGTACTCTAACCCTAACCCTAACACTAACACTAATCATACACCGTACTCTAACCCTAACCCTAACCCGTACCATAACCCTAACCCTAACACTAACCCTAACCCGTACTCTAAACCTAACCCTAACCCTAACCCTAACCCTAACCGTACTCTAACCGTAACCCTAACCCTCACTCTAACCCTAACCCGTACTGTAACCCTAACTGGTACCATAACTCTAACCCTAACCCGTACCCTAAACCTAACCCTAACTCGTACCCTAACCCTAACCCTATCCATGACCATAACCCTAACCCTAACCGGTACCCTAAACCTAACCCTTACATTAAAACTAACCCTAACCCCAACCCGTACCCTAAACCTAACCCTAACCCTAACTCATACCCTAAACCTACCCTAAACGTGACCCTAACCCTAACCCAAACCCATACCCTAAGCATAACCCATACCCTAACCCTAAACCTAACCCTAACCCTAACCCGAAACCTAAACGTAACCCTAACCCTCTACCTAACCCGTAGCCAAACCTATCCCGTACCCTAACCCTAACCCTAACACATACACAAACCCTAAAAGTAACCCTAACCCATACCCTAGCGCTAAACCTAACCCTAACCCTAACCTGGACCCTAAACCTAACCCTAACCCTGACCCTAAAACTAACCCTATACTGTACCATAAACCTAAACCTAATCCTAACCCTAAACCTAACCCATACCCTAACGCTAAACGTAATCCTAGCCCATACCCAAACCCTAACCCGAACCTTAACGTTAACCCTAACCCGTACCCTAACCCTACCCGTAGCCTAATCCTAACTCTAACCCTAACCCCTACCCTAAGCCTAACCCTAACCCTTACCCGAACCCTTACCCAAACGGTAAACCTAACCCGTACCCTAACACTAACCCAAACCCGTACTCTAACCCTAACCATAACCCTAACCCTAACCAGCACCCTGAACTTAAACCTAACCCTTACCCAAACCATAATCCTTAACCGTAACCTAACCCTAACCCATAACCTAACCCTAACCCTAACCTTAAACATAACCCTAATCAGTACATAAACCCTAAAACTAACCCATACCCTAACCCCTACCCTAACGCTAACCCATACCCTAACACTAACCCTAACCCTAACCCTGACCCTAAACCTAACCATAACCCTTACACTTACCCTAAACCGTAACCTAAACCGAACCCTAACCCTAAACTTAACCCGTTCGCTAACCCTATCCCGTACCCTAAACCTAACCCTAACCCGTATCCTAACCCTAACCTAACCCTAAGCCTAACCCGTACATTAACCCTTACCCTAACCCTAACACTAACCCTATCCCTTATTCTAACCCTAACTCTAACCCTAACACTAACCCTAACCCTAACCCATACCCTTAACCTATCCCTAACCCTAACTCGTACCCTAACCCTAATCCTAAACCTGACCCTAACCCTAACCCTAACCCGTACCCTAAAACTAACCCATACTCCAACCCTAAACATAAACCTAACCCTAACCCTAACACGTACCCTAAACCTAACCCTAACCCTTGACCTAACCCATACCCAACCTTATCCCATACCCTAACCCTAACGCTAACCTGTACCCAAACCCTAACAGTAACCCTAACCCATACCCTAGCGCTAACCCTAACCCTAACCCTAAGACTAACCCGCACCCTAAACCTAAATCTAACCCTAACCCTAACCATAAACCTTACCCGTATCCTAACCCTAACCCATACCCTAACACTAACCCTAACCTTAACCGTAACCCTAACCCGTACCCTATCCCTAAAACTAACCCGTACCCTAACCCCAACCCTAACCCTAACCCGTACCATAACCCTATCCCTAACCCTAACACTGACCCTAAAGCTAACCCTAACCCGTACCCTAACCCTAACCCGCACCTAAACCTAACCCTACCCCGTATCCTAACTCTAACCCATAACCTAAACCTAAAACTAACCATAAACTTAACCCATACACTAACCCTATCCCGTAACCTAAACCTAACCCTAACCCGTACCCGAACCCTAACCCGTACCCTAACACTATCCGTACACTAACCCTAACCCTAACACTAACCCTAACCCGTACTCTAACCATAACCCTAACCCTAAACCTCACCCTAACCCGTACTCTAACCCTATCTAACTCTAACTCTAACACTAAGCCTTACCCTAACCCTAAACCTAAACGTACCCTAACCCTAAACGTAACTCTAACCTGTCCCCAAACCCTAACCCTAACACGTACCCTAACCCTAACCCTAACCCTAACACTTTCCCTAACCCGTACCCAAACGCTAAAACTAACCAGTACCCTAACACTAACCCAAACCCGTACTCTAAACCTAACGCTTACCCTAACACTAAACCTACCCCGTACTCTAACCCTAAACCTAACCCTAACCCGTACACTAACCCTAACACTAACCCTAACCCTAAAACTAACCCTGACCCGTACACTAACCATAACCCTAACCCTAACTCTAACCCTACCCCATATCTAACACTAACCCTAAACCTAACCTTTACCCTAACCCTAACCCTAACCCTAACACTAACCCTAACCCGTACTCTAACCCTAACCCTTACCCTAACCCTAACCGTATTCTAACCCTAACCCTAACCCTCACCCTAACCGTAACCCTCCTGTAACCCTAACCCGTACCATAACCCTAACCCTAACCCTAATTCGTACCCTAACCCTAAACGTAACCCTGATCCTAACCCTAACACTATCCCGTACCCTAAACCTAACCTGTACCCTAACCCTAAACCTAACCCTAACCCGTACCCTAACCCTAACCCTAACCCGTACCCTAACCATAAACCTACCCTAAACCTGACCCTAACCCTAAACCTAACACGTACACTAAGCCTAACCCATAACCTAAAACTAACACTAACCCTAACACTAACACCAAACCTAACCCGTACTCTAACCATAACCCTAACCCTAACCCGTACCCGTACACTAAACCTAACCCTAACCCTAACCCTAACACTAACCCTAACCCGTACTCTAACCCTAACCCTAACCCTACCACTAACCCTACCCCGTACTCTAACACTAACCCTAACCCTAACCCTAACCCGTACTCTAACCCTGACCCTAACACTAACCCTAACCTGTACTCTTTTTTATTTTTTTTTAATTTTTTTTCCTAACCTGTACTCTAACCCTAACCCTAACCCTAACCGTAACCTAACCCTAACCCTAACCCTAAACCTAACCCTAACCCGTACTCTAACCCTAACCCGTACCCTAACACTAACACTTACCCTAACCTTAAACTTAACCCATACCCTAACCCTAAACGTAACCCTAACCCGTACCCAAAACCTAACCCTAACACGTACGCTCACCCTAACCCTAACCTAACCCGCACACTAAACCTAACCTTAACCCTAGACCTAACACGTACACTAAACCTATCCCGTACCATAACCTTAACCCTAACCCGTACCGTAACCCGTACACTAACCCTAACCATAACCCTAAACATACCCTAACCCTAACCCTAACCCTAACCCTAACCCTAACACTAACCCTAACCGGTACTCTAACCTAACCCTAATCCTAAACCTTACCCTTACCCGTACTCTAACCCTAACACTAACCCTAACCCTAACCCTAACCATAAAACTTACCCGTACACTATCCCTAACCCATACCCTAACACTACCATAACTTTAACCGTAACCCTACCCCGTACCCCAACCTTAACACTAACCCGTGCCCTAACCCCAACCCTCACCCTAACCCGTACCATAACCCTATCCCTAACCCTAACCCTGACCCTAAACCTAACCCTAATCCGCACCATAACCCTAACCCACACCTAAAACTAACCCTATCCCGTACCCTAACACTAACCCGTAACCTAAACCTAACCCTAACCCTAAATTTAACCCGTACACTAACCCTATCCTGTACCCTAAACCTAACCCTAACCCGTACCCTAACCCTAACCCTAACCCTATCCGTACACTAACCCTAACCCTAACCAAACACTAACCCTAACCGGTACTCTAACCCTAACGCTAACCCTAAACCTAACCCTAACCCATACTCCAACCCTAACCCGTACCCTAACACTAACCCTTACCCTAACCCTAAACCTAACACGTACCATAACCCTAAACATAACCCTAACCAGTACCCAAACCCTAACCCTAACACGTACCCTAACTCTAACCCTAACCCTAACCCGCACACTAAACCTAACCCTAACTCTAGACCTAACACGTACACTAAACCTATCCCATACCGGAACCTTAAACCTAACCCGTACCGTAACCCTATCAATGAGCCTAACCCTAAAACTAAACCTAACCCTAACCCCTACACTAACCCTAACCCGAACCCTAACTCGAACCCTAACCCTACCCGTAGCCTAACCCTAACTCTAACTCTAACCTCTAACCCTAAACCTAACCCTAACCCTTACCCTAACCCATATCCAAACGTTAAACCTAACCCGTACCCTAACTCTAACCCAAAACTGTACTCTAACCCTAACCCTAACCCGCACACTAAACCTAACCCTAACACTAGACCTAACGCGTACACTAAACCTATCCCGTACTGGAACCTTAAACCTAACCCGTACCATAACCCTAACCCTAAACCTAACCCTAACCCTATCCCGTACCCTAAACCTAACCTGTACCCTAACCCTAAACCTAACCCTAACCCGTACCCTAAAGCTAACACTAACCCGTACCCTAACACTAAACCTACCCTAAACCTGACCCTAACCCTAACCCTAACACGTACCCTAAGCCTAAACCATAACCTAAACCTAACCCTAACCCAAACACTAACACTAAACCTACCCCGTACTCTAACCCTAACCCTAACCCGTACCCAAACCCTAACCATAACACGTATCCTAACCCTAACCCTAACCCTAAACCTTACCCTAACCCGTACCCAAACGGTAAACCTAAACCGTACCCTAACACTAACCCAAACCAGTACTCTAACCCTAACCCTAACCATAACCAGAACCCGCACCCTAAACTTAACAGTAACCCTAACCCTAACCATAAGCCTTAACTGTAACCTAACCCTAACCCATACCCTAAACCTAACCCTAACGTTAACCGTAACCCTAACCCATAACCTAACCCCAAAACTAACCCGTACCCTAACCCCAACCCTAACCCTAACCCATACTCTAACACTAACCTTAACCCTAACCCTACCCTAAACCTAACCCTAAACATTACACTAATCCTAACCCTAACCCTAACTCACACACAAAACCTAACCCTAACCCGAACCCTAACCCTAACCCGTGACCTAAACCTAACCATAACCCTAAACTTAACCCGTACGCTAACCCTATCCCGTGCCCGAAACCTAACCCTAACCCGTATCCTAACCCTAAACCTAACCCTAAGCCTAAACCGTATATTAACCCCAACCTAACCCTAACATTAACCCTACCCCGTACTCTAACCCTAACCCTAACACTAACACTAATCCTACCCCGTACTCTGAACCTATCACTAACCCAAACCTAACCGTACTCTAACCCTAACCCTAACCCTCACCCTAACCCTAACCCGTACTGTAACCCTAACCAGTCCTATAACCCTAACCCTAACCCGTACTCTAACCCTAACCCTAACCATGACCATAACCGTAACCCTAACCGGTACCCTAAACCTAACCCGTACTTTAAACCTAACCCTAACCCTAAACCGTACCCTAAACCTGACCCTAAACCTAACTCATACCCTAAACCTATCGTAACCCTGACCCTAACCCTAACCCTAACCCATACCCTAAGCCTAACCCATACCCTAACCCTAAACTTGAACCTAACCCTAACACTAAACCCTAAACGTAACCCTAACCCTCTACCTAACCCGTACCCAAACCTATCTCGTACCCTAACCCTAAACCTAACCCGTACGCAAACCCTAACAATAACCCTAACCCATACCCTAGCGCTAACCCTAACCCTAACCCTAACCCAGCCCTAAACCTAACCCTAACCCTGACCCTAACAATAACCCTATCCCGTACCCTAACCCTAAGCCGTACACGAACCCTAACCCTAAACCTAACTCATACCCTAATGCTAAACGTAACCTTAGCCCGTACCCAAACCCTAACCCGAACCTTAACCCTAAACCTAACCCTTACCCTAACCCTACCCGAAGCCTAATCCTAACTCTAACCCTAACCCCTAACCCTAAGCCTAACCCTAACCCTTCCCCCAACACATACCCAAACAGTAAACCTAACCCGTACCCTAACACTAACCAAACCCATACACTAACCCTAACCATAACCCTAAACCTTAACCCTAACCCGCACCCTAAACTTAACCCTAACCCTAACCCAAACCATAACCCTTACCGTAACCTAACCCTAACCCATAACCTAACCCTAAGCCTAACCTTAACCATAAACCTAATCCGTACCCAAACCCTAAAACTAACCCAAACCCTAACCCCTACCCTAACGCTAACCCGTACCCTAACACTAACCCTAACCCTAACCCTGACCCTAAACCTAACCCTAACCCTTACACTAACCCTAACCCTAACCCAACCCGCACCCTAAAACTAACCCTAACCCTAACCCTAACCCTAACCTTAACCCTAACCCTAACCCTAATCCTAAGCCTAACCCATACATTAAACCTACTCCTAACCCTAACACTAACCCTACCCTGTACTCTAACCCTAACCCTAACCCTAACCCGTACCCTAATCCTAACCCTAATCCTATCCCTAACACTAACCCTAACCCATACTCGAACCCTAACCCTAACCCTAACCCTATCCGCACACTAACCCTAACCCTAACCCTAACCCGCACCTAAACCTAAACCTAACCCTAAACCTATCCCTAACCCGCACCTAAACCTAACCCTGACTCGTACCCTAACACAAACCCGTAACCTAAACCTAAACCTAACCCTAAACTTAACCCTTACTCTAACCCTATCCCGAACCCTAAACCTAACCCTAACCCATACCCTAACCCTAACCCTAACCCTATCCGTACACTAACCCTAACCCTAACCATAAACCTAACCCTAACCCGTACTCTAACCCTAACCCATACCCTAACACTAACCCTAACCCTAACACTAAACCTAACCCGTACTCTAATCCTAAACCTAACCCTAATTCTAACCCTTACGCGTTCTATAAACCTAACCCGTACCCTAACCCTAACCCTAACACTAACCCTACCCCGTGCTCTAACTCTAAACCTAACCCTAATTCTAACCCTAACCCGTACTATAACCCTAACCCTAACCCTAACCCTAACCCTAACCCGTACAGTAACCCTAACCCGTACCATAACCCGAACCCTAAACGTAAACCTAACCCTAACTCTGACCCTAAACCAAACCCTAACCCGTACCCTACCCCTAAAACGTACCCTAACCCTAACCCTAAACCTAACCCGTACCCTAACCCTAAACGTAACGCTAAACCGTACCCAAACCCTATCCCTAACACATACCCTAACCCTAACCCTAACCCTAACCCGCACACTAAACCTAACCCTAACCCTAGACCTAACACGTACACTAACCCTATCCCGTACCCCAGCCTTAATCCAAACCCGTACCGTAACGGTAACACTAACCCTAATCCTAACCCTAACCCGTACACTAACCCTAACCCGAACCCTAACCCTAACCCTAACACAACCTGTAGCCTAACCCTAAATCTAACCCTAACCCCTAACCCTAACCCTAAACCTAACCCTTACCCTAACCTGTACCCAAACGGTAAACCTAACCCGTAACCAACACTAACCCAAACCCGTATTCTAAACCTAACCCCAACCCAAACCCGCACCCTAAACTTAACACTAACCCTAACCCAAAACATAACCCTTAACCGTAACCTAACCCTAAACCATATCCTAACCCTAACTCTAACCTTAAATGTAACCCTAACCCATACCCTAACACTAAAACTAACCCATACCCTAACCCCAACCTAAACCTAACCCGTACCCTAACACTAACCCGTACCCTAACACTAACCCTTACCCTAAACCTAAAACTAACCTGTACCCTAACCCTAAACGTAACCCTAACCCGTACCCAAACCCTAACCCTAACACGTACCCTAATCCTAACCCTAACCCTAACCCGCACACTAAACCTAACCCTAACCCTAGACCTAACACGTACACTAAATCTATCCCGTACCATAAAATTAACGCTAAACCGTACTGTAAACCTAACACTAACCCTAAACCTAACCCTAACCCGTACACTAACACTAACCCGAACCCTAACCCTAACCCTAACCCTAAACGTACCATAACCCTAACCCTAACCCTAACACTAACCCTAACCCGTACTCTAACCTAACCCTAACCCATACCCTAACCCTAACCCTAACCTTAACCGTAACCATAACCCGTATCCTAACCCTAAAACTAACCCGTACCCTAACCCCAACCCTAACCCTAACCCGTACCCTAACCCGTACCCTAACACTAACCCTTACCCTAACCCTAAACCTAACCCGTACCCTAACCCTAAACCGTACATGAACCCTAAACCTAAACCTAACCCATACCCTAACCCTAAACGTAACCCTAACCCGTACCCAAACCCTAACCCTAACACGTACCCTAACTCTAACCCTAACCCTAACCCTAACACTAACCCTAAGCCGTACTCTAACCCTAACCCGAACTCTAACCCTAACCGTACTCTAACCCTAACCCTAACCCTCACCCTAACATTAACCCGTACTGTAACCCTAACACGTACCATAACCCTAATCCTAACCCGTACCCTAACCCTAAAAATAACTCGTACCCTAACCCTAACCCTAGCCATGACCATAACTCTAACCCTAACCTGTACCCTAAACCTAACCCGTAATTTAAACCTAACCCTAACCCTAACCCGTACCCTAAACCTAACCCTAACCCTAACTCGTACCCTAAACCTACCCTAAACCTGACCCTAACCCTAACACTAACCCATACGCTAAGCCTAACCCATAACCTAACTCTAAACCTAAATCTAACCCTAACCCTAACCAGAACCCTAAAGAACCCTAACCCTCTACCTAACCCATACCCAAACCTATCCCGTACCCTAACACTAACCCTAACCCATACGCAAAACCTAACAGTAACCCTAACCCATACCCTAACGTTAACCCTAACCCTAACCCTAAACCTGACCCTAAAACTAACACTATCCCGTACCCTAACCCTAAACCGTACATGAACCCTAACCCTAAACCTAACCCATACCCTAACGCTAAACATAACCCTAGCCCGTACCCAAACCCTAACCCGAACCTTAACCCTAACCCTAACCCGTACCCTAACCCTACCCGTAGCCTAATCCTAACTCTAACCCTAACCCCTAACCCTAAGCCTAACCGTAACCCTTACCCGAACCCATACCCAAATGGTAAACCTAACCCGTACCCTAACACTAACCCAAATCCGTACTCTAACCCTAACCATAACCCTAACCCTAACCTGCACCCTAAACTTAATCCTAAAGCAAACCCAAACAATGACCCTTAACCGTAACCTAACCCTAACCCATAACCTAACCCTAACCCTAACCTTAACCATAACCCTAATCTGTACCCAAACCCTAAAACTAACCCATACCCTAACCCCTACCCTAAAGCTAACCCGTACCCTAACACTAACCCTAACCCTAACCCTGACCCTAAACCTAACCCAAACCCTACACTAACCCTAACCCTAACCCAACCCGCACCCTAAACCTAACCCTAACACGTACCCTAACCCTAAACCGTAACCTAAACCGAACCCTAACCGTAAACTTAACCCATTCGCTAAACCTATCCCATACCCTAAACCTAACCCTAACCCGTATCCTAACCCTAACCTAACCCTAAGCCTAAAACGTACATTAACCCTTACCCTAACCCTAACACTAACCCTACCCCGTACTCTAACCCTAACCCTAACCCTAACTTGTACACCTAACCTATCCCTAACCCTAACTCGTACCCTAACCCTAACCCTAATCCTCACCCTAAACCTAACCCTAACCCGTACACTAAAACTAACCCATACCCTAACCCTATCCATAAACCTAACCCTAACACTAACCTGCACCCTAAACCTAACCTTAACCCTAAACCTAACCCGTACCCTAACCCTAAACGTAACTCTAACCCGTCCCCAAACCCTAACGTAAACACGTACCCTAACCCTAACCCTAACCCTAACACTTTCCCTACCCGTACCCAAACGGTAAAACTAACCCGTACCCTAACACTAACCCAAACCCGTACTCTAACCCTAACCCTTACTCTAAAACTAATCTTACGCCGTAATCTAACCCTAACCCTAACCCTAACATGTACCCTAAACCTAACCCGTACCCTAACCCTAAACCTAACCCTAACCCGTACACTAACCCTCACCCTAACCTGTACCCTAACCCTAAACCTAACCCTAAACCTGACCCTAAACCTAACCCTAACACGTACCCTAAGCCTAACCCATACCCTAACCCTAACCCTAACCCTAACACTAACCCTACCCCGTACTCTAACACTAACCCTAACCCTAACCTTAACCCGTACCCTAACCCTAACCCTAACCCTAACACTAACCCTAACACTAACCTTAACCCGTACTCTAACCCTAACCCTAACCCTAACCCTCACCCTAAACGTAACCCGTACTGCAACCCTAACCCGTACCATAACCCTAACTCTAACCCGTACCCTAAACCTAACCCTAATTCGTACCCTAACCCTAACCGTAACCCTGACCCTAAACCTAATCCTATCCCGTACCGTAAACGTAACCTGTACCCTAACCCTAACCCTAACCTGTACCCTAAAGCTAACCCTAACCCGTACCCTAACCCTAAACCTACCCTAAGCCTGACCCTAACCCTAACCCTTACACGTACCCTACGCCTAACCCATAACCTAACCCTAACCCTAACACTAACACTAAACCTACCCCGTACTCTAAACCTAACCCTAACCCTAACCCGTACCTGTACACTAAACCTAACTCTAACCCTAACCCTAACACTAACCCTAATCCGTACTCTAACCCTAACACTAACCCTAACACTAACCCTACCCTGTACTCTAACACTAACCCTAACTCTAACCCGTACTCTAACCCTGACCCTAACCCTAACCCAACACTAACCCTAACCCGTACTCTAACCCTAACCCTAACCCTAACCATATTCTAACCCTAACCCTAACCCTCACCCTAACCCTAACCCGTACTGTAACCCTAACCCGTACCATAACCCTAACCCTAACCCGTACCCTAACCCTAACCCTAAATCGTACCCTAACCCTAACGCTAACGCTGACCCTAACGCTAACCCTAACCCGTACCCTAAACCTAACCTGTACCCTAACCCTAAAACTAACCCTAACCCGTACACTAAACCTCACCCTAACCCGTACCCTAACCCTAAACCTAACCCTAAACCTGACCCTAACCCTAACCCTAACACGTACCCTAAGCCTAACCCATACCCTAACCCTAACCCTAACCTTAACCCTAACCCTAACACTAACCCTACCCCGTACTCTAACACTAACCCTAACCCTAACCCGTACTCTAACCCTAGCCCTAACCCGTACCCTAACCCTAACCCTAATTAGTACCCTAACCCTAAACCTAAACCTGACCCTAACCCTAACCCGTACCCTAAACCTAACCCATACCCTAACCCCAAACCTAACCCTAACCTGTACCCTAAACCTAACACTAACCCGCACCCTAACCCTAATCCTAACCTGTACCCTAAGCCTAACCCATATCCTAACGCTAACACTAATCCCAACCCTAACCCTAACCCATTCCTAAACCTAACCCTAACCCTTGACCTAACCCGTACCCAACCCTATCCCGTAACTTAACCCTAACCCTAACCCGAACCCTAAACCTAAACCTAACCGTAACACTAACCATAACCATTAGCCGTACCCTAACCCTAACCCATACCCTAACCCTAACCCTAAAATTAACCGTAACCCTGACCAGTACCCTAACCCTAAAATTAACCCGTACCCTAACACCAACCCTATCCCTAACCCGTACCCTAACCGTAACCCTAACCCTAACTCTAACCCACACCTAAACCTAACCCTAAACCGTAACCTAAGCCTAACCCTAACCCTAAACTTTACCCCTACGCTAACCCTATCCCGTACCCTAAACCTAACCCTAATTCGTAACCTAACCCTAAACCTAACCCTAAGCCTATCCCGTACATTAACCCTAACTCTAACCCTAACAGTAACACTAACCCTACCCCGTACTCAAACCCTAACCCTAACCCTTAACCCTAACCCGTACCCTAACCCTAAACCTAAATCTAACCCTAACAATATCCCTACCCCGTACCCTAAACCTAACCCAAACCCTAATGCTAAACCGTATTCTGACCCTAACCCTTACCCTAACTGTACTCTAACCCTAACACTAACCCTCAACCTAACCCTATCCTGTACCCTCAACCTAACCCATACCCTAACCCTAAACCTAACCCTAACCTGTACCCTAAACCTAACCCTAAACCTAACCGTATCCGTACAGTAACCCTAACCCTAACCCTAACACTAACCCTAACCAAGACTCTCACCCTAAACCTAACCCTAAAGCTAACCCTAACCCGTACTCTAACCCTAACCCGTACCCTAACACTAACCCTCACCCTAACCCTAAACCTAACCCGTACCCTAACCCTAACCCTAACACATGCCCTAACCCTAACCCGCACACTAAAACTAACCCTAACTCTAGACCTAACACGTACACTAAACCTATGCCGTACCGTAAACTTAACCCTAACCCGTACCATAAACCTAACACTAACCCTAACACTAACCCTAACCCTAACCCTAACCCATAGACTAACACTAACCCGAACCCTAACCCTAATCCTAACCCTAAACGTACCCTAACCCTAACCCTAACACTAACCCTAACCTGTACTCTAACTTAACCCTAACGCTAAACCTAACCCTCCCGTACTCTAACCCTAACCATAACACTAACACTAACCATAACACTAACACTAACCCTAACCCGTACTCTAACCCTAACCCTAACCTTAATCCTAAACCTAACCCTAACCCGTACTCTAACCCTATCCCGTACCCTAACACTAACCCTTACCCTAACCCTAAACCTAACCCTAAACGTAACACTAACCCATACCCAAACCCTAACCCTAACACGTACGCTAAACCTAACTCTAACACTTACCCTAACCCCTACCCAAACGGTAAACATAACCCGTACCCTAACACTAACCCAAACCCGTACTCTAACCCTAAACCTAACCCTAACACTAACCCTTCTCCGTACTCTAACACCAACCCTAACCCTAACCCTAACACTAACTCTAACCCTAACACTGACCCTAGCCTGTTCTCTAACCCTAACCCTAACACTAACACTAACCCTACCCCATACTCTAACACTAACCCTAACCATAACCGTAACGCGTACCCTAAAACTAACCCTAACCCTAACACTAACCCTATCCCGTACTCTAACCATAACCCTAACCCTACCCTAACCGTCACCCTAACCCTAACCCGTACTGTAACCCTAACCCGTACCATAACCCTAAACCTAACCCGTACCCTAACCCTAACCCTAATTCGTACCATAACCCTAACCGTAACTCTGACCCTAACTCTAACCCTATCCCGTACCCTAAACCTAACCTGGAACCTAACCCTAAACCTAACCTTAATCCATACACTAAACCTAACCCTAACCCGTACCCTAACCCTAAACCTAACCTGAAACCTGACCCTAACTCTACCCTAAAACTTACCCTAAGCCTAACCCATACCCTAACACATACCCTAACGCTAACCCTAACACTAACCCTACCCCGTACTCTAACCCTAACCCTAACTCTAACCCGTACCCTAACCCTAACCCTAACCCTAACACTAACCCTAACCCGAACTGTAACCCTAACACATACCATAACCCTAACCCTAACCCGTACCCTAACCCTAACCCTAATTCGTAACCTAACCCTAACCCTAATTCGTACCCTAACCCTAACCCAAACTCTGACCCTAACCCTAACCCTAAACCGTAACCTAAACCTAACCCATACCCTAACCCTAAACCTAATCCTAACCTGGACCCTAAACCTAACCCTAACCGGTACACTAACCCTAATCCTAACCCGTACCCTAAGCCTAACCCATACCCTAACCCTAACCCTAATACCCTAACCCTAACCCGTACCTAAACCTAACCCTAACCCTTGACCTAACCCGTACCCAAACCTATCCTGTAACCTAACCCTAAGCCTAACCTGTACCCAAACCCTAACAGTAATCCTAACCCACACCGTAGCGCTAACCCTAACCCTAACCCTCACCCTACCCACACCCTAAACCTAAACCTAACCGTAACTCTAACCATAACCCTTACCCGTACCCTAACCCTATCCCATAACCTAACACTAACCCTAACCTTAACCGTAACCCTAACCCGTACCCTAACCCTAAAACTAACCCGTACCGTAACCCCAAACCTAACCCTAACCCGTACCATAACCCTATCCCTAATCCTAACCCTGACCCTAAACCTAACCCTAACTCGTACCCTAACCCGAACCCGCACCTAAACCTAACCCTAACCCATACCCTAACCCTAACCCGTAACCTAAACCTAAACCTAACCCTAAACTTATCCCATACGTTAACCCTATCTCGTACCCTAAACCTAATCCTAACCTGTACCCTAACCTTAACCCTAACCCTATCCGTACACTAACCCTAACCCAAACCCTAAGACTAACCCTAACCCATACTCTAACCCTAACCCTAACCCTAAACCTAACCCTAACCTGTACTCTAACCCTAACCTGTACCCTAACCCTAACCCTTACCCTAACCCTAAACCTAACTTGTACCCTAACCCTAACCCGCACACTAAAACTAACCCTAACCCTAGACCTAAAACGTACAAAAAACCTATCGTGTAACGTAACCTTAACTCTAACCCGTACCATAACCCTAACACTAACCCTAACCCTAACCCTAAGCCTAACCCTAACCCTAAGCCTAACACTAACCCTAACCCGTACTCTAACCCTAACCCTAACAATAACACTAACCATAATCCTAACACTAAACCTAACCCATACTCTAAACCTAAAACTAACCCTAACACTAACCCTAACCCCCTACTATAACCCTAACCCTAACCTAACCCTATCCCTAACCCTAACTCGTACCGTAACCCGATCCCGTACCCTAACCCTAACCCTAAACCTAACACTAACCCTGACCCTAACACTAAACCTAATCCTGTACCCTAACCCTGACCCTAACCCGCATCTAAACCTAACCCTTACCCTAGACCTAACCCGTACCCTAACCCTAACCCGTACCCTAACACTAACTCGTACACTAACCCTAACCCTAACCCTGACCCTAACCCGCACCATAAACCTAAACCTAACCCAAACCCTAACCATAAACCTTACCGTACCCTAACCCTAAAATTAACCCGTAACCTAACCCCAACCCTAACCCGTACCCTCACCCTAACCCTAACCCTAACCCACACCTAAACCTAACCCTAACCCGTAACCTAAACCTAAGCCTAACCCTAAACTTAACCCGTACGCTAACCCTATCCGTACCCTAAACCTAACCCTAACCCGTAACCTAAACCTAAACCTAACCCTAAGCCTAACCCGTACATTAACCCTAACCCTAACCCTAACACTAACCCTACACCGTACTCTAACCCTAACCCTAACTCTAACCCTAACTTTAACCCGTACCCTAACCCTAACCCTAACACTAACCCTAACCCGTACTCTAACCCTAACCCTAAACCTAACCCTAAACGTACTCTAACCCTAGCCCTAAACCTCAACCTAACCCTAACCGTACTGTAACCCTAACCCATACCATAATCATAACCCTAACCCTAACCTTAAGCGTAAAGATGACCGTACCCTAACCCAAAATCTAACCCGTACCCTAACCCCAACCCTAACCCTAACCATAACCCTTACCCGTACCCTAACCCTAAACCATACACTAACCCTAACCCTAAACTTAACCGTAACCCTGACCCGGAACCTAACCCTAAAATTAACCCGTACGCTAACCCTATCCCGAACACTAAACCTAACTCTAACCCGTAAACTAACCCTAAACCTAACCCTAAGCCTAACCCGTACATTAACCCTAACCCTAACCCTAACACTAACCCTATCCTGTACTCTAACCCTAACCCTAAATCTAACCCTAACTGGTACCCTAACCCTACCCTAACCCTAAACCTAACCCTAACTCTAAACCTAATCCGTACCCTAACCCTAACCCTAACCCTAACCCTAACCGTACTCTAACCCTAACCCTAACCCTCACCCTAACCCTAACCCGTAGTGTAACACTAACCCGTACCATAACCCTAAATCTAACCCTAACCTTAAGCGTAACCCTGACACATACCATAACCCTAAATCTAACCCGGACCCAAACCCTAACCCTAACCCTAACCCTTACCCTAACCCTATCCCTAACGCTAACCCTGACACTAAACCTAACCCTAAACCGTACCCTAACCCTAACCCTAAACATAACCCTCACCTAAACCTAACCCTAACCTGTACCCTAACCCTATCCCGTACCCTAAACCTAACCCTAACCCGTAACCTAACCCTAACCCTAACCCTATCTGTACTCTAACCCTAACCCGTATCCTAACACTAACCCTAACCCTAACACTATCCCTAACCCATACTCTAAACCTAAACCTAACCCTAACTCAAACCCTAACCCGTACTATAACCCTAAACATTACCCTAACCCTAAAACTAACCCTAACCCGTAATCTAACCCTATCCCGTAGCCTAACACTAACTCTAACCCTAACCCCTAACCCTAACCCTAACCCTAACCCTAACCCTTACCCTAACCCGTACCCAAACGGTAAACCTAACCCGTACCCTAACACTAACCCAAACCCGTACTCTAACCCTAACCCTAACCCTAACCCTAAACCGCACCCTAACCTTAACCCTAACCCTAACCATAACCATAACCCTTAACCGTACCTAACCCTAACCCTAACTCGTACCCTAAAACTAACGCTTACCCTAACCCTAACCCATACCCTAAACCTAACCCGTACCAACCCTAAACCTAACCCTAACCCTAAACCCTACCCTAAACCTAAACCTCACCCTAACTCGTACCCTAACCCTAACCCCAACCCTGACCCTAACCCTAACCCTAACCCGTACCTAAACCTAACCCATACCCTTATCCTAACCTAAACCTAACCCTAACCCAATCCCGTACCGTATACCTAACCCGAACCCTTGACCTATCCCGTACCCAACCCTATACCGTACACTAACCCTAACCCTAACCCGTACCCAAAACCTAAGAGTAACCCTAACCCATACCCTAGCGCTAAACGTAACCCTCACCCTAAGCCTAACCCGCACCCTAAACATAAAACTAACCCTAACCCTAACCATAACCCTTACCCGTACCCTAACCCTAACCCATACCCTAACCCTAACCCGCACCTAAACCGTACCCTAACCCGTACCCTAACCCTAACCCGTAACCTAAAACTAAAACTAACCCTAAACTTATCGCGTACACTAACCCTATCCTGTACCCTAAACCTAACCCTAACCTGTACCCTAAACCTAACCCTAACCCTAATCCTATCCGTACACTAACCCTAACCCTAACCCTAACCCGTACACTAACCCTAAACCTAACCATAAACTTACCCTAACGCAAACCCTAACCCTAACCATAACACTAACCCTAACCCGTACTCTACCCTACCCCTAACCCTAAACCTAACCCTAACACGTACTCTAACCCTAACCTTAACCCTAACACTAAACATAACCCTAACACTAAACCTAACACGTACTCTAACCCTAACCCTAACCTGTACCCTAACACTAACCCTAACCCTAACCCTGACACTAAACCTAACCCTAACCCGTACCCTAACCCTAACCCTAACCCTAACCCTAACCCTAACACTAACCCACCCCGGACTCTAACCCTAACACAAACCCTAACCCTAACCCGTACCCTAACCCTAACCCTAACCTTAAACCTAACACTAACCCTTACCCGTACCCTAACCCTAACCCTAACCCTAACCCTAACCCTAACACTAACCCTACCCCGGACTCTAACCCTAACACAAACCCTAACCTTAACCCGTAACCTAACCCTAACCCTAACCTTAAACCTAACACTAACCCTAACCCGTACAATAACCCTAAACCTAACCCGTACCCTAAACCTAACCCGTAACCTAAACCTAACACTAACACTAAACTTATCCCGTACGCTAACCCTATCCTGTACCCTAAACCTAACCGTAACCCGTACCCTAACCCTAACCCTAACCCTATCCGTACTCTAACCCCACCCCTAACCTTAACCCTAACACTAACCCTAACCTGTACTCTAACACTAACCCTAACCCTAAACGTAACGCTAACCCTTACGCTAACCCTAACCCATACCCTAACACTAACCCTAAACTTAAGACTAACCCTAACCCGTACTCTAATCCTAAACCTAACCCTAACTCTAACCCTAACCCGTACTATAAACCTAAACCTAATCCTAACCCTAAACCTAACCTTAACCCGTACTCTAACCCTATCCCGTAGCCTAAAACTAACTCTAACCCTAACCCCTAACGCTAACCCTAACCCTAAACCTTACCCTAACCCGTACCCAAACGTTAAACCTAACCCGTACCCTAACACTAACCCAAACCCGTACTCTAACACTAACCCTAACCCTAACCCTAAACGGCACCCTAAACTTAACCCTAACCCTAACCCTAACCCTAACCATAACCCTTAAGCCTACCCTAACCCTAACCCTAACTCATACCCTAACCCTAACACTGACCCTAACCCTAACCCGTACCTTACCCTAAACCGTACCCTCACCCTAAACCTACCACTAACACTAACCCCACCCCGTACTCTAAACCTAACCCTAACCGTAACCCTAACCCGTACCCTAAAACTAACCCTAACCCTAACTCGTACCCTAACACTACCCTAACCCTTACCCTAACCCTAACCCTAACCCGTACACTAAACCTAACCCATACACTAACCCTAACCCTAAACTTAACTCTAACCCTATCCCGTACCCTAACCTAAACCTACCCTTGCCCTAACCCGTACCCAACCCTATCCCGTACCCTAACCCTAACCCTAACCCGTACCCAAACCCTAAGAGTAAACCTAACACATACACTAGCACTAACCCTAACCTTAAACCTAACCGTAACACTAACCCACACCCTAAACCTAAACCTAACCCTAAACCTAAACATAAACCTTACCCGTACCCTAACCCTAACCCATACCCTTACCCTACCCTAAACTTAACCGTAACCCTGACACGTACCCTAACCCTAAAGTTAACCCGTACCCTAACCCCAAACCTAACCCTAACCCTAAACCTAACCCGTACCCTAACCCTAACCCTAACCCTAACACTAACACTAACCCTACCCCGTACTCTAACCATAACACAAACCCTAACCCTAACCCGTACCCTAAATCTAACCCTAACCCTAACCCTAAAACTAACCCTAACCCGTACTCTAACCCTAACCCTAACCCTAACCCTAACCGTACTCTAACCCTAACACTAACCCTCACCCTAACCCTAACCGTACTATAACCCTAAACCATACAATAACCCTAACCCTAACCCTAAACTTAACCGTTACCCTGACCCGTACCCTAACCGTAACACTAACCCGTACCCTAACACCAACCCTAACTCTAACCCGTACCCTAACACTATCCCTAACACTAACCCTGACCCTAAACCTATCCCTGACCCATACCCTAACCCTAACCCTAACCCTCACCTAAACCTAACCCTAACCCGTACCCTAACCCTAACTCGTAACCTAAACCTAACCCTAACCCTAAAATTAACCTGTACGCTAACCCTATCCTGTACCCTAAACTGAACCCTAACCTGTACCCTAACCCTAACTCTAACCCTAACCATACTCTAACCCTAACACTAACCCTCTCCCTAACCCTAACCGTACTGTAACCTGAACCGTACCCTTACCCCAACCCTAACCCTAACCCGTACCCTAACCCTAACCCTAACCCTAACCCTAACCCACACCTAAACCTAACCCTAACCCGTAACCTAAGCCTAACCCTAACCCTAAACTTAACCCCTACGCTAACCCTATCCCGTACCCTTAACCTAACCCTAAACCGTAACCTAACCCTAAACCTAACCCTAAGCCTAACCCGTACATTAACCCTAACCCTAACACTAACACTAACACTACAACGTACTCTAACCCTAACCCTAACTCTAACCCTAACCCGTACCCTAAACCTTACCCTAACCCTAACCCTAACACTAACCCTACCCCGAATTCTAACCCTAACACAAACCCTAACCCTAACCCGTACCCAAACCCTAACCCTAACCCTAACCCTAACACTAACCCTAACCCGTACTCTAACCCTAACCCTAACCCTAACCCTAACCCTGACCCTAACCGTACTCTAACCCTAACACTAACCCTCACCCTAACCCTAACCGTACTGTAACCCTAACCCGTACAATAAACCTAAACCTAACCCGTACCCTAAACCTAACCCGTAACCTAAACCTAACCCAAACCCTAAACTTAACCCGTATGCTAACCCTATCCTGTACCCTAAACCTAACCTAACCTGTACCCTAACTCTAACCCTAACCCTATCCGTATTCTAACCCTAACCCTAACACTAACACTAACCCTAACCCGTACTCTAACACTAACCCTAACCCTAAATGTAACCCTACCCTTATGCTAACCCTAACCCGTACCCTAACACTAACTCTAAACCTGACACTATCCCTAACCTGTACTCTAACCCTAAACCTAAACCTAACTCTAACACTAAACCGTACTATAAACCTAAAACTAATCCTAACCCTAAACCTAACCTTAACTCGTACTCTAACCGTATCCCGTAGCCTAACACAAATCTAACCCTAACCCCTAACCCTAACCCTAACCCTGACCCTAAACCTAACCCTAACCCATACACTAACCCTAACCCTAACCCTAACCCGTACCCTAACCCTAACCCGTAGCCTAACCCGTACCCAAACATTAATCCTAACCCATACCCTAACACTAACACAAACCCGTACCCTACCCGTACTCTAACCCTAACCCATACCGTTACCCGTACCTTAAACCTAACCCTAAACCATACCCAAACCCGTACACTAACCCTAACCCTAACCCGTACCCTCACCCAACCCATAGCCTAAACCTAACTCTAACCCTAACCCCTAACCCTAACCCTAACCCTAAACCTAACCCTAACCCGTACCCAAACGGTAAACCTAACCCGTACCCTAACACTAAATCGAACCCGTACTCTAACCCTAACCCTAAACCTAACCCTAACCGTAACCCGCACCCTAAACTTAACCCTAAACCTAACCCAAACCATAACACTTAACCGTAACCTAACCCTAACCCATACCCTAAACCTAACCCTAACCTTAAGCATAACCCTAACCCGTAACCTAACCCTAAAACTAACCCGTACCCTCACCCCCACCTTAACCATAACCCGTACCCTAAAACTAACCCTAACCGTAACCCTGACCCTAAACCTAACCCTAACCCTTACACTAAACCTAACCCTAATTCTAACCCGCACCCTAAACCTAACCATAACCCATACCGTAACCCTAACCCGTAACCTAAACCTAACCCTAGCCCTAAACTTAACCTGTACTCTAACCCTATCCCATACCCTAAACATAACCCTAATCCGTATCCTAACCCTAACCTAACCCTAAGCCTAACCCGAACATTAACCCTAACCCTAACCCTAACACTAAACCTGCCGCGTACTCTAACCCTAACCCGAACCTAACCCTAACCCTAACCCGTACCCTAAACCTAACCCTAACCCTAACTCGTACCCTAACCTTAACCCGTACCCTAACCCTAACCCTAACCCGTACCCAAACCCTAACCATAACACTAAGCCATACCCTAGCGCCAACCCTAACACTAACCCTAAACCTATCCCGCACTCTAAACCTAAACCTAACCCTAACCCTAACCGAAACCCTTACCCGTACCCTAAACCAAACCCATACCCTAACACTAACCCTAACCTTGACCATAACCCTAACCCGTACCCTAACCCTAAAACTAACCCGTACCCAAACCACCACCATAACCCTATCCCGTACCCTAACCTTAACCCTAACCATTACCTTAACCCTAACCCTAACCCTAAACCTTACACTAACACTAACCCGTACACTAACCCTCACCCGAACCCTAACCCTAACCCTAACCCGTACCCTAACTCTACCCGTAGACTAACCATAACTCTAATCCTAACCCCTAAACCTAACCCTAACCCTTACCCTAACCTGTACCCAAACAGTAAACCTGACCCGTACCCTAACACTAAACCAAACCCGTACTCTAACCCTAACCCTAAACCTAACCCTAACCCTAACCCGCACACTAAACTTAACCCTAAACCTAACACAAACCATAACACTTAACCGTAACCTAACGCTAACCCATACCCTAAACCTAACCCTAACATTAACCATATCCCTAACCCGTACCCTAAACCTAAAACTAACCCGTACCCTCACCCCAAACCTAACCACAACCCGTACCCTAAAACTAACCCTAACCGTAACCCTGACCCTAAACCTAACCCTAACCCTTACACTAAACCTAACCCTAAGCCCCACCCTAAACCTAACCCTAACCTGTACCCTAACTCTAACCCGTAAGCTAAACCTAACCCTAACCCTAAACTTAACCCGTACGCTAACCCTATCCCGTACCCTAAAACTAACCCTAACCCGTATCCTAACCCTAAACTAACCCTAAGCCTAACCCGTACATTAACCCTAACCCTAACCCTAACACTAACCCTACCCGTACTCTAACCCTAACCCTAACCCTAACCCGTACAGTAACAAAAACGCGTACCCTAACCCTAACCCTAACACTAAACCTAACCCTAATCTTGAACCTAAACCTAACACTAACCCGTACCCTACCCCTAAACCGTACCCTAACGCTAACCCTAAACCTGACCCGTACCCTAAACCTAAATGTAACCCTAACCCGTACCTAAACACTAACCCTAACACGTACCCTAACCCTAACCCTAATCCTAACCCGTACCGGTACCCTAACACTAACCGTAACCCTAACCGTAACCCTAACCCTAACCCTAACCCTAACTCGTACACTAACCCTAACCCGAACCCTAACCCTAACCGTAACCCGTACCCTAACCCTACCAGTAGACTAACCATAACTCTAACCCTAACCCCTAACCCTAAGCCTAACCCTAACCCGCACCTAAACCTAACCCTAACCCTATCCCTAACCTGCACCTAAACCTAACCCTAACCCGTACCCGAACCCTAACCCGTAACCTAATCCTAAACCTAACGCTAAACTTAACCTATACGCTAACCCTATTCCATACCCTAAACCTAACCCTAACCCGTACCCTAACCCTAACCCTAACCCTAACCCTAACCCTATCCGTACACTAACCCTAACCCTAAGCCTAAATCTAACCCTAAACCGAACTCTAACCCTAACCCGTACCCTAACCCTAACCCGTAACCTAACACTAACCCTAACCCTAACACTAACCCTAAACTGTTCTCTAACCCTAAAACTAAACCTAACTCTAACCCTAACCCGTAATATAACCCTAACCAGTACCCTAACACTAACCCTAACACTAACACTAACCCTACCCGTACTCTAACCCTAAACCTAACCATAACTCTAACCCTAACCTGTACTGTAACCCTAACCCTAACCCGAACCCTAACCCTAACCCATACAGTAACCCTAACGCGTACCCTAACCCTAGCCTTGAACCTAAACCTAACCCTAACCCGTACCCTAACCCTAAACCGTACCCTAACCCTAACACTAACCCTAACCCTAACACTAACCCTAAACTGTTCTCTAACCCTAAACCTAAACCTAACTCTAACCCTAACCCGTAATATAACCCTAACCCGTACCCTAACACTAACCTTAACACTAACACTAACCTTACCCCGTACTCTAACCCTAAACTTAACCCTAAATCTAACCCTAACCTGTACTGTAACCCTAACCCTAACCCTAACCCTAACACATAGAGTAACCCTAACGCGTACCCTAACCGTAACCCTAACCCTAAACCTAACCCTAACCTTGAACCTAAACCTAACCCTAACCCGTACCCTAACACTAAACCGTACCCTAACCCTAACCCTAAACCTAACCCGTACCCTAACCCTAAATGTAGCCCTAACCCGAACCCAAACCCTAACCCTAACACGTACCCTAACCCTAACCCTAACCCGCACACTAAACCTAACATAACCCTAGACCTAACACCTACACTAACCTTATCTCGTACTGTAACCTTAACCCTAACCCGTAACGTAACCCTAACACTAACCTTAACCCTAAACCTAACCCGTACCCTAACCCTACCCGTAGCCTAACCCTAACCTTAACCCTAACCCCTAACCCTAACCCTAACCCTTACCCTAAACCATACAAAAATGGTAAACCTAACCCGTACCCTAACACTAACCATACCCGTACTCTAATCCTAACCCAAATCTAACCCTAACCCGTACCCTCACCCTTCCCGTAGCCTAACCCTAACTCTAACCCTAACCCCTAACCCTAACCCTAACCCTAACCCTAACCCTTACCCTAACACGTACCCAAACGGTAAACCTAACACATACCCTAACACTAACCCAAACCTGTACTCTAACCATAACCCTAACCCTAACCCTAACCCCCACCCGAAACTTACCAAACCATAACCTTTAACCATAACCTAACCCTAACCCAAACCCTAACCCTAACCCTAACATTAACTGTAAACCTAACTCGTACCCTAACCCTAAAACTAACCCGTACCCTAACCCCAACCCTAACCTTAATGCGTACACTAACACTAACCCTAACCCTAACCCTGACCCTAAACCTAACCCTAACCCTACACTAACCCCTAACCCTAACCCTATCCCGTATTCTAAACCTAACCCTAACACTAATCCTAACCCAAACCCGTACTCTAACCTTAACCCTAACCCTAACACTAACCATAACCCTAAAAGTAACCCTAACCAATACTCTAACCCTAAACGTAACCCTAACACTAACCCTAACCCCCTACTATAATCCTAACCCTAAACCTAACCCTTACCCTAACCCTAACTCGTACCGTAACCCGAACCTGTACCCAACCCTAACCCTAACCCTAAACCTAACCCTAAGCCTGACCCTAAGCCTAACCCTAATCCCGTACCCTAACCCTAACCCTAACATGCATCCTAAACCTAACCTTAAACCTAGACCTAACCCGTAGCCTAACCCTAACCCATACCCTAACACTAACCCGTAACTTAAACCTAACACTAACCCTAACCCTAACCCGTATGCTAACCATAACCCTAACCCATACCCTAACCCTAACCCGTACCCTAACCCTAACCCAGGGCCTAACTCTAAACCGTACTGTAAACCTAACCCTAACCCTAGACATAACCCGTACCCTAAACCTATTCCGTACCCTAAACCTAGTCCTAACCCGTATCCTAACACTAACACTAAGCCTAACCCTAACACTAACCCTAACCCGTACACTAACCCTAACCCTAACCCGTACCCGTACCCTAACCTTAACCCGCACCGAAACCTAACCCTAAACCGTACCCTAACCCTAACCCATAACCTAAACCTAACCCTAACCCTAAACTTAACCCATACACTAACCCTATCCTATACCCTAACCCTAACCCTAACCCATACCCTAAACCTAAATCTAACCATAACCCTATCCATACACTAACCCTAACCCTAACCCTAACACTAACCCTAACCCGTACTCTTACATTAACCCTAACCCTAAACGTAATCCTAACCCGTACTCTAACCCTAACCCGTACCCTAACACTAACCCTTACCCTAACCCTAAACCTAAACCGTACCCTAACCCTAAACGTAACCCTAAACTGTACCCAAACCCTAACCCTAACACGTACCCTAACCCTAACCCTAACCCTAACACTAACCCTAACCCTAACCCTACACCTAACACGTACACTCACCCTATCCCGTACCATAACCTTAACCCTAACCCGTACCGTAACCCTAACACTAAACCTAACCCTAACCCTAACCCTAACCCGTACACTAACCCTAACCCGAACCCTAACTCTAACCCTAACCCGTACCCTAACCCTACCCGTAGCCAAACCCTAACCCTAACCCTAACCCCTAACCCTAACCCTAACCCTAACCCTTACCCTAAACCGTACCCAAATGGTAAACCTAACCCGTACCCTAACACTAGCCCAAACCCGTACTCTAACCATAACCCTAACCCTAACCCGCACCCTAAACTTAAGCCTAACCCTAACCCAAACCATAACCCTTAACCGTAACCTAACCCTAACCCATACCCTAAACCTAACCCTAACCTTAATCATAACCCTAACACCTACCCTAACCCTAAAACCAACCCATACTCTAATCCCAACCCTAACCCTAACCCATACCCTAACACTAACCCAAAACCGCACTCTAACCCTAAACCTATCCCTAAACCTAACCCGTACAGTAACCCTAACGCGTACCCTAACCCTAACCCTAACCCTAACCTTAACCCGCACACTAAACCTAACCGTAACCCTACACCTAACACATACACTAACCCTATCCCATACCATAACCTTAACCCTAACCCGTACCGTAACCCTAACACTAAACCTAACTCTAACCCTAACCCTAACCCGTACACTAACCCTAACCGGAACCCTAACTCTAACCCTAACCCGTACCCTAACCCTACCCATAGCCAAACCCTAACCCTAACCCTAACCCCTAACCCTAACCCTAACCCTAACCCTTACCGTAAACCGTACCCAAATGGTAAACCTAAACCGTACCCTAAAACAAACTCAAAACCGTACTCTAACACTAACCCTAACCCTAACCCTAACCCGCACCCTAAACTTAACCCTAACCCTAACCCAAACCATAACCCTTAACCATAACCTAACCCTAACCCATACCCTAACCCTAACCCTAACCTTAATCATAACCCTAACCCGTACCCTAACCCTAAAACTAACCCGTACCCTAATCCCAACCCTAACCCTAACACATACCCTAACACTAACCCAAAACCGTACTCTAACCCTAACCCTAACCCTTACCCTAACCCTAACCCTAACCCTAACCCGTACAATAACCCTAACGCGTACCCTAACCCTAACCCTAACCCTAAATCTAACCCTAATCTTGAACCTAAACCTAACACTAACCCGTACCCTAACCCTAACCCTAAACCTAACCCGTACCCTAACCCTAAATGTAACCCTAACCCGTACCAAAACCCTCACCCTAACCCGTACCTAACCCTAACCCTAACCCTATCCCGTACCGGTACCCTAACACTAACCGTAACCCTAAACCTAACCCTAACCCTAACCCTAACCCTAACCCTAACTCGTGTACTAACCCTAACCCAAACCCTAAACCTAACCGTAAGCCGTACCCTAACCCTACCCGTAGACTAACCCTAACTCTAACCCTAACCCCTAACCCTTACCCTAAACCTAACCCTCACCTAAACCTAACCCTAACCCTAACCCTAACCCACACCTAAACCTAACCCTAACCCGTACCCGAACCCTAACCTGTAACCTAATCCTAAATCTAACCCTAAACTTACCCATACGCTAACCCTATTCCGTACCCTAAACCTAACCCTAACCCGTACCCTAACCCTAACCCTAACCCTAACCCTATCCCTACACTAGCCCTAACCCTAACCCTAAACCTAACCCTAACCCAAACTCTAACCCTAACCCATACCCTAACCCTAACCCCTACCCTAACACTACCCCTAACCCTAGCCCTAACCCTAACCCATACTCTAACCCTAAACCTAAACCTAACTCTAACACTAACCTGTACTATAACCCTAACCCGTACTCTAACACTAACCCTAACACTAACACTAACCCTACCCCGTACTCTAACCCTAAACCTAACCCTAACTCTAACCCTAACCTGTACTGTAACCCTATCCTTAACCCTAACCCTAACCCTAACCCTAACCCGTACCCTGCCCCTTCCCGTAGCCTAACCCTAAATCTAACCCTAACCCCTAACCCTAACCCTAACCCTAACCCTTACCCTAACACGTACCCAAACGGTAAACCTAACACGTAACCTAACACTAACCCAAACCCGTACTCTAACCCTAACCTTAACCTAACCCTAACCCGCACCCGAAACTTAACCCAAACCATAACCCTGAACCGTAACCTAACCCTAACCCATACCCTAACCCTAAACCTAACATTAACCGTAAACCTAACTCGTACCCTAACCCTAAAACTAACCCGTACCCTAACCCCAACCCTAACCTTAATGCGTACACTAACACTAACCCTAAACCTAACCCTGACCCTAAACCTAACCCTAACCGTACACTAACCCTAACCCTAACCCTAACCCTATCCCATACTATAAACCTAACTCTAACACTAATCCTAACCCTAACCCGTACTCTAACCTTAACCCTAACCCTAACACTAACCATAACCCTAACACTAACCCTAACCAGTACTCTAACCCTAAACGTAACCCTAACGCTAACCCTAACCCCCTACTATAATCCTAACCCTAAACCTAACCCTTACCCCAACCCTAACTCGTACCGTAACCCGAACCTGTACCCAACCCTAACCCTAACCCTAAACCTAACCCTAACACTGACCCTAAGCCTAACCCTAATCCCGTACCCTAACCCTAACCCTAACACGCATCCTAAACCTAACCTTAAACCTAGACCTAACCCGTAGCCTAACCTAACCCATACCCTAACACTAACCCGTAACTTAAACCTAACACTAACCCTAACCCTAACCCGTACGCTAACCATAACCCTAACCCATACCCTAACCCTAACCCGTACCCTAACCCTAACCCAGGGCCTAACTCTAAACCGTACTGTAAACCTAACCCTAACCCTAGACATAACCCATACCCTAAACCTATTCCGTACCCTAACCCTAGTCCTAACCCGTATCCTAACACTAACACTAAGCCTAACCCTAACACTAACCCTAACCCGTACACTAACCCTAACCCTAACCCGTACCTGTACCCTAACCCGCACCGAAACCTAACCCTAATCCGTACCCTAACCCTAACCCGTAACCTAAACCTAACCCTAACCCTAAACTTAACCCATACACTAACCCTATCCTATACCCTAACTCTAACCCTAACCCATACCTAACCCTAAATCTAACCCTAACCCTATCCGTACACTAACCCTAACCCTAACCCTAACACTAACCCTAACCCGTACTCTTACATTAACCCTAACCCTAAACGTAACCCTAACCCGTACTCTAACCCTAACCCGTACCCTAACACTAACCCTTACTCTAACCCTAAACCTAAACCGTACCCTAACCCTAAACGTAACCCTAAACTGTACCCAAACCCTAACCCTAACACGTACCCTAACCCTAACCCTAACCCTAACCCTAACCCTACACCTAACACGTACACTAACCCTATCCCATACCATAACCTTAACCCTAACCCGTACCGTAACCCTAACACTAAACCTAACCCTAACCTTAACCCTAACCGTACACTAACCCTAACCCGAACCCTAACTCTAACCCTAACCCATACCCTAACCCTACCCGTAGCCAAACCCTAACCCTAACCCTAACCCTAACCCCTAACCCTAACCCTAACCCTAACCCTTACCCTAAACCGTACCCAAATGGTAAACCTAACCCGTACCCTAACACTAGCCCTTACTCTAACCCTAAACCTAAACCGTACCCTAACCCTAAACGTAACCCTAAACTGTACCCAAACCCTAACCCTAACACGTACCCTAACCCTAACCCTAATTCCAACCCGCACACTAAACCTAAACCTAACCCTAGACCTAACACGTACACTACACCTATCCCATACCATAACCTTAACCCTAACCCGTACCGTAACCCTAACACTAAACCTAACCCTAACCTTAACCCTAACCCGTACACTAACCCTAACCCGAACCCTAACTCTAACCCTAACCCGTACCCTAACCCTACCCGTAGCCAAACCCTAACCCTAACCCTAACCCCTAACCCTAACCCTAACCCTAACCCTTACCCTAAACCGTACCCAAATGGTAAACCTAAACCGTACCCTAACACTAGCCCAAACCCGTACTCTAACCATAACCCTAACCCTAACCCGCACCCTAAACTTAAGCCTAACCATAACCCAAACCATAACCCTTAACCGTAACCTAACCCTAACCCATACCCTAAACCTAACCCTAACCTTAATCATAACCCTAACCCCTAAACTAACCCTAAAACTAACCCGTACCCTAATTCCAACCCTAACCCTAACCCATACCCTAACACTAACCCAAAACCGTACTCTAACCCTAAGCCTATCCCTAAACCTAACCCCTACAGTAACCCTAATGCGTACCCTAACCCTAACCCTAACCCTAACCCTAACCCGCACACTAAACCTAACCGTAACCCTACACCTAACACGTACACTAACCCTATCCCATACCATAACCTTAACCCTAACCTGTACCGTAACCCGAACACTAAACCTAACTCTAACCCTAACCCTAACCCGTACACTAACCCTAACCGGAACCCTAACTCTAACCCTAACCCGTACCCTAACCCTACCCATAGCCAAACCCTAACCCTAACCCTAACCCCTAACCCTAACCCTAACCCTAACCCTTTCCCTAACCCGTACCCAAACGGTAAACCTAACACGTACCCTAACACTAACCCAAACCCGTACTCTAACCCTATCCCTAACCATAACCATAACCCGCATCCTAAACTTAACCGTAACCCTAACCCAAACCATAATCCTTAACCGTAACCTAACCCTAACTCATAACCTAACCCTAACCCAAATTTTAACCGTAACCCTAACCCATATCCTAACTCTAAAACTAACCCGTACCCTAATCCCAACCCTAACGCTAACCCGTACCCTAACACTAACCCTAACCCTAAACCTACCCAAAACCTAACCCTAACTCGTACTCTAACCCAATCCCGTCCCCTAACACTAACCCTTACCCTAACCCTAAACCTAACCCGTACCCTAACCCTAACGTAAAACTATCCCGTACCCAAACCCTAAACCTAACACGTACACTAACCCTAAACTTAACCCTAACCCTTACCCTAACCCGTACCCAAACGGTAAACCTAACCCGTACCCTAACACTAACCCAAACCTGTACTCTAACCCTAATCCTAACCCTAACACTAACCCTACCCCACACTCTAACACTAACACTAAACCTAACCCTAACCCGTACCCTAACCCTAACCCTAACACTAACCCTAACCCGTAGTCTAACCCTAACCCTAACCCTAACACTAACCCAAACTCTAAAACTATCCCTACCACGTACTCTAACGCTAACACAAACCCTAACCCTAAACCGTACCCTAACCCTAACTCTAACCCTAACACTAACACTAACCCTAACCTGTACTCTAACCTTAACACAAAACCTAACCCTAAACCGATCCCTAACCCTAACCCTAACCCTAACCCTAAACCTATTCCGTACTCTAACCCTAACCCTAACACTAACCCTAACCGTACTCTAACCCTAACCCTAAACCTCACTCTAACCCTAACCCGTACTGTAACCCTAACCCGTACCATAACCCTAAACCTAACCCATACCCTAACCCTAACCCTAATTCGTACCCTAACCCTAACCCTAACCCTGACCCTAACCCTAACCCTATCCCGTACCCTAAACCTAACCTGTACCCTAACCCTAAACCTGACCCGAACCGTAACCTAAACCTAACCCTAACCCGTACCCTAACCCTAACCCTAACCCTGACCCTAACCCTAACCCGTACCCTAAGCCTAACCCATACCCTAACCCTAACCCTAATCCTAACCCTAACCCTAACCCATACCCTAAACCTAACCCTAACCCTTGACCTAACCCGTACCCAACCCTATCCCGTAACCTAACCCTAAACCTAACCCGTATCCAAAACCTAACAGTAACCCTAACCCATACCCTAGTGATAACCCTAACCCTAACCCTAACCCACACCCTAAACCTAAAACTAACCCTATCCCTAACCATAAACCTTACCCGTACCCTAACCCTAACCCATACCCTAAACCTAACCCTAAACTTAACTGTAACCCTGACCCGTACCCTAACCATAAAAGTAACCCGTACCCTAACCCCAACCCTAACCCTAACCTGCACCTAAACCTAACCCTAAACCTAACTCTAACCCACACCTAAACCTAACCCTAACCCATAACCTAAACCTAACCCTAACCCTAAACTTAACCAGTACGCTAACCCTATCCTGTACCCTAAACCTAACCCTAACCCGTACCCTAACCCTAACCCTAACCCTAACCCAATCCGCACTCTAACCCTAACCCTAACCCTAACCCTAACACTAACAATAACCCGTATTCTAACCCTAACCCTAAACCTAACCCTAACCCGTACACTAACCCTAACCCTAACACGTACCCTAAACCTAACGCTAACCCGTACCCTAAACCTAACCCTAACCCTAACCCTATCCGCACTCTAACCCTAACCCTAACCCTAACCCTAACACTAACAATAACCCATTCTCTAACCCTAACCCTAAACCTAACCCTAACCCGTACACTAACCCTAATCCGTAACCTAATCCTAAACCTAACCCTAAACTTAACCCGTACGCTAATCCTATCCCGTACCCTAAACCTAACCCTAACCCATACCCTAAACCTAACCCTAACCCTAACCCTATCCGCACTCTAACCCTAACCCTAACCCTAACCCTAACCCTAACCCATACTCTAAACCTTACCTACCCTAAACCTAACCCTAACCCTTACTCTAACCCTAAACCGTACCCTAACACTCACCCTTACCCTAAAACTAAACTTAACCCATACCCTAACCCTAAACGTAACCCGTACCCAAACCCTAACCCTAACACATACCCTAACCCTAACCCTAACCCTAACCGTAACCCGCACACTAAACCTAACCCTAACCCTAGACCTAACATGTACACTAAACCTATCCCGTACCATAACCTTAACCCTAACCCGTACAGTAACCCTAACACTAACCCTAACCCTAACCCGTACACTAACCCTAACCCGTACTCTAACCTAACCCTAACCCTAACCATAACACTTACCCGTACCCTATCCCTAATACATACCCTAACACTAAACCTAACTTTAACCGTAACACTAACCCGTACCCCAACCCTAAAACTAACCTGTACCCTAACCCCAACCCTAACCCTAACCCGTACCATAAACCTATCCCTAACCCTAACCCTGACCCTAAACCTAACCCTAACCCGTACCCTAACCCTAACCCTAACCCTAAACCTAACCCTAACCCGTACACTAACCCTAACCCGTAACCTAAACCTAATCCTAAACCTAAACTTATCCCATACACTAACCCTATCCCGTACCCTAAACCTAACCCTAACCTGTACCCTAACCCTAACCCTAACCCTAACGCTATCTGTAAACTAACCCTAACCCCAACCCTAACACTAACCCTAACCCATACTCTAACCCTAACCCTAACCCTAACCCTAAACATAACCCTAACCCGTACTCTAACCCTAACCCGAACCCTAACAGTAACCCTTACCCTAACATTAAACCTAACCCGTACCCTAACCCTAAACGTAACCGTAACCCGAACCCAAACCCTAAACCTAACACGTACCCTAACCCTAACCCTAACCCACACACTAAAACTAACCCTAACCCTAGACCTAACACGGCAACTAAACCTATCCTGTACCGTAACCTTAACCCTAACCCGTACCGTAACCCTAACCCTAACCCTAACACTAACCCTAACCCGTACTCTAACCCTAACACTAACCCTAACACTAACCATAATCCTAACACTAAACCTAAGCTGTACTCTAACCCTAAACCTAACACTGATACTAACCCTAACCCCCTAGTATAACCCTAACCCTAAACCTAACCCTATCCATAAACCTAACTCGTACCGTAACCCGAACCCATACCCTAACCCTAACCCTAACACTAAACCTAACCCTAACCGTGACCCTAACCCTAAACCTAATCCCATACCCTAACCCTGACTCTAACCCGCATCTAAACCTAACCCAAACCTAGACCTAACCCGTACACTAACCCTAACCCGTAACCTAACACTAACCCTAACCCTAACCCTAACCCGTACCCTAACCCTAACCCGTACCCTAAACTTAACCCGATGCCTAACCCTAACCCACACCCTAAACAAAACCATAACCCTAGACCTATCCCATACCCTAAACCTATCCTGTACCCTAACCCTAATGCTAACCTGTCCCTAACCCTAGACCTAACCTGTACCCTAACCCTAACCCGCACCCTAACACTAACCCTAACCCTAAACCTAAACCGTGCCCTAACCCTAACCCTAACGCTAAAACTAACCCTAATCCTAACCCTATCCCATACACTAACCCTAACCCTAACCCATACCCGTACCCTAAACCGAACCCTAACTCCAACCCTAACACTAACCCTACCCAGTACTCTAACCCTAACCCAAACCGTAACCCTAACCCGTACCCTAACCCGTAACCTAACCCTAAACCTAACCTGTACGCTAACACGTACCATAACCCTAACCCTAATCCTAACCCTAACCCTAAACCTACCCATACGCTACCCCTCACCCTAACCCACACCCTAACCCTAACTCGTACCCTAACCCTAACACTTACCCGAACCCCAAACCCTAACCCTAACCCGTACCCTAACCTAAACCTAACCCTAACTCGTACCCTAACCCTGACCCTAACCCTGACCCTAACCCGTACCATAACCCTAACCCTTAACCTAAACCTAACCTTAACCCTAAACTTAACCCATACGCTAACCCTATCCCGTACCCTAAAACTAACCCTAACCCGTACCCTAACCCTAACCCTAACCCTAACCCTATCCGTACCCTAACTCTAACCCTAACCCTAAACCTAACCCTAACCCGTACTCTAACCCTAAGCCTAACCCTAACTCTAAACCAAACCCGTAATATAACCCTAACCCTAATCCTAACCCTAACCCTAACCCTAACCCATGCTCTAACCTATCCCGTAGCCTAACCCTAACTCTAACGCTAACCCCTAACCCTAACCCTAACCCTATTCCTTACCCTATACCGTACCCAACCGGTACACCTAAACCGTACCCTAACACTAACCCAAACCCGTACTCTAACCCTAACCATAACACTAACCCTATCCCTAAATGGCACTCTAAACTTAACCCTAACCCTAACCCTAACCTTAACCCTTAACCGTACCCTAACCCTAACCCACACCCTAAACCTAACCCTAACTTTAACCATAACCCTAACCCGTAATCTAACCCTAAAACTAACCCGTACCCTAAACCCAACCCTAACCCTAACCCACACCCTAACACTAACCTAACACTAACCCTGACCCTAAACCTAACCCTAACCCGTACACTAACCCTAACCCTAACCCTAACCCGCACCCTAAACCTAACCATAACTCGAACCCTAACCCTAACCCGTAACCTAAACCTAACCCTAACCCTAAACTTATCCCGTACGCCACCCTATCCCGTACCCTAAAACTAACCCTAAACCGTAACCTAAACCTAAACCTAACCCTAAGCCTAACCCGTACATTAACCCTAACCCTAACCCTAACCCTAAAACTAACCCTACCACGTAATCTAACCCTATCCCTAACCCTAACCCTAACCCCAACTCGTACCCTAATCCTAACCCTAAACCTTTCCCTAACCCTAACCCTAACCTTTACTCTAACCGTAACACTAACCCTTACCCTAACTGTACTCTAACCCTAACCCTCACCCTAACACTAACCCGTACTGTAACCCTAACCCGTAACATAACCCTAACTCTAACCCGTAACCTAACCCTAACCCTAACTCATACCCTAACACTAACCCTGACCCTAACCCTAACCCGTACCCTAAACCTAACCCATACCCTAACCCTAAATCTAACCCTAAGCCATACCCTAATCCTAACCCTAAACCTAACTCATACCCTAACCCTAACCCTGACCCTAACCCGTACCCGTACCCTAAACTTAACCCATACCCTAAACCTAATCCTAAACCTAACCCTAAACCTAACCCTAACCCATGACCTAACCCATACCCAACCCTATCTCGTACCCTAAACCTAACCCTAACCCGTACCCAAACCATAACAGTAACCCTAACCCATTCCCTAGCCCTAACCCTAACCCTAAACCTAATCCTAACCCGCACCGTAAACCTAAACCTAACCGTAAACCTAACCTTAACAGTTACCCGTACCCTAACCCTAACCCATACCCTAACACTAACCCTAACCTTAACCGTAACCCTAACCCGTACCCTAACCCTAAAACTAACCCGTACTCTAACCCCAACCCTAACCCTAACCCGCACCTAAACCTAACCCTAACCCGTACCCTAACCCTAACCCGTAACCTAAAGTTAACCCTAACCCTAAACTTAACCCGAACTCTAAACATATCCCGTACCCTAAACCTAACCCTAACCCGTACACTAAACCTAACCCTAACCCTAACCCTATCCATACATTAACCCTAACCCTAACCCTAACCATAACACTAACCCAACCCGTACTCTAACACTAAACCTAACCCTAACCCGTACTCTAACCCTAACCCGTACAATAACACTAACCCTTAAACTAACCCTAAACCTAACCGGTACCCTAACCCTAAACGTAACCCTAACCCGTACCCAAACCCTAAACCTAACACGTACCCTAACACTAACCCTAACCCTAACCCTAACCCACACACTAAACCAAAACCTAACATTAGACCTAACACGTACACTAAACCTTTCCCGTTCCATAACCTTAACCCTAACCCGTACCATAACCCTAACACTAATCCTAACCCTAACCCTAACCCAACCCTAAACCTAACCCGTACACTAACCCTAACCCGAAGCCTAACCCTAACCCTAAGCAGTACCCTAACCCTACCCGTAGCCTAACCCTAACCCTAAATATAACCCCTAACCCTAACACTAACCCTAACCCTTAACCTAACCCGTACCCAAACGGTAAACCTAACCCATACCCTAACACTAACCCAAACCCGTACTCTAAACCTAACCCTAACCCACACCCTAAACTTAACCCTAACCCTAACCCAAACCATAACCCTTAACCGTAACCTAACCCTAAACTATACCCTAAACCTAACCCTAACCTTAAACATAACCCTAAACCGTACCCTAACTATAAAACTAACCCGTACCCTAACCTCAAACCTAAACCTAATCAGTACCCTAACACTAACCCTAAACCTAACCCTGACCCTAAACCTAACCCTAACCCTTACACTAACCCTAACACTAACCCTAACCCGCACCCTAAACCTAACCCTAACCCGTACCCTAACCCTAACCAGTAACCTAAACCTAACCCTAACCCTAAACTTAACCCGTACGCTACCCCTGTCCTTTACCCTAAACCTAACCCTAACCCGTATCCTAACCCTAAACCTAACCCTTAGCCTAAACCGTACATTAACCCTAACCATAACCCTAACCCTAACACTAACCCTAACCCATCCTCTAACCCTAACCCTAACCCTAAACATACTCTAACTCTAACCCTAACCCTCTCCCTAACCGTAACCCGTACTGTAACCCTATGCCATACCATAACCCCAAACCTAACCCGTACCTTAAAACTAAACCTGACTCGTACACTAACCCTAACCCTAACCCTAAACCTAACCCGTACCCTAAACCTAACCCTAACCCTAACCCTTACCCTCACCCGTACACAAACGGTAAACCTAACCCGAACCCTACCACTAACCCAAACCCGTACTCTAACCCTAACCCTAAATGTAAACCTAACATGAACCCTAAACTTAACCCTAACCCTAACACAACCATAACCCTTAACCATAACCTAACCCTAAACCATACCCTAACCCTAACCCTAATCTTAACCGTAAACCTAACCCATACCCTAACCCTAAAACTAACCCAAACCCTAAACGTAAGCCTAACCCGTACCCAAACCCTAACCCTAAAACGTACCCTAAACCTAACCCTAAACCTAACCCTAACCCTAACCCGCACACTAAACCTAACGTTAACCCTAGACCTAACATGTACCCTAACCCTAACCCTAACCCTAAAGGGCACACTAAACCTAACATTAACCCTAGACCTAACACGTACACTAACCCTATCCCGTACCGTAACCTTAACCCTAACCTGTACTGTAACCCTAACACTAACCCTAACCCTAACCCTAACCCTAAACCTAACCCGTACACTAACCCTAACCCTAACACGAACCCTAACCCGTACCCTAACCGGTACCCTAACCCCAACCCGTAACCTAAACCTAAACCTAACCCTAAACTTATCCTATACGCTAACCCTATCCCGTACCCTAAATTAACCCTAACCCGTACCATAACCCTAACCCGTAACCTATACCTAACCTAACCCTAAACTTAACCTGTTCGCTAACCCTACCCCATACTCCAAACCTAACCCTAACCCGTATCATAACCCTAAACCTAACCCTAAGCCTAATCTGTACATTAACCCTAACCCTAAACCTAACACTAACCCTACCCCATACTCTAAACCTAACCCTAACCCTGACCCTAAACCTAACCCTAACCCGTACACTAACCCTAACCCTAACCCTAACACGCACCCTAAACCTAACCCTAACCCATACCCTAACCCTAATCCATAACCTAAACCTAACACTAACCCTAAACTTAACCCGTACCCTAACCCTATCCCGTACCCTAAACCTAACCCTAACCCGTAAACTAACCCTAAACCTAACCCTAAGCCTAACCCGTACATTAACCCTAACCCTAACACTAACACTAACCCTACCCCGTACTCTAACCCTAACCCTAACCTTAACCCTAACCCGTACCCTAACCCTAAACCTAACCCTAACACTAACCCTATCCCGTACTCTAACCCTAACCCTAACCCTAACACTAACCCTACCCCGTACTCTAACACTAACCCTAACCCTAACCCTAACCCGTACCCTAACCCTAACCCTAAACCTAACCATAACACTAACCCTAACCCGTACTCTATCCCTAACCCTAACCCTAACCCTTACCCTAACCGTATTCTAAAACTAACCCTAACCCTCAACCTAACCCTAACCCGTACTGTAACCCTAACACATACCATAACCCTAAACCTAACCCGTACCCTAAACCTAACCCTAATTCGTACCTTAACCCTAACCCTAACCCTGACACTAACCCTAACCTTAACCCGTATCCTAAACCTAACCCATACCCTAAACCTAAACCTAACCCTAACCCATTCCCTAAACCTAACCCTAACCCGTACCCTAACCCTAAACCTAAACCTAAGCCTAACCTGAACATTAACCCTAACCCTAGCACTAAGACTAACCCTACCCCGTACTCCAACCCTAACCCTAACTCTAACCCTAACCCATACCCTAACACTAACCCTAACCCTAACCCTAACACTAACCCTAATCCGTACTTTAACCCTAACCCTAACCCTATCCCTAACCGTACTCTAACCCTAACACTAACCCTCACCCTAACCCTATCCGTACTGTAACCCTAACCCGTACAATAACCCTAACCCTAACCCGTAACCTAAACCTAACCCGTAACCTAAACCTAAGCCTAACCCTAAACTTAACCCATATGCTAACCCTATCCTGTTCCCTAAACCTAACTCTAACCCGTACCCTAACCCTAACCCTAACCCTATCCATACTCTAACCCTAACCCTAACCCTAAACGTAACCCTAACACTTACGCTAACCCTAACCTGTACCCTAACACTAAACCTAACCCTAACACTATCCCTAACCCGTACTCTAACACTAAACCTATCCCTAACTCTAACCCTAACACGTACTATAACCCTAAACCTAACCCTAACCCTAAACCTAACCTTGCCCGTACTCTAACCCTATTCCAGAGCCTAACACTAACTCTAACCCTAACCCCTAACCCTAACCCTAACCCTATTCCTTACCCTATCCCGTAACCAAACGGTACAACTAACCCGTACCCTAACACTAACCCAAACCCGTACTCTAACCCTAACCATAACCCTAAACCTATCCCTAAACCGCACCCTAAAATTAACCCTAACCCTAACACTAACCTTAATCCTTAACCGTACCCTAACCCTAACCCACACCCTAACCCTAACCCTAACTTTAACCGTAACCCTAACCCGTAACCTAACCCTAAAACTAACCCGTACCCTAACCCCAACCCTAACCCTAACCCATACCCTAACACTAACCCTAACACTAAACCTGACCCTAAACCTAACCCTAAACCATACACTAACCCTAACCCTAACCCGCACCCTAAACCTAACCATAACCCCTTACCCTAACCCTAACCCGTAACGTAAACCTAACCGTAACTCTAAACTTATCCCGTATGCTAACCCTATCCCGTACCCTAAACCTAACCCTAACCCGTAACCTAACCCTAAACCTAACCCTAAGCCTAACCCGTACATTAACCCTAACCCTAACACTAAACCTACCCCGTAATCTAACCCTAACCCTAACCCTAAACCGTACCCTAACCCTAACCCTAAACCTTTCCCTAACCCTAACACTAACCTTAACCCTTACCCTAACCCTAACCCTAACTCATAGCCTAACACTAACCCAGACCCTAACCCTAACCCATACCCTAAACCTAACCCGTACTCTAACCCTAAACGTAACCCTAAGCTGTACCCTAAACCTAACCCTAACCCTAACTCATACCCTAACCCTAACCCTAACCCTGATCCTAACCCTAACCCATACCCTAAACCTAACCCATACCCTAACCCTAATCCTAAACCTAACCCTAACCCTAACCCTTCCCTAAACCTAACCCTAACCCTTGACCTAACCCATACACAACCCTATCTCGTACCCTAACCCTAACCCTAACCCGTACCCATCCCTAACAGTAACCCTACCCCATTTCCTAGCGCTAACCCTAACCCTAAACCTAATCCTAACCCGCACCCTAAACCTAAACCTAACCCTAACCATAACCCTTACCCGTACCCTAACCCTAACCCATACCCTAACACTAAACCCAACCTTAAGGTAACCCTAACCCGTACCCTAACCCTAAAACTAACCCGTATCCTAACCAAAACCCTAACCGTAACCCGCACCTAAACCTAACCCTAACCCGTACCCTAACCCTAACCCGTAACCTAAACCGAACCCTAATCCTAAACTTAACCTGAACACTAAACCTATCCCGTACCCTAGACCTAACCCTAACCCATACACTAACCCTGACCCTAACCCTAACACTATCTGTACACTAACCCTAACCCTAACACTAACACTAACGCTAACCCGTACTCTAACATTAAACGTAACCCTAAACCTAACCCTAACTTGTACTCTAACCCTAACCCATACCCTAACACTACCCCTTACCCTAACCCTAAACCTAACCCATACCCTAACCCTAAACGTAACCCTAACCCGTACCCAAACCCTAACCCTAACACGTACCCTAACCCTAACCCTAACCCGCACACTAAACCTAACATTAACCCTAGACCTAACAAGTACCCTAACCCTAACCCTAACCCTAACCCTAACCCGCACACTAAACCTAACATAAACCCTAGACTTAACACGTACACTAACCCTATCCCGTACCGTAACCTTAACCCTAACCTGTACTGTAACCCTAACACTAACCCTAACCCTTAACCTAACCCTAACCCTAACCCTAAACCTAACCCGTACACTAACCCTAACCCTAACCCTAACCCTAACACGAACCCTAACCCGTACCCTAACCCGTACCCTAACCCCAACCCATAACCTAAACCTAACCATAACCCTAAACTTATCCCATATGCTAACCCTATCCCGTACCCTAAAACTAACCCTAACCCGTAACCTAACCCTAATCCTAACCCTAAGCCTAACCCATACATTAAACTTAACCCTAACCCTAACACTAACCCTACCCCGTAATTTAACCCTAACCTAACCCTAAACCTAACCCTAACCCGTACCCTAACCCTCACCCTAAACCTTTCCCTAACCCTAACACTAACCTTAACCCTTACCCTAACCCTAACCCTAACCCTAACCCTTACCCTAACTGTACTCTAACCCTAACCCTAAACCTCACCCTAACCCTAACCCGTACTGTAAACCTAACATGTAACATAACCCTAAGTCTAACCCGTACCCTAACCCTAACCCTAACTCATAGCCTAACACTAACCCTAACCCAAACCCTAACCCATACCCTAAACCTAACCCGTACCCTAACCCTAAACCTAAACCTAAGCCGTACCCTAAACCTAACCCTAACCCTAACTCATACCCTAACCCTAACCTTAACCCTGACCCTAACCCTAACCCGTACCCTAAACCTAACCCATACCCTAACCCTAATCCTAAAACTAACCCTAACCCTAACCCTTCCCTAAACCTAACCCTAACCCTTGACCTAAACCGAACCCAACCCTATATCGTACCCTAACCCTAACCCTAACCAATACCCAAACCCTAACAGTAACCCTAACCCATTTCCTAGCACAAACCCTAACCCTAAACCTAATCCTAAACCGCACCCTAAACCTAAACCTAACCCTAACCCTAACCATAACCCTTACCAGTACCCTAACCCTAACCCATACCCTAAAACTAACCCCAAACTTAACCGTAACCATAACCCGTACCCTAACCTTAAAACTAACCCGTACCCTAACCCCAACCCTAACACTAACCTGCACCTAAACCTAACCCTAATCCGTATCCTAACCCTAACCCGTAACCTAAATCTAAACCTAACTCTAAAGTTAACCTGAACACTAAACCTATCCCGTACCCTAAGCCTAACCCTAACCCGTACACTAACCCTAACCCTAACCCTAACACTATCCGTACACTAACCCTAACCCTAACCCTAACAATAATCCTAACCTGTACTCTAACACTAAACCTAACCCTAAACCTAACCCTAACCCGTACTCTAAACCTAACCCGTACCCTAACACTAACCCTTACCCAAACCCTAACCCTAACACGTACCCTAACCCTAACCCTAACCCTAACCCTAACCCGCACACTAAACCTAACCCTAACCCTAGACCTAATACATACACTAACCCTATCCCGTACCGTAACCTTAACCCTAACCCGTACCATAACTCTAACACTAACCCTAAACCTAACCCTAACCCTAACACTAAACCTAACCCGTACACTAACCCTAACCCGAACCCTAACCCGTACCCTAACCCGTAACCTAATCCTACCCGTAGCCTAACCCTAACCCTAAATATAACCCCTAAACCTAACGCTAACCCTAACCCTTACCCTAACCCTTACCCAAACAGTAAACCTAACCCGTACCCTAACACTAACCCAAACCCGTACTCTAACCCTAACCCTACCTGCACCCTAAACGTAACCCTAACCCTAACCCAAACCGTAACCCTTAACCGTAACTTAACCCTAACCCATACCCTAAACCTAACCCTAACCCGTAACCTAACCCTAAACCTAACCCTAAGCCTAACCCGTACATTAACCCTAACCCTAACACTAAACCTACCCCATAATCTAACTCTAACCCTAACCCTAACCCTTACCCTAACCCTAACCCTAAACCTTTTCCTAACCCTAACACTAACCTTAACCCTTACCCTAACCCTAACCCTAACTCATAACCCTAACCTTAACCATAACCCTAACCTTAACCATAACCCTAACCTTAACCATAACCCTAAACCGTACCCTAACTCTAAAACAAACCCGTACCCTAACCTCAAACCTAACCCTAATCCGTACCCTAACAATAACCCTAAACCTAACCCTGACCCTAAACCTAACCCTAAACCTTACACTAACCCTACCCCTTACCCTAACCCGCACCCTCAAACTAACCCTAACCCGTTCCCTAACCCAAACCCGTAACCTAAACCTAAACCTAACCCTAAACTTAACCCGTACGCTAACCCTATTCCTTACCCTAAACCTAACCCTAACTCATATCCTAACCCTAAACCTAACCCTTAGCCTAACCCGTACAATAACCCTAACCCTAACCCTAACCCTAACACTAACCTAACCTTACTCTAACACTAACCCTACCCTCACCCTAACCCTACCCCGTACTGTGACCCTAACCCGTACCATAACCCTACCCTAACCCGTAAGCTAACCCTAACCCTAACTCATACCCTAACCCTAACCCCAACCCTGACCCTAAACCTAAACCTAACCCGTACCCTAAATCTAACCTGTACTTTAACCCTAACCCTAACCCTAACCCAACCCTAAACCTAACCCTAACACTAACTCGTACCCTAAACCTAACCCTAACCCTGACCCTAACCCTAACCCTAACCCGTACACTAAGCATAACCCATACCCTAACCCTAATCCTAAACCTAACCCTAACCCCTACCCTAAACCTAACCCTAACCCTTGACCTATCACGTACCCAAACCTATCCCGTACCCTAACCCTAACCCTAATCCATACCCAAACCCTAACAGTAACCCTAACACATACCCTAGCGCTAACCCTAACCCTAACCCTAAACCTAACCCTAAACCTAACCCTAACCCTGACCCTAACACTAACCCTATCCCGTACCCTAACCCTAAACCGTACCCGAACCCTAACCCTAAACCTAACCCATACCCTAACCCTAAATGTAACGCTAACCCGTACCCAAACCCTAACCCTAACACGTATCCTAACCCTAACCCTAACCGTAACCCTAACCCACACACTAAACCTAACCCTAACCCTAGACCTAACACGTACACTAAACCTATCCCGTACCCTAACCTTAACGCTAACCCGTACCGTGTCCCTAACACTAACCCTAACCCTAACCCTAACCCGTACACTAACCCTAACCGAACCTTAACCCTAACCCTAACCTGTAACTTAACCCTACCCATAGCCTATTCCTAACTCTAACCCTAACCCCTAACCCTAAGCCTAAACGTAACCCTTACCCGAACCCGTACCCAAATGGTAAACCAAACCCGTACCGTAACACTAACCCAAATCTGTACTCTAACCCTAACCGTAAACCTAACCCTAACCCTAACCCGCACCCTAAACTTAACCCTAACCCTAACCCAAACCATAACACTTAATCGTAACCTAAACATAACCCATAACCTAACCCTAACCCTAACCTTAACCATAACCCTAATCCGTAACCTAACCCTAAAACTAACCCGGACCCTAACCCCAACCCTAACCCTAACCCATACCCTAACACTAACCCTAACCCTAAACCTGACCCTAAACCTAACCCTAAACCTTACACTAACCCTAACCCTAACCCAACCCGAACCCTAAACCTAACCCTAACCCGTACGCTAACCCTAACCCGTAACCTAAACCGAACCCTAACCCTAAAATTAAACCGTTCGCTAACCCTATCCCGTACCCTAAACCTAACCCTAACCCTTGTCCTAACCCGTACCCAACCCTATCCCGTACCCTAACCCTAACCCTAACCCATACCCAAACACTAAGAGTAAACCTAACCCATACCCTAGCGCTAACAATAACCCTAACCCTAAGCCTAACACGCACCCTAAACCTAAACCTAACCGTAACCCTATCCATAACCCTTACCCGTACCCTAACCTTAATCCATAACCTAACACTAACCCTAATCTTAACCGTAACCCTAACCCGTACCCTAACCCTAAAACTAACCCGTACCGTAACCCTAACCCTAACCCTAACCCGTACCATGACCTTATCCCTAATCCTAACCCTGACCCTAAACCTAACCCTAACCTGTACCCTAACCCTAACCCGTACCTAACCCTAACCCTAACCCGTACCCAAACCCTAAGAGTAACTCTAACCCATACCCTAGCACTAACCCTAACCCTAACCCTTACCGTAACACTAACTCACACCCTAAACCTAAACCTAACCCTAACCATAACCCTTATCCGTACCCTAACCCTAACCCATACCTTAACCCTAACCCTAAACGTAACCGTAACCCTGACCCATAAACTAACCCTAAAATTAACCGGTACCCTAACCCCAACCATAACCCTAACCCTAACCCATACCCTAACCCTAACCCGGACCTAAACCGTACCCTAACCCGTACCCTAAACCTAAACAGTAACCTAAACCTAAACCTAACCCTAAACTTATCTCGTACACTAACCCTATCCCGTACCCTAAACCTGAACCTAACCCGTAACCTAAACCTAACCCTAACCCTAACCCTATCCGTACACTAAACCTAAACCTAACCCTATCCCATACTCTAACCCTAACCCTAACACTAACACTAACCGTAACTTGTACTCTAACCCTAACCCTAACCCTAAATGTAACCCTAACCCGTAATCTAACCCTAACCTGTACCCTAACACTAACCCTAACCCTAACACTATCCCTAACCCGTACCCTAACCCTAAACGTAACCCTAACCCGTACCCAAACCCTAAACCTAACACGTACCCTAACCCTACCCTATTCTGCACACTAAAACTAACCCTAACCCTAGACCTAACACGTACACTAAACCTATCCTGTACCATAACATTAACCCTAACCCGTAACGTAACCCTAACACTAACCCTAACCCTAACCCTAAACCTAAACCTAACCCTAACCCGTAGACTAACCCTAACCCGAACCCTAACCCTAACCCTAAACGTACACTAACCCTAACCCTAACCCTAACCCGTACCCTAACACTAACCTTTACCCTAACCCTAAACCTAACCCATACCCTAACCCTAAACGTAATGTTAACCCGACCCAAACCCTAACCGTAACACGTACCCTACCCTAACCCTAACTCCAACCCGCACACTAAACCTAACCCTAACCCTAGACCTAACACGTACACTACACCTATCCCGTACTGTAACCTTAAACCTAACCCGTACCGTAACCCTAACCCTAACCCTAACCCTAACCCTAACCCTAACCCGTACACTAACCCTAACCCTAACCCTAAACTTACCCTAAAGCTAACCGTAACCCTAACACTAACACTAACCCTAACAAGTACTCTAACCTAACCCTAACCCTAAACATAACCCTAACCCGTAATCTAACCCTAACCTTAACCCTAACACTAACCATAACCCTAACACTAAACCTAACACGTACTCTAACCCTATACCTAACCCTAACACTAACCCTAACCCCCTACTATAACCGTAACCCTAAACCTAACCCTAACCCTAACCCTAACTCGTACCGTAACCAGAATTCGTAACCTAACCCTAACCCTAACCTTAACCTAACCCTAACCCTGACTCTAACCCTAAACCTAATCCCGTACCCTAACCCTAACCCTAACCCGAATCCTAAAACTAACCCTAAACATAGACCTAACCCGTACCCTAACCCTAACCCGTACCCTAACACTAACCCTAACCTTAACCTGTACCATAACCCTAACACTAACCCTAACCCGTACCCTAAACCTAACCCGTACCCTATCCCTAACCCGATGCCTAACCCTAACCCACACCCTAAACCTAACCCTAACCCTAGACTTAATCCGTACCCTAAACCTATCCCGTAACCTAACCCTAACGCTAACCTGTACGCTAACCCTAACACTAACACTAACCCTAATCCTAAACCTATCCCGTACACTAACCCTAACCCTAACCCTAACCCGTACCCTAACCCTCACCCTAACCCTAACCCTAAACCTAACCCTGACCCTAACCCTAACCCTAATCCCGTACCCTAACCCTAACCCTAACTCGCATCCTAAACCTAAATCTAACCCTAACCCTAACCCGTACCATAAACTTAACACTAACCCTAACCCGTACTAAAACCCTAACACGTACACTAACCCTAACCCGATGCCTAACCCTAACCCATACACTAAACCTAACCCTAACCCTAGACCTAAACCGTACCCTCAACCTATACCATACCCTAACCCTAATACTAAACTGTACCCTAACCCTAACACTAACACTAACCCTAATCCTAACCCTATCCCGTACACTAACCCTAACCCGTACCCTAACCCTAACCCGTACCATTACACGTACCTTAACCCTAACCCTAACACGTACCCTCACCCGTAACCTAAACTTAAACCTAACCTGAACGTTAACACATACCATAACCCTAACACTAATCCTAACCCTAACCATAAACCTAACCCATACCCTACCCCTCACCCTAACCCATACCCTAACCCTAACTCGTACCCTAAAACTAACCCTTACCCTAACCCCTAACCCTAACCCTACACCGTACCCTAAACCTAACCCTAACCCTAACTCATACCCTAACCCTAACCCTAAACCTGACCCTAAACCTAACCCGTACCCTAACCCTAATCCGTACCTAAACCCTAACCCTAAACCTAAACCTAACCCTAACCCGTACAGTAACCCTAACCTGTACCCTAAACCTAACTGTAACTCTAAACCTAACCCTAACCCTGACCCTAAACCTAACCCTAACCCGTACCCTAACCGAAACCGTACACTAACCCTAACCCTAAACCTAACCCGTACCCTATCCCTAAACGTAACGCTAACCCGTACCCAAACCCTATCCCTAACACTTACCCTAACCCTATCCCTAACCCTAACTCGCACACTAAACCTAACCCTAACCCTAGACTTAACACGTACACTAACCCTATCCCGTAGCCCAGCCTTAACCCTAACCCGAACCCTAACCCTACACTAACCCATACCCTCACCCTACATGTAGCCTAACACTAAATCTAACCCTGAACCCTAACCCTAACCCTAACCCTAACCCTAACCCTAACCCTAACCCTTACCCTAAACCGTACCCAAACGGTAAACCTAACACGTACCCTAACACTAACCCAAACCCGTACTATAACCCTAAACCTAACCCAAACCCGCACCCTTAACTTAACCCTAACCCTAGCCCAAACCATAACCCTTAACCGTAACCTAACCCTAACCCATACCCTAAACCTAACACTAACCTTAAACATAACACTAACCCATAACATAAACCTAAAACTAACCAATACCCTAAACCCAACCCTAATCCTAACCCGTACCCTAACACTAACCCTAACCCTAAACCTGACCCTAAACCTAAACCTAACACTTACACTAACCCTAACCATAACCCTAACCCGCACCCTAAACCTAACCCTAACCTGTACCATAACCCTAACCCATAACCTAACCTAACCCCAACCCTAAACTTAACCCGTAGGCTAACCCTATCCCGTACCCTAAACCTAAACCTAACCCGTAAACTAACCCTAAACCTAACCCTAAGCCTAACCCGTACATTATCTCTAACACTAACACTAACACTAACCCTACACCGTATTCTAAACCTAACCCTAACCCTAAACCTAACCATAACCCTAACCCGTACCCTAAACCTAACCCTAACCCTAACACTAACCCTAACCCGTACTCTAACCCTAACCCTAACACTAACACTAACCCTACCCCGTACCCTAACACTAACCCTAACCCTAAAGCTAACCTGTACCCTAACCCTAACCCTAAACCTAACCCTTACACTAACCCTAACCCGTACTCTATCCCTAACCCTAACCTTAACACTAACCCTAACCGTATTCTAACCCTAACCCTAAACCTCACCCTAACACTAACCCTAACCCTAACACTAACCCTACCCCGTACTCTAACCCTAACACAAACCCTAACCCTAAACCGTACCCTAACCCTAACCCTAACCCTAACTCTAACCCTAACCCTAACCGTAACCCTAACCCTAACCGTACTCTAACCGTAACACTAAAGCTCACCCTAACCCTAACCGTACTGTAACCCTAACCCGTACCATAACCCGAACCCTAACCCTAAACTTAATTGTAACCCTGACCCGTACTCTAACCCTAAAACTAACCCGTACCCTAACCCCAACCCTTACCCTAACACATACCCTCACCCTATCCCTAATGCTAACCCTGACCCTAAACCTAAACCTAACCCGTATCCTATCCCTAACCCTAACCCTAACCCTCACCTAAACCTAACCCTAATCCGTAACCTAACCCTAACCCGTAACCTAAACCTAACCCTAACCCTAAACTTAACCCCTACGCTAACCCTATCCCGTACCCTAAACCTAACCCTAACCGTACCCTAAACCTAACCTTAACCCTAACCCTATCCGTACTCAAACCCTAAACCTAACCCTCACCCTAACACTAACCCTAACCCATACTCTAACACTAACACTAACCCTAAACCTAAACCTAACCCTTAACTATACGCTATCTCTAATCTGTACCCTAACACTAACACTAACCCTAACACTATCCCTGAACCGTACTCTAACCCTAAACCTAACCCGATCTCTAACCCAAACCCATACTATAACCCTAAACCTAACCCTAACCCTAAACGTAAGCCTAATCCGTACTCTAACCCTATCCCGTAGCCTAACACTAACTCTAACCCTAACAACTAACCCTAAACCTAACCCTAACCCTTACCTAACCCGTACCCAAACGGTAAACCTAACCCATACCCTAACACTAACCCAAACCCGTACTCTAAACCTAACCCTAACCCTAACCCTCACCCTAAACCTAAACCTAACCCTAACACTAACCATAACCCTTACCCGTACCCTAACCGTAAACCATACCCTAACCCTAACCCTAAACTTAACCGTAACCCTGACTCGTACCCTAAACCTAAAAGTAACCCATACCAAACCCCAACCCTAACCCTAACCCGTACCCTAACCCTAACCATAACCCTAACTCTAACCCTAAACCGTACCCTAACCCTAACCCTAAACTTAACCCTAACCCTAACCCTAACACTAACCCTAACCCGTACTCTAACCCTAACCCTAACCCTTAACCTAACCCTAACCGTACTCTAACCCGAACCTTAACCCGAACCCTAAAACTAACCCGTACTCTAACCCTAACCCGTACCATAATCCTAACCCTAACCCTAACCTTAAGCATAACCATGACCCGTACCCTAACCCTAAATCTAACCCGTACCCTAACCCCAACCCTAACACTAACCCGTACCCTAACCCTATCCCTAACGCTAACCCTGACCCTAAACCTAACCCTAACCCGTACCCTAACCCTAACCCTAACACTAACCCTCACCTAAACCTAAACCTAACCCGTACCCTAACCCTAACCCGTAACCTAAACCTAACCCTAACCCTAAACTTAACACGTACGCTAACACTATCCTGGACCCTAAACCTAACCCTAACCTGTACCCTAACCCTAACCCTAACCATAACACTATCCGAACTCTAAACATAACCCTAACCCAACCCTAACACTAACCATAACCCGTACTCTAACCCTAACCCAAAACTTAACCCTAACCTGTACCCTAACCCTAACCCGTAACCTAAACCTAACCCTAACCCTAAACTTAACCCGTATGCTAACCCTATCCTGTACCCTAAACCTAACCCTAACCCGTACCCTACACCCGAACCCTAACCCTATCCGCACTCTAACCCTAACCCTAACCCTAACCCTAACCCTAACACTAACCCTAACCCGTACTCTAACCCTAACCCTAACCCTAACCCTAACCGTACTCTAACCCTAACCCTCAACCTTACACTAACCCGTACTGTAACCCTAACCCGTACCATAATCCTAACCCTAACCCTAACCTTAAGCGTAACCCTGACCCGTACCATAACCCTAAACCTAACCCGTACCCTAACCCCAACAATAACCCTAACCCGTACCCTAAACCTATCCCTAACGCTAACCCTGGCCCTAAACCTAACCCTAACCCATACCCTAACCCTAACCCTAACACTAACCCTCACCTAAACCTAACCATAACCCGTACCCTAAATCTAACCCATACCCTAAACTTAACCCTAACCCTAAACTTAACCCGTATGCTAAACCTATCCCGAAACCTAAACCTAACCCTAACCCTTACCCTAACCCTAACCCTAACACTATCCGAACTCTAAACCTAACCCTAACCTAACCCTTACACTAACCATAACCCGTACTCTAACCCTAACCCTAAACCTAATCCTAACCTGAACCCTAACCCTAACCCGTAACGTAAACCTAACCCTAACCCTAAACTTAACCCGTACGCTAACCCTATCCTGTACCCTAAACCTAGCCCTAACGCGTACCCTAACCCTAACCCTAACCCTATCCACACTCTAACCCTAACCCTAACCCTAACCCTAACACTAACCCTAACCCATACACTAACCCTAACCCTAACCCTAAACCTAAACCTAACCACTACTCTAACCCTAACGCGTACCCTAACACTAACCCTTACCCTAACCCTAAACTTAACCCATACCCTAACCCTAAACGTAAACCTAACCCGTACCCAAAACCTAACCCTAACACGTACCCTAACCCTAACCCTAACCTAACCCGCACGCTAAACCCAACCCTAACCCTAGACCTAACACATACACTAAACCTATCCCGTACCGTAACCTTAAACCTAACCCGTACCGTAACCCTAACACTAAACCTAACCCTAACCCCAACCCGTACACTAACCCTAACCCTAACCCTAAACGTACCCTAAGCCTAACCCTAACCTTAACCCTAACACTAACCCTAACCTATACAATAACCCTAACCCTAAACCTAAAACTAACCCGTACTCTAACCCTAACCCGTACCCTAACACTAACCCTTACCCTAACCCTAAACTTAACCCATACCCTAACCCTAAACGTAACCCTAACCTGTACCCAAAACCTAACCCTAACACGTACCCTAACCCTAACCCTAACCTAACCCGCACGCTAAACCTAACCCTAACCCTAGACCTAACACGTACACTAAACCTATCCCGTACAGTAACCTTAACCCTAACCCGTATCGTAACCCTAACACTAACCCTAACCCTAACCCTAACCCGTACACTAACCCTAACCATAACCCTAAATGTACCCTAACCCTAACCCTAACCCTAACCCGTACTCTAACCTAACCCTAATCCTAAACCTAACCCTTAACCATACTCTAACCATAACACTAACCCTAACCCTAAACCTAACCATAAAACTTATCCGTACCCTATCCCTAACCCATACCTTAACACTAACCCTAACTTTAACTGTAACCCCACCCTGTACACCAACCTTAAAACTAACCCACACCCAACCCCAACCCTAACCCTAACCCGTATCATAACCCTATCCCTAACCCTAACCCTGACCCTAAACCTAACCCTAACCCGTACCATAAGCCTAACCCGCAACTAAACCTAACACTATCCCGTACCCTAACACTAACCCATAACCTAAACCTAACCCTAAACCTAAATTTAACCTGTACACTAACCCTATCCCGTACCCTAAACCTAACCCTAACCCGTCCCCTAACCCTAACCCTAAACCTAACCCTATCCGTACACTAACCCTAACCCTAACCCTAACCCTAACACTAAACCTAACCAGTACTCTAACCCTTACCCTAACCCTAAACCTAACCCTAACCCATACTCCAACCCTAACCCGTACCCTAACACTAACCCTTACCCTAACCCTAAACCTAACACGTACCCTAAACCTAAATGTAACCCTAACCAGTACCCAAACCCTAACCCTAACACGTACCCTAACCCTAACCCTAACCCTAACCCGCACACTAAACCTAAACCTAACTCTAGACCTAACACGTACACTAAACCTATCTCATACCGGAACCTTAAACCTAACCCGTACCGTAACCCTAACAATAAGCCTAACCCTAAACCTAAACCTAACCCTAACCCGTACACTAACTCGTACCCTTACCCTACCCATAGCCTAACCCTAAATCTAAAACTAACCCCTAACCCTAAACCTAACCCTAACCCTTACCCTAACCCATACCCAAACGGTAAACCTAACCCGTACCCTAACTCTAACCCAAACCCGTAATCTAACCCTAACCATAACCCTAACCCGCACACTAAACCTAACCCTAACACTAGAACTAACAAGTGCACTAAACCTATCCCATACCGGAACCTTAAACCTAACCCGTACCATAACCCTAACAATAAGCCTAACCCTAAACCTAACCCTAACCCTATACCGTACCCTATACCTAACCTGTACCCTAACCCGAAACCTAACCCTAACCCTAACCCGTACCCTAAACATAACACTAACCCATACCCTAACCCTAAACCTACCCTAAACCTGACCCTAACCCTAACCCTAACACGTACCCTAAGCCTAACCCATAACCTAACACTAACCCTAACCCTAACACTAACACTAAACCTACCCCGTACCCTAACCCTAACCCTAACCCTAACCCTAACCCGTACCCGTACACTAAATCTAACCCTAACCCTAACCATAACACTAACCCTAACCCGTACTCTAACCCTAATCCTAACCCTAACACTAACCCGTACTCTAACCCTGACCCTAACCCTAACCCTAACATTAACCCTAACCCGTACTCTAACCCTAACCCTAACCCTAACCGTAACCTAACCCTAACCCTAAACCTTACCCTAACCCGAACCCGTACTGTAACCCTAACCCGTACCATAACCCTAACAATAAGCCTAACCCTAAACCTAACCCTAACCCTATCCCGTACCCTAAACCTAACCTGTACCCTAACCCTAAACCTAACTCTAACCCGTACCCTAAACCTAACACTAACCCATACCCTAAACCTAAACCTACCCTAAACCTGACCTAACCCTAACCCTAACACGTACCCTAACCCTAACCCGTAACCTAAACCTAACCCTAACCCTAAACATAACCCCTACGCTAACCCTATCCCGTACCCTAAACCTAACCCTAACCCGTACCCTAACCCTAACCCTAACCCTAACCCTATCCGTACTCAAACCCTAAACCTAACCCTCACCCTAACACTAACCCTAACCCATACTCTAACACTAACCCTAACCCTAAACCTAACCCTAAACCATACGCTATCCCTAACCCGTACCCTAACACTAACACTAACCCTAACACTATCCCTGGACCGTACTCTAACCCTAAACCTAACCCTATCTCTAACCCAAACCCGTACTATAACCCTAAACCTAACCCTAACCCGAAACCTAACACTAATCCATACTCTAACCCTATCCCGTAGCCTAACACTAAATCTAACCCTAACCCCTAACCCTAAACCTAACCCTAACCGTTACCTAACACGTACCCAAACGGTAAACCTAACCCGTACCCTAACACTAACCCAAACCCGTACTCTAACCCTAACCCTAACCCTAATCCTCACCTTAAACCTAAACCTAACCCTAACCCTAACCATAACCCTTACCTGTACCCTAACCCTAAACCATACCCTAACCCTAACCCTAAACTTAACCGTAACCCTGACTCGTACCCTAACCTTAAAAGTAACCCGTACCAAACCCCAACCCTAACCCTAACCCTATCCAGTATCCTAAACCTAACCTGTACCCTAACCCTAACCCGTACCCTAAACCTAACCCTAACCCTAACCCGTACCCTAACCCTAAACCTACCCTAAACCTGACCCCAACCCTAACACTAACAGGTACCCTAAGCCTAACCCATAACCTAAATCTAACACTAACCCTAACACTAACACCAAACCTAACCTGTACTCTAACCCTAACCCTAACCCTAACCCGTACCCGTACACTAAAACTAACCCTAACCCTAACACTAACCCTAACCCGTACTCTAACCCTAACCTTAACACTAACACTAACCTTACCCCATACTCTAACACTAACCCTAACCCTAACCCTAACCCGTTCTCTAACCCTGACCCTAACCCTAACCCTAACACTAACCCTAACCTGTACTGTTTTTTTTTATTTTTTTTAATTTTTTTTCCTAACCTGTACTCTAACCCTAAACCTAACCCTAACCGTAACCTAACCCTAACCCTAACCCTATCCTAACCCTAACCCGTACTCTAACCCTAACCCGTACACTAACACTAACCCTTACCCTAACCCTAAACTTAACCCATACCCTATCCCTAAACGTAACCCTAACCTGTACCCAAAACCTAACCCTAATACGTACCCTAACCCTAACCCAAACCTAACCCGCACACTAAACCTAACCTTAACCCTAGACCTAACACGTACACTAAACCTATCCCGTACCGTAACCTTAACCCTAACCCGTACCGTAACCCTAACAATAACCCTAACTCTAACCCATACACTAACCCTAACCCTAACCCTAAACGTACCCTAACCCTAACCCTAACCCTAACCCTAACACTAACCCTAACCCGTACTCTAACCTAACCCTAATCCTAAACCTAACCCTTACCCATACTCTAACCCTAACACTAACCCTAACCCTAACCCTAACCATAAACCTTACCCGTACCCTATATCTAACCCACACCCTAAAACTAACCCTACTTTAACCGTAACCCTACCCCGTACCCCAACCTTAAAACTAACCCGTACCCTAACCCCAACCCTAATCCTAACCCGTACCATAACCCTATCCCTAACCCTAACCCTGACCCTAAAACTAACCCTAACACGTACCATAAGCCTAACCCGTACCTAAACCTAACCCTATCCCGTACCCTAACACTAACCCGTAACTTAAACCTAAACCTAACCCTAAATTTAACCCGTACACTAACCCTATCCCGTACCCTAAACCTAACCCTAACACGTACCCTAACCCTAACCCTAACCCTAACCCTATCCGTACACTAACCCTAACACTAACCCTAACACTAAACCTAACCCGTACTCTAACTCTAACCCTAACCCTAAACCTAACCCTAACCCATACTCTAACCCTAACCCGTACCCTAACACTAACCCTTACCCTAACCCTAAACCTAACACCTACCCTAACCCTAAATGTATCCCTAACCAGTACCCAAACCCTAATCCTAACACGTACCCTAACCCTAACCCTAACCCGCACATAATACCTAACCATAACTCTAGACCTAACACGTATACTAAACCTATCCCGTACCGGAACCTTAAACCTAACCCGTAACGTAACCCTAACAATAAGCCTAACCCTAAACCTAAACCTAACCCTAACCCGTACACTAACCCTATCCCGAACCCTAACTCGTACCCTAACCCTACCCGTAGCCTAACCCTAACTCTACCGCTAACCCTTAACCCTAAAACTAACCTTAACCCTTACCCTAACCCGTACCCAAACAGTAAACCTAAACGGACCCTAACTCTAACCCAAATCTGTACTCTAACCCTAACCTTAACCCTAACCCGCACACTAAACCTAACCCTAACACTAGACCTAACACGTACACTAAACCTATCCCGTACCGGAACCTTAAACCTAACCCGTACCATAGCCCTAACAATAAGCCTAACCCATAACCTAACCCTAACCCTAACCCTAACCCTAACACTAACACTAAACCTACCCCGTACCCTAACCCGTACCCTAACCCTAACCCGTACCCGTGCACTAAACCTAACCCTAACCGTAACCCGTACTCTAACCCTAATCCTAACCCTAACACTAACCCGTAGTCTAACCCTGAACTTAACCCTAACCCTAACACTAAACCTAACCCGTACTCTAACCCTAAACCTAACCCTAACCATAACCTAACCCTAACCCTAAACCTCACCCTAACCCGAACCCGTACTGTAACCCTAACCCGTACCATAACCCTAACCCTAATGCGTACTCTAACCCTAACCCTAATTCGTACCCTAACCCTAACTGCAACCCTGACCCTAACCCTAACACGCACCCTAACCTAACCTGTACCTTAACCCTAACCCTATCCTAACTCACACCCTAAACTTAAACCTAACCCTAACCCAAACCATAACCCTTAACTGTAACTTAACCCTAACCCATACCCTAACCCTAAACCTAACCATAACCATAATCCCTACCTGTACCCTAAACGTAAAACTAACCCGCACCCTAACCGCAACCCTAACCCGTACCCTAACACTAAACCTAACCCTAACCCTGACCCTAAACCTAAGCCTAACCCTTACACTAACCCTAACCCTAACGCGCACCCTAACACTAACCCTAACCCTAACCCTAAAACTAACCCTAACCTGTACTCTAACCCTAACCATAACCCTAACCCTAACCGTATTCGAACCCTAACCCTAAACCTAACCCTAACCCTAACCCGTACTGTAAACCTACCCCGTACCATAACCATAACCATAACCAGTACCCTAACCCTAACCCTAATTCGTACCCTAACCCTAACCCTAACCCTGATCCTAAACCTAACCCTAACCCGTACCCTAAACCTAACCCGTACCCTAACCCTAACCCTAACCCAAACCCGTACACTAAACCTAACCCTAACCCGTACCCTAACTCTAAACCTAACCCTAAACCTGACCCTAACCCTAAACCTAACCCGTACCCTAAGCCTAACCGATACCCAAACCCTAACCCTAACCCTAACACTAACACTAACCCTACCCCGTACTCTAACCCTAATCCTAACCCTAACCCTAACCACTACCCGTACACTAACCCTAACCCTAACCCTAACCCTAACCCTAACACTAACCCTATCCCAAACTCTAACCCAAACCCTAACCCTAACCCTAACCGTACTCTTACCCGTACCCTAAACCTCACCCTAACCCTAACACATACCCTAACACTAACCCTAACCCTGACCCTAACCCTAAACCTAACCCGTACGCTAAACCTAACCCATACCCTAAACCTAACCCTAAACCTAACCCTAACCCTATCCCGTACCCTAAACCTAACCCTAACCCTTGTCCTAACCCATACCCAACCCTATCCCGTACACTAACCCTAACCATAACCCGTACCTAAAGCCTAAGGGTAACCCTAACCCATACCCTAGCGCTAACCCTAACCCTAACCCTAAGCCTAAGCCGCACCCTAAACCTAAACCTAACCGTAACTCTAACCATAACGCTTACCCGTTCCCTAACCCGAAACCATAACCTAACACTGACCCTAACAATAACCGTAACCCTAGCCCGTACCGCAAACTTAAAAATAACCTGTACTGTAACCCCAACCCTAACCCTAATCCTAACCCTGACCCTAAACGTAACCCTAACCCGTATCCAAACCCTAACCATAACACGTACCCTAACCCTAACCCTAACCCTAACCCTAACCCTAACCCTTGCCATAAACCGTACCCAAACGGTAAACCTGAACCGTACCCTAACACTAACCCAAACCAGTACTCTAACCCTAACCCTAACTATAACCATAACCCGCACCGTAAACTTAAACCTAACCCTACCCAACCATAATCCTTAACCGTAACCTAACCCTAACCCATACAATAACCCTAACCCTAACCTTAACCATAACTCTAACCCATAACCTAACCCCAAAAGTAACCCGTACCCTAACCCCAACCCTAACCCTAACCTGTAACCTAACACTAACCCTAACCCTAATCATGACCCTAAACCTAACCCTAACCCTTACACTAATCCTTACCCTAACCCTAACCCGCACCCAAAACCTAACCCTAACCCGACCCTAACCCTAACCCGTGACCTAAACCTAACCATAACCCTAAACTTAACCTGTACACTAACCATATCCCGCACCCGAAACCTAACCCTAACCCGTATCCTAACCCTAAACCTAACCCTATGCCTAAACCGTACATTAATCCCAAACCTAACCCTAACACTAACCCTACCCCATACTCTAACCCTAACCCTAACACTAATCCTACACCGTACTCTAACCCTAAACCTAACCCTAACCCTAACCTGTACCCTAACACTAACCCTAAACCTAACCCTAACCCGTACTCTAACCCTAACCCTAACCCTAACCATACTCTAACCGTAACCCTAACCCTCACCCTAACACTAACCCGTACTGCAACCCTAACCCTAACCCTAACACTAACCCTACACCGTATCTAACACTAACCCTAACCCTAACCTTTACCTTAACCCTAACCCTAACCCTAAGACTAACCCTAACCCGTACTCTAACCCTAACCCTAACCCTAACCCTAACCCTATTCTAAACCTAACCCTAACCCTCACCCTAACCGTAACCCGTACTGTAACCCTAACCCGTACCATAACCCTAACCCTAACCCGTAACCTAACCCTAACCCTAATTCGTACCCTAAACCTAACCGTAACCCTGACCCTAACCCTAACCCTATCCCGTATCCTAAACCTAACCTGTACCCTAACCCTAAACCTAACCCTAACCCGTACCCTAAACCTAACCCTAACCTGTACCCTAACCCTAAACCTACCCTAAACCTGACCCTAACCCTAATCCTAACACGTACCCTAAGCCTAACCCATAACCTAAACCTAACACTAACCCTAACACTAACACCAAACCTAACCCGTACTCTAACCCTAACCCTAACCTGTGCCCGTACACTATACCTAACCCTAACCCTAACACTAACCCTAACCCGTACTCTAACCCTAACCCTAACCCTAACACTAACCCTACCCCGTACTCTAACACTAACCCTAACCCTAACCCATACCCTAACCCTAAACCTAACCCTAATCCTAACCCTAAACCTAACCGTACTCTAACCCTAACCCTAACCCTCACCCGAACCCTAACCCGTACTGTAACCCTAACCCGTACCATAACCCTAAACCTAACCCGTACCCTAAGCCTAACCCTAATTCGTACCCTGACCCTAACCCTAACCCTTACCCTAAACCTAACCCTAACCCGTACCCTAATCCTAAACCTAACCCTCACCTAAACCTGACCCTAACCCGTACCCTAACCCTAACGCGCACCTAAACCTAACCCTAACCCGTACCCTAACCCTAACCCATCACCTAACCTAACCTTAACCCTAAACTTAACCCGTACACTAACCATATCCCATACCCTAAACCTAACCCTAACCCGTACGCTAACCCTAACCCTAACCCTAACACTATCCGTACACTAACCCTAACCCTAACCCTAACACTAACCCTAACCGGTACTCTAACCCTAACCCTAAACCTAAACCTAACCCTAACCCGTACTCTAACCCTATCCAGTACCCTAACACTAACATTTACCCTAAACCTAAACCTAACCCGTACCCTAACCCTAAATGTAACCCTAACCCATCCCCAAATCCTAACCCTAAAACGAACCCTAACACTAACCCTAACCCTTACCCTAACCCGTAACCATACGGTAAACCTAACTAGTACCCTAACACTAACCCAAACCCGTACTCTCACCCTAACCCTAACCCTAACACTAACCCTAACCCTAACCCTAAAACTAACCCTAACCTGTACTCTAACCCTAACCCGAACCCTAACCCTAACCCTAACCGTATTCTAACCCTAACCCTAAACCTCACGCTAACCCTAACCCGTACTGTAAACCTACCCCGTACCATAACCATAACCCTAACCAGTACCCTAACCCTAACCCTAATTCATACCCTAACCCTATACCTAACCCTGACCCTTACCCTAACCCTAACCCGTACCCTAAACCTAACCCGTTCCCTAAACCTAACCGTAACCCAAACCCGTACACTAAACCTAACCCAAACCCCTTACCCTAACCCTAAACCTAACCCTAAACCTGACCCTAACCCTAAACCTAACCCGTACCCTAAGCCTAACCGATACCCTAACCCTAACCCTAACCCTAACCCTAACCCTAACACTAACCCTACCCTGTACTCTAACCCTAACCCTAACCCTAACCCCTACCCGTACCCTAACCCTAACCCTAACCCTAACACTAACCCTATCCCGTAGTCTAACCCTAACCCTAACCCAACGCATACCGTACTCTCACCCGTACCCTCAACCTCACCCTAACCCTAACACGTACCCTAACACTAACCTTAACCCTGACCCTAACCCTAAACCTAACCCGTACCATAAACCTAACCCATACCCTAAACCTAACCCTAAACCTAACCCTAACCTATCCCGTACCCTAAACCTAACCCTAACCCTTGTCCTAACCCGTACCCAACCCTATCCTGTACATTAACCCTAACCATAACCCGTACCCAAACCCTAAGAGTAACCCTAACCCGTACCGTAACCCTAAAAATAACCTGTACAGTAACCCCAACCCTAACCCTAATCCTAACCCTGACCCTAAACGTAACCCTAACCCGTATCCAAACCCTAACCATAACACGTAACCCTAACCCTATCCCTAAACCGCACACTAAACCTAACCCAAACCCTAGACCTAACACGTACACTAAACCTATCCTGTACCGTAACCTTAACCCTAACCCGTACCGTAACCCTAACACTAACCCTAACCCTAACCCTAACCCTAACCCGTACACTAACCCTAACCCTAACCCTAAACTTACCCTAACGCTAACCCTAACCCTAACACTAACCCTTACCCGTACTCTAACCTAACCCTAACCCTAAACCTAAACCTAACCCGTACTCTAACCCTAACCCTAACCCTAACACTAACCATAACCCTAACACTAAACCTAACACGTACTCTAACCATAAACCTAACCCTAACACTAACCCTAACCCTAACCCTAAAACTAACCCTAACCCGTACTCTAACCCTAACCCGTAACCTAACCCTAACCTGTACCCTAAAACAAACCCTAACCCTAACACTAACCCTACACCGTACTCTAACCCTAAACCTATCCCTAACTCTAACCCTAACCCGTAATGTATCCCTAACCCTAACCCTAACACTAACCCTAACCCATACATGAATCCTAACGCGTACCCTAACCCTAACCCTAACCCTAAACCTAACCCTAAACTTAACCATAAATCTAACCCTAACCCGTACCCTAACCCTAAACCGTACCCTAAACCTAAACCGAAACCTAACCCGTACTGTAACCCTAAATGTAACCCTAACCCGTACCCAAACCCTAACCCTAACACGTACCCAAACCCTAACCCTAACCCGCACATTAAACCTAACCCTAACCCTAGACCTAACACCTACACTAACCCTATCCCGTACCCTAACCTTAACCCTACCCCGTAACGTAACCCTAACACTAACCCTAACCCTAACCCTAACCCATACCCTAACCCTACCGTAGCCTAACCCTATCTCTAACCCTAACCCCTAACCCTAAACCTAACCCTTACCCTAACCCGTACCCAAACGTTAAACCTAACCCGTATCCTAACACTAACCCAAACCGGTACTCTAATCTTAACCCTAACCCTAACCCGTACCCTAACCCGTACCCTAAACCTTCCGTAGCCTAACCCTAACTCTAACCCTAACGCCTAACCCTAACCCTAACCCTTACCCTAACACATACCCAAACGGTAAACCTAACACGTACCCTAACACTAACCCAAACACATACTCTAACCCTAACCCTAACCTTAAACGTAACCCTAAATCGTTCCCTAACCCTAAAACTAACCCGTACCCTAACCCCAACCCTAACCTTAACGCGTACACTATCACTAACCCTAACCCTAATCCTGACCCTAAACCTAACCCTAACTGTACACTAACCCTAACCCTAACCCTAACACTAACCCAAACCCGTACTCTAACCCTAACCCTAACCCTAACCCTAAACCTAACCCTAAACCGCACCCTAAAATTAACCATAAACCTAACCCTAACCATAACCCTTAACCGTACCCTAACCCTAACCTACACCCTAACCCTAACCCTAACTTTAACCATAACCCTATCCCGTACCTTAACCCTAAAACTAACCCGTACACTAACCCGTACCCTAACCCTTACCCTAAACCTAAACCTAACCCTGACCATAACCATAAACCTAACCCATAACTTAACCCTAAACCGTATCCTAAACCTAACCCTAAACCTAACCCATACCCTAACCCTAAACGTAAACCTAACCCGTACCCAAACCCTAACCCTAACTCGTACCCTAACCCTAATCCTAACTCGAACCCGCACACTAAACCTAACCCGAATCCTCGACCTAACATGTACACTAACCCTATCCCATACCCTAACGTTAACCCTAATCCGTGCCGAAACCCTAACAGTAACCCTAACCCATACCATAGCACTAACTCTAAACCTAACCCTAAGCCTAACCCACAGCCTAAACCTAAACCTAACCCTGACCCTAACCATAACCCTTACCCGTACCCTAACCCTACCCATACCTTAACACTAACCCTAACCTTAACCATAACCCTATACCATACCCTTACTGGTACCATAACCCTACCCCTAACCCTAACCCTGACCCTAAACCTAACCCTAACCCGTACCCTAACCCTAACCCTAACCCTAACACTATCCGTACACTAAACCTAACCCTAACCCTAACACTAACCCTAACCCGTACTCTAACCCTAACCCTAACCCGAACCCGAACCCTAACCCGTACCCTAACACTAACCCTTACCCTAACCCTAAACTTAACCCGTACCCTAACCCGAACGTAACCCTAACCCGTACCCAACACCTAATCCTAACACGTATCCTAACCCTAACCCTAACCCTAACTCACAAACTAAACCTAAACCTAACCCTAGACCTAACACGTACACTAACCATATCCTGTACCGTAACCTTAACTGTAAACCATACCGTAAACCTAACACTAACCCTAAACCTAAACCTAACCCTAACCCGTACACTAACCCTAACCCAAACCCTAACCCTAAACCTAACCCATGCCCTAACCCTACCCGTAGCCTAACCCTAACTCTAACACTAACCCCTAACCCTAACACTAATTCTAACTCTTACCCTAACCCGTACCCAAACGTTAAACCTAACCCGTACCCAAACACTAACCCAAACCCGTACTCTAACCCTAACCCTAACCCTAACCCGCACCCTAAACTTAACCCTAACCTTAACACAAACCATAACCCTTAACCGTAACCTACCCTAACCCATACCCTAACCTTAACCCAAACCTTAAGCATAACCCTAACCCGTACCCTAACCCTAACACTAACCCCTACCCTAAACCCAACCCTAACCCTAACCCGTACACTAACACTAACCCTAACCCTAACCCTGACCCTAAACCTAACCCTAACCCTTACACTAACACTAAGCCTAACCCTAACCCGCACACTAAAACTAACCCTAACATGTACCCTAACCGTAAAACTAACCCGTACCCTAACCCCAACCATAACCCTAACCCGTACCCTAACACTAAACCTAACCCTAACCCTGACCCTAAACCTAACCCTAAACAGTACACTAACCCTCAACCTAACCTTATCCATTACCCTAAAAATAACCCTAACCCGTATCCTAACCCTAAACGTAACCCTAAGCCAAACCCGTACATTAACCCTAACCCTAACCCTAAATTTAACCCTTCCCCCGTAGTCTAAACATAACCCTAACCCTAACCCTAACCCTAACCCAAACACTAACATTAACACTAACCCTAACCCGTACTCTAACCCTCACCCTAACCGTAAACCTAACGGTACTCTAACCCTAACCCTAACCCTCACCCTAACCATAACCCGTACTGTAACCCTAACCCGTACCATAACCCTAACCCTAACCTGTAACCTAACCCTAACCCTAACTCGTACACTAACCCTAACCCTAACCCTGACCCTAAACCTAAAACTAACCCGTACCCTAAGCCTAAACCGTACCCTAACCCCAACCCTAATGCTAAACCGTACTCTAAACCTAACTCTAACCCTAACTCGTACACTAACCCTAACCCTAACCCTGACCCTAAACCTAACCCTAACCCGTACCCTAAGCCTAACCCATACCCTAATCCTAGCCTTAAACGTAACCCTAACCCTACCCCGTACCCTAAACCTAAACCTAACCCTTGACCTAACACGTACCAAACCCTATCCCATACCCTAACCATAACCCTAACCCGTACCCACACCCTAACAGTAACCCTAACCCATACCCTAGAGCTAACCCTAAACCTAACCCTAACCCGCACCCTAAACCTAAGCCTAACCCTAACCCTAACCCTAAACCTAACCTGTACCTTAACCCTAAACATAACCCTAACCCGTACCAAAACCCTAACCCTAACACGTACTCTAACCTTAACCCTAAACCTAAACCGCACACTAAAACTAACCCTAACCCTAGACCTAACATGTACACTAACCCTATCCCGTAAGCTAACCTTAACCCTAACCCATACCGTAACCCTAACACTAACCCAACCCTAACCCTAACCCTAACCCTAACCCGTACACTAACCCTAAATTGAACCCTAACCCTAACCCTAACCCGTACCCTAAACCTAACCCTAACCCTAACCCTAACGCTAACCCGTACTTAACCCTAACCCTAACCCTAACCCTAAACCTAACTTTTACCGTAACCCTAACCCGTACACTAAACCTAAAACTAACCCGTACCCTAACGCCAACCATAACACTAACTCGTACCATAACCCTATCCCTAAACCTAAACCTGACCCTAAACCTAACCCTAACCTCTATCCTACCCCTAAACATAACCCGCACACTAAACCTAACCCTAACTCGTACCCTAACGCTAATCCGTAACCTAAACCTAACCCTAACCCTAAACTTAACCCGTACGCTAACCCTATCCCGTACCCTAAATCTAAACCTAAACCTATCCCGTACCATAACCCTTACCCTAACCCTAACCCTAACCGTACACTAACCCTAACACTAACCCTAACCCTAACACTAACACTATCCCGTACTCTAAACCTAACCCTAACCCTAATCCTAACCCTAACCCATACTCTAACCCTATCCCTAACCCTAACACTAGCCCTACCCCATACTCTAACCCTAACCCTACACTAACCCTAACCTAACCCGTACCCTAAACCTAACCCTACTCGTACCCTAACCCTAACACTGACCCTAACCCTAACCCTACCAGTAACCTAAACCTAAACCGTACCCTAACCCTAACCCTAACCCTAACCCGTACCCTAAACCTAACCCATACCCTAACCCTAAACGCAACCCTAACCCGTACCCAAACCCTAACCCTAACTCGTACCCTAACCCTAACCCTAACTCTAACCCACACACTAAACCTAACCCGAATCCTCGAACTAAATTGTACACTAACCCTATCCCGTACCCTAACCTTAACCCTAAACCGTACACAAACCCTAACAGTAACCCTAACCCAAACCCTAGCACTAACCCTAACCCTAACCCTAAGCCTAACACGCACCCTAAACCTAAACCTAACCCTGATCCTAACCATAACCCTTACCCGTACCCTAACCCTACCCATACCCTAACACTAACCCTAACCTTAACCATAACCCTATACCATACCCTAAACTTTACCATAACCCTACCCCTAACCCTAACCCTGACCCTAAACTTAACCCTAACCCTAACCCTAACCCTAAACCCATACTATAATCCTAAACCTAACCCTAACCCATACCCTAACCCTACCCGTAGCCTAACCCTAACACTAACTCTAACCCCTAACCCTAACCCTAACCCTAACCCTTACCCTAACCCGTACCCAAACGGTAAACCTAACCCGAACCCTAACACTAACCCAGACCCGTACTCTAACCCTAACACTAAACCTAACACGTACACTAACCCTAAAACAAACCCTAAACCGCACCCTAAACCTAACCCTACCCTAAACTTAACCCATACGCTAACCCTATCCCGTATTCTAAAGCTAACTCTAACCCGTAACCTAACCCTAAACCTAACCCTAAGCCTAACCCGTACATTAACCCTAACCCTAACCCTAACAGTAACCCTATCCCTAACCCGTACCCTAACCCTAAAACTAACCCTTTCCCTAACCCTAACCATAACCCTAAACCGCACCTAAACCTAACCCTAACCCGTACCCTAACCCTAACCCGTAACCTACATATTCCTAACCCTAAACTTAACCCGTCCACTAACCCTATCCTGTACCCTAAAACTAACCCTAACCCTTACCCTAAACCTAACCCTAACCCTAACCCTATCCGTACACTAACCCTAACCAAAACCCTAACATTAACACTAACCCTAACACGTACTCTAACCCTAGCCCTAACCCTAAACCTAACCCTAACCCTAACCCTCATCCTGACCCTAACCCTAACCCTAACCCATACCCTAAACCTAACCCATGCCCTAACACTAACCCTAAACCTAACCCTAACCCTAACCATAAACCTTACCCGTACCCTAACCCTAACCCATACCCTAACACTAACCTGAACCTTAACCTTAACCTTAACACTAACCCGTAACCTAACCTTAAAACTAACCCGTAACCTAAACCCAACCCTAAACCTAACCCGTACCATAACCCTATCCCTAACATTAACCTGAACCTAAACCTAACCCTAACCCATACCCTAACCCTAACCCTAACCCTAACCCGCACCTAAACCTCACCCTAACCCGTACCTTAACCCTAACCCGTAAACTAAACCTAACCCTAACCCTAAACTTAACCCGTACACTAACCCTATCCCATACCCTAAACCTAACCCTAATTCCTACGGTAACCATAACCCTAACCCTAACCATATCCGTACAGTAACCCTAACCGTAACCGTAACCCTAACCCTAATGCTAACCCTAACCCTAACCCGTACCCTAACCCTAACCCTAACCCTAACCCTTACCCTAAACCTAACCCTAACCCTAACCCTAACCCTAAACCTAACACTAACCCGTACCATAACCCTAACCCGTACCCTAACCCTAAACGTAACCTTAACCCGTAACCTAAACCTAACCCTAACCCTAACTCGTACCCTAACCCTAACTCTGACCCTGACCCAAACACTAAACCTAACCTTAACCCTAAACCTAAACCTAACCCTGAACCTAACCCTAACCCTAACCCGTACCCTAACCCTAAACCACGCCCTAACCATAACCCTAAACCAAACCCATACCCTAACCCTAAAAGTAACCCTAACACATACCCAAACCCAATCCCTAACACGTACCCTAACCGTAACCCTAACCCGCACACTAAACCTAAACCGAACCCTAGACCTACACGTACACTAAACCTATCCGGTACCCTAAACTTAACCCTAACCCGTATCCTAACTGTAACACTAACCCAAACCCTAACCCTAACCCATACACTAATCCTAACCCGAAACTTAACCCTAACCCGTACCCTAACCCTATCCTGTAGCCTAATCTTAACTCTAAACCTAACCACTAAACCTAACCCTAACCCTAACCCTTACCCTAACCCATACCCAAACGGTAAAGCTAACCCGTACCCTAACACTAACCCAAACCCGTACTCTAACCCTAACCCTAACCCTAACCCGCACCCTAAACTTAACCCTAACCCTAACCCAAACCATAACCCTTAACCGTAACCTAACCCTAACCCATAACCTAACACTAACCATAAACTTAACCATAACCCTAACCTGTACCCTAACCCTAAAACTAAACCGTACCCTATCCACAACCCTAACCATAACCCGTACCCTAACACTAACCCTAACCCTAACCCTGACCCTAAACCTAACCCTAAACCTTACAGTAAGCCTAACCCTAACCCGCAACCTAAACCTAACCCTAACCCGTACCCTAACCCTATCCCGTAACCTAAACCAAACCTAACCCTAAACTTAACCAGTACGCTAACCCTATCCAGTACCCTAAACCTAACCCTAACCCGTATACTAACCCTAAACCTAACCATAAGCCTAACCCGTACATTAACCCTAACCCTAACACTAATACTAAACCTACACCGTACTCTAACACTAACCCTAACCTTACCCTAACCCTAACCCTAACCCTAACACTAACACTAACCCTAGCCCGTACTCTAACCCTAACCCTAACCATAAACATAACAGTACTCTAACTCTAACCCTCAGCCTAACCCTAACCCGTACTGTAACCCTAACCTGTACCAAAACACTAACACTAACCCGTACCCTAACCCTAACCCTAACCCTAACTCTAACCCTAAACCTAACCCTAACCCTGACCTTAACCCTAACCCTAACCCGTACCCTAAACCTAACCCGTACCCTAAACCTAACCCTAACCCTTAACCATACCCTAAACCTAAACCTAACCCTAACTCGTACCCTAACCCTAACCCTAACCCTGACCCTAACCCTAACCCTAACACTTACCCTAAGCCTAACCCATACCCTAACCTTAACACTAAACCTAACCCTAACCCCTACCCTAAACCTAACCCGTAACCTAAACCTAACCCTAACCCTAAACTTAACCCGTACACTATCTCTATTCCGTACCCTAAACCTAACCCTAACCCGTACCCTAACCCTAACCCTAACCCTAACACTAACCCTATCCGTACACTAAACCTAACGCTAACCCCATCACTAACTCTAAACCTACCCGTACTATAACCCTAACCCTAAACCTTACCCTAACCTAAACCGTAGAGTAACCCTAATCCATACCCTAGCCCTAACCCTAACCCTAAACCTAACCCTAACCCTGACCCTAACCATAATGCTAACCCGTACCCTAATCCTAAACCGTACCTAAACCCTAACCCTAAACCTAACACGTACCCTAACCCTAAACGTAACACTAACCCCTACCCAAACCCTAACCCTAACACGTACCCTAACCCTAACAATAACACGCACACTAAACCTAACCCTAACCCTAGACCTAACATGTACACTAACCCTAACCCGTACTCCAAACTTAACCCTAACCCGTACTGTAACCCTAACACCAACGCTATCCCTAACCCTAACCCTAACAGGTACACTAACCCTAACCCGAACCCTAATCCTAACCCTATCTCATACCCTAACCCTACTTGTAGCCTAACCCTAACTCTCACCCTAACACCTAACACTAACCCTAACCCTAAACCTTACCCTAACCCGTACCCAAAAGGTAAACCTAACAAGTACCCTAACACCAACCCAAACCTGTACTCTAACCCTAACCGTAACCCTAACCCGCACCCTAAAGCTAAGCCTAACCCGAAACCTAACCATAACCATTACCCGTACCCTAACCCTAACCCATACCCTAACCCTAACCCTAACCTTAACCATAACCCTAACCCGTACCCTAACCCTAAAACTAACCCGTACCCTAACCCCAACGCTAACCCTAACCCGTACCATAACCCTATCCCTAACCCTAACCGTGACTCTAAACCTAACCCTAACCCGTACCCTAACCCTAACCCTAACCCTAACCCGCACCTAAACCTAACCCTAACCCATAACCTAACCCTAATCCGAAACCTAACCCTAAACCTAACCCTAACCCATACCGTAACCCTAAACGTAACCCTAACCCGTACCTAAACCCTAACGCTAACATGAACCCTAACCCTAACCTAACCCTAACCCTAAACCTAACCCGTGCACTAAACCTAACCCTAACACTAGACCTAACACATACACTAACCCTATCCCGTACTGTAAACTTAACCCTAACCCGTACCGTAACCTTAACACTAACCCTAAACCTGACCCAAACCCTAACCCTAACCCGTACACTAAACCTAACCCTAAACCTAACCCGCACCCTAAACCTAACCCTAACGCATACCCTAACCCTAACCCGTAACCTAAACCTAACCCTAACCCTAAACTTAACCCGTACGCTAACCCTATCCCATACCCTAAACCTAACCCTAACATGTAACCTAACCCTAAACCTAACCCTAAGCCTAACCCGTACATTAATCCTAACACTAACCGTAACACTAACCCTATCCCGTACTCTAACTGTAACCCTAACCCTAACCCGTACTCTAAACCTTACCCTAAACCTAACACTAACCCTAAACTGTACTCTAACCCAAAACCTAAAACTCACAATAACCCTAACCTGTACTGTAACCCTAACCCGTACCATAACCCTAACCCTAACCCGTACCCTAACCCTAACCCTAACTCGTACCCTAAACCTAACCCTAACCCTGACCCTAACCCTAACCCTAACCCGTACCTTAAAACTAACACTACCACTAACCCATACTCTAAACCTAACCCTAACCATAACCCTAACCCTAACCGTACTCTAACCCTAACACTATCCCTCACCCTAATCCTAACACATACTGTCACCCTAAACCGCACCATAACCCTAACCCTAACCCGAACCCTAACCCTCAACCTAACTCGTTACTTAACCCTAACCCTAACCCGGGCCCTAACCCTAACCCTAACCCTAAACCGTACCCTAAACCTAACCCGTAGCCTAACCCTAACCCTAAGCCTATCCTGTACCCTAAACCTAACCTAACCCTGACTCGTACCCTAAACCTAACCCTAACCCTGACCCTAAACCTAACCCTAACCCATACCCTAAGCCTAACCCATACCCTAACCCTAACCCTAAACCTAACCCTATCCCTAACCCCTACCCTAAACCTAACGCTATCCCTTGACCAAACACATACCCAACCCTATCCCGTAACCTAACCCTAACCCTAACCCATACCCAAACCCTAACAGAAACCCTACCCAAACGCTAGTGCTAACCCTAACCCTAACACTAACCCTATCCCTAACCGGCACCCTAAACCTAAACCTAACACTAACCCAAAACATAACCCTTACCCGTACCCTAACCCTAACCCATACCCTAACCCTAAACGTAACCCTAATCTTAACAGTAACCCTGACCCATAACCTAACCCTAAAACTAACCCGTGCCCTAACCCCAACCCTAAACCTAACCCGTACTTTAACCCTACCCCAAACGCTAACCCTGACCCTAAACTTAATCCTAAACCGTACCCTAACCCTAACCCTAACCTGTACCCAAACCCTAACCATAAACCTAACCCATACCCTAAACCTAAAACTAACCCGTACCCTAACCCCAACCCTAACCCTAACACGTACCGTAACCATATCCCTAACTCTAAACCTGACCTGAAACCTAACCCTAACCCTAACTCTAACACTAAACCTACCTCTAAACCGCACCCCAAACCTAACCCTAACACTAACCCTAACCCAAACACTAACCCTAACCAGTTCTCTAACCTAACCCTAACCCTAAACCTAAACCTAACCCGTACTCTAACCCTAACCCTAACCATAACATTAACCATAACCCTAACACTAAACCTAACCTGTACTCTAACCCTAAACCTAACCCTAACACTAACCCTAACACCCTATTATAACCCTAACCCTAAACCTAACCCTAACCCTAACCCTCTCGTACCATAACCCTAAACCATAAACTAACCCTAACTCTAACCCTAAACCTAACCCTAAACCTGACCCTAACCCTAAACCTAATCCCGTACCCTAACCCTAACCCGCATCCTAAACCTAACCCTAAACCTAGACCTAACCCGTAACCTAAACCTAACCCGTACCCTAAAACTAACCCTAACCCTAACCCTAACTCGTACCATAACCCTAACACTAACCCTAACCCGTACGTTAACACTAACACGTACCCTATCCCTAACCCGATGCCTAACCCTAACCCACACCCTAAACCTAACCCTAACACTAGACCTAAACCGTACCCTAAACCTAACCCGTACCCTCACCCTAACCCTAAACCTAAACCTAACCCTAACCCTGACCGTAACCCTAACCCTAACCCGTACCCTAACCCTAACCCTAACCCGCATCCTAAACCTAACCCTAACCCTAGACCTAACCCGTACCCTAAACCTATCCCATACCCTAACCCTAACGCTAACCTGTACCCTAACCCTAACACTAACACTAACCCTAATCCTAAACCTATCCCGTACACTAACCCTAACCCTAACCCGTACCCTAACCCTAACCCGTACCGTTACACGTACCTTAACCCTAACCCTAACCCGTACCCTAACCCGTAACCTAACCCTAACCCTAACCTGTACCCAAACACGTACCATAACCCTAACCCTAATCCTAACCCTAACCCTAAACGTAACCCATACCCTACACCTCACCTTAACCCATACCCTAAACCTAACCCGTACCCTAACCCTTACCCTAACCCCCAACCCTTCCCTAACTCGTACCCTAAACCTAACCCTAACCCTGACCCCAAACCTAACTCTAAACCGTACCTTAAACCTAACCCATAACAAACCCTAACCCTAAACCTAACCCTAACCCTAACCCATACCCTAAACCTAACCCTAACCCTTGAACTAACGCGTACCCAAACCTATCCCGTACCCTAAACCTAACCCTATACCATACCCAAACCCTAACAGTAACCCTAACACGTACCCAAGCGCTAACCCTAACCCTAACCCTAACCCGCTCCCTAAACCTAACCCTGACCCTAACCATAACACTTAACCATACCCTAACACTAACCTATACCCTAACCCTAACCCTAACCTTAACCATAACCCTAACCCATACCCTAACCCTAAAACTAACCCGTACCCAAGCCCCAACCTAACAGTAACCCGTACAATAACCCTATTCCCTAAACCTAAACCTAACACTAACCCGTAAACCCTAACCCTAACCCTAACCATGACCCTAAACCTAACCCGCACCCTAAACCTAACCCTAATCCGTACCCTAACACTAACCTTAACCCTAACCCATACTCTAAACCTAACCCTATCCTAAACCTAACCCTAACCCGTACTCTAACCCTAACCCTAACCCAAACACTAACCATAACACTAACACTAAACCTAACCCTTACTCTAACCCTAAACCTAACCCCAACACTAACCCTAACCCCTACTATAACACTAACCCATGTCTTAACCCTAACCCTAACCCTAAACATAACCCTACCCCTGACCCTAACCCTAACCCGAATCCCGTACCCTAAACCTAACCCTAACCCGCATCCAAAACCTAACCCTAACCCTAACCCGTACCCTAACCCGTACCCTAACCCTAAACCATACCCTAAAGCTAACACTAACCCTAACCCGTACCCTAACCCTAACCCGTAGCCTAACCCTAACCTGATGCTTAACCCTAACCCACACCCAAAACCTAAACCTAAACCTAGACCTAAGCCGCACCCTAACCCTATTCCGTACCCGAACCCTAAACCTAACCCATACCCTAACCCTAACACTAACACTAACCCTAATCCGCAACCTAAACCTAACCCTAACCCTAACCCTAACCTTAACCCTAACACTAACCCTAACCCGTACTCTAAACCTAACCCTAACCCTAAACCTAACCCTAACCCATTCTCTAACCCTAATCCTTACCCTAACACTAACCATAACCCTAAAACTAACCCTAACACGTACTCTAACCCTAAACCTAACCTTAACACTAACACTAAACCCCTACTATAACCCTAACCCTAAAACTAACCCTAACCCTAACCCTCACCCTAACCCTAACCCTAACCGTACTCTAACCCTAAACCTAACCCTCAATCTAAACATAACCCGTACTGTAACCCTAACCCGTACCATAACCCTAACCCAAACCCGTACCCTAACCCTAACCCTAAATCGTACACTAACCCTAACTCTAACCCTGACCCTAACCCTAATGCTAACCCGTACCCTAAAGCTAACCCGTACCCTAAACCTAAACCTAAACCTAACCCGTACCCTAAACCTAACCCTAAACTTAACTCGTACCCTAACCCTAACCCTAACCCTGACCCTAACCCTAACCCTAACCTGTACCCTAAACCTAAACCTAACCCTTGAACTAACCCGTACCCAACCCTATCCCATACCCTAACCCTAACGCTAACCCGTACCCAAACCCTAACAGTAACCCTAACCCATAACCTAGCACTAACCCTAACCCTAAACCTAACCCGCACCCTAAACCTAACTCTAAACCTAACCCTAACCCTAAACCTAACCCTAACACTAACCCTAACCCGTACTATAACCCTAACCCTAACCCTAAACCTAACGCTAAATCTAACCCATACTCTAAACCCTCCCGTAGCCTAACCCTAACTCTAACCCTAACCCCTAACCCTAACACTAACCCTAACCCTTACCCTAACCCTTAGCCAAACAGTAAACCTAACCCGTACCCTAACACTGAACCAAACCCGTACTCTAACCCTAAACCTAACCCTAACCATAACCCTAAACCGCACCCTCAACTTAATCCTAACCCTAACCCTAACCATATCCCTTAACCGTACCCTAACCCTAACCCATACCCTAACCCTAACCTTAACCTTAACTGTAACCCTAACCTGTACCCTAACCCTAACCCTAAATCCTACCCTAATCCTAACCCTGACCCTAACACTAACCCGTACTCTAAACCTAACCCGTACCCTAAACGTAACCCTAAACCTAACCCGTACCCTAAACCTAACCCTAACCCTAACTCGTACCCTAACCCTAACCCGAACCCTGACCCTAACCCTAACCCTAACCCGTAACCTAAACCTATCCCATACTCTAACCCTAACCCTAAACCTAACTCTAACCCTAAACCGTACCTTAAACCTAACCCTAACCCTTGACCTAACCCGTACCCAACCCTATCCCGTACCCTAACCCTAACCCTAACCCGTAACCAAAACCTAAGAGTAACCCTAACCCATACCCTAGCCCTAAACTTAACCGTAACCCTAAGCCTAACAGGCACCCTAAACCGAAACCTAACCCTAACCCAAACCATAACACTTACCTGTAACCTAAAACTAACCCATACGCTAACACTAACCCTAACCTTAACTGTAAACCTAACGCGTACCCTAACCCTAAAACTAACACGTACCCTAACCCCAACATTAACTATAACCCATACGATAACCCTATCCCTAATCCTAACCCTGACCCTAAACCTAAGCCTAACCCATACCCTAACCCTAACCCGCACCTAAAACTAACCCTAATCCGTACCCTAACCCTAACCTGGACCCTAAACCTAACCCTAACCATAAAATTAACCCATACACTAACCCTATCCCATACCCTAAACCTAACCCTAACCCGTACCCTAACCCTAACCCTAATCCTATCTGTACACTAAACCTAACCCTAACACTAAACCTAACCAATACTCTAACCCTAACCCTAACCCTAAACCTATCCCTAACCCATACTCTAACCCTAACCCGTACCCTAACACTAACCCTTACCCTTACCCTAAACCTAACCCGTACCTTAACCCTAAACGTAACCCTATTCTATACCCAAACCCTAACCCTAACACATACCCTAAAACTAACCCTAACCCGCACACTAAACCTAACCCTAACCCTAGACCTAACACATACACTAACTGTCTCCAGTACCGTAACATTAACTCTAACCCGTACCGTAACCCTAACACTAACCCTAACCCTAACCCTAACCCTAACCCTAACCCGTACACTAACCCTAAACTGAACCCTAACCCTAACCCTAACCCTACCCGTAGCCTAACCCTAACCCTAAACATAACCCCTGAACCTAACGCTAACCCTAACCCTTACCCTAACCCGTACCCAAACGGTAAACCTAACCCGTACCCTATCACTAACCCAAACCCGTACTCTAACCCTAACCCTAACCCTAACCCGCACCCTAAACTTAACCCTAACGCAAACCCAAACCATAACCCTTAACCATAACCTAAACCTACCCATACCCTAACAATAAACCTAACCTTAACCATAACCCTAAACCATACCCAAACTCTAAAACTAACCCGTACACTAACCTCAACCCTAACCCTAATCCGTACCCGAACACTAACCCTAACCCAAACCCTGAACCTAAACGTAACCCTAACCCTTACACTAACCCTAAACCTAATCTTAACCTGCACCCTAAACCTAACCCTAACCCGTACTCTAACCCTAACACGTAACCTAAACCTAACCCTAACCCTAAACTTAAACCGTACGCTAACCCTATCCCTTACCCTAAATGTAAGCCTAACCCGTATCCTAACCCTAAACCTAACCCTTAGCCTAACCCGTGCATTAACCCTAAACCTAACCCTAACCCTAACCTTAACACTTACCCTAACCAGTACTCTAACCCTAAACCTAACCATAACCATACTCTAACCCTAACCCTAACCCTCACCCTAACCCAAACCGTACTGTAACCCTAACCCGTACAATAACCCTAACACTAACCCGTACCCTAAACCTAACCCGTAACCTAACCCTAACCCTAACCCCAAACTTAACCCATATGCTAACCCTATCCTGTACCCTAAACCTAATCCTAACCAGTACCCTAACCCTAACCCTAAACCTAACCCTACCGTACTCTAACCCTAACCCTAACCCTAAACGCAACACTAACTCTAACCCTAAACGCTAACCCTAACCCTAACCCTAAACCTTACCCTAACCCGTACCCAAACGGTAAACCTAACCCGTACCCTAACACTAACTCAAATCTGTACTCTAACCCTAACCGTAACCCTAATCCTAAACCTAACCCGCACCCTAAACTTAACTCTAACCCTAACCCAAACCATAACCCTTAACCGTAACCTAAAACTAACCCATAACCTAAACCTAACCCTAACCTTAACCATAACCCTAATCCGTAACCTAGCCCTAAAACTAACCCGTACCCTAACCCCAACCCTAACCCTAACCCGTACCCTAACCCTAACCCTAACCCTAACCCTGACCCTAAACCTAACCCTAACCCTTACACTAACCCTAACCCTAACCCAACCCGCACCCTGAACCTAACACTAACCCGTACCCTAACCCTAACCCGTAACCTAAACCGAACCCTAAACTTAAACTTAAACCGTTCGCTAACCCTATCCGGTACCCTAAACCTAACCCTAACCCGTATTCTAACCCTAACCTAACCCTAAGCCTAACCCGTAGTTTAAACCCAACACTAACCCTAACACTAAGCATACCCCGTACTCTAACCCTAACCCTAACCCTAACCCGTACCCTAAACCTAAACCTAACCCTAACTCGTACCCTACCCCTAACAGTAAACCTGACCCTAACCCTAACCCTAACCTGTACCCTAAACCTAACCCATACCCTAACCCTAACCCTAAACCTAACCCTAACCCTAAACCGTACCCTAAATCTAACCCTAACCCTGACCTAACCCATACCCAACCCTATCCCGTACCCTAACCCTAAACCTAACCCGTAACCAAAACCTAACTGTAACCTTAACCCATACCTTAGTGCTAACCCTAACCCTAACCCTAAGCCTAACACGCACCCTAAACCTAAACCTAACCCTAACCCTAACCATAACCCTTACCCATACACTAACCCTAACCCATACCCTAACACTAACCCTAACCTTAACCGTAACCCTAACCCATACCCTAACCCTAAAACTAACCCGTACCCTAACCCCAACCCTAACCCTAAACTATACCATAATCCTATCCCTAAACCTAACCCTGACCCTAAACCTAACCCTAACACTAACCCTAAACCTAACCCTAACCCTAAACCTTACCCTAACCCGTACCCAAACGGTAAACCTAACCCGTACCCTAACACTAACCCCAATCCGTACTCAAACCCTAACCCTAACCCTAACCCTAGCCTAACCCGCACCCTAAAACTAAACCTAACCCTAAACCTAAGCATAACCCTTACCCGTACCCTAACCCTAACCCATACCCTAACACTAACCCTAACCTTAACCATAACCTTAACCCGTACCCTAACCCTAAAACTAACCCGTACCCTAACCCCAACCCTAACTCTTACCCGTACCATAATCCTATCCCTAACCCTAACCCTGAACCTAAACCTAACCCTAACCCTAACCCTAACCCTAACCCTCACCTAAATCTAACCCTAACCCGTACCCTAACCCTAACCCTAACCCGTAACCTAAACCTAACCCTAACCCTAAACTTAACCCGTACGCTAACCCTATCCTGTACCCTAAACCTAACCCTAACCGGTACCCTAACCCTAACCCTAACACTAACCGTACTCTAACCCTAAAACTAACCCTCTCCCTAAACCTAACCGTACTGTAACCCTAACCCGTACCCTTACCCCAACCCTAACCCTAACCCGTACCCTAACCCTAAACCCTAACCCTAACCCGTACCCTAACCCTAAACCTAATCCTAACCCACATCTAAACCTAACCCTAACCCGTAACCTAAGCCTAACCCTAACCCTAAACTTAACCTGTACGCCAACCCTATCCCATACCCTTAACCTAACCCTAACCCGTAACCTAACCCTAAACCTAACCCTAAGCCTAACCCGTACATTAACCCTAAACCTAACACTAAAACCAACCCTAACACGTACTCTAACCTTAACCCTAAATCTAACCCTAACCCGTACCCTAACCCTAACCCTAACCCTAAACCTAACACTAACCCTACCCCGTACTCTAGCCCTAACACAAACCCTAAACCCAACCCATACCCTAACCCTAACCCTAACCCTAATCCTAACCCTAACACTAACCCTAACCCGAGTCCGAACCCTAACCCTAACCCTAACCCGAACCCTAACCCTAACCCGAACCATAACCCTAACCCTAACCCTAACCCTAACCCTAACTCTAACCGTAATCTAACCCTAACACTAACCCTCACCCTAACCCTAACCGTACTGTTACCCTAACCCGTACAATAACCCTAACCCTAACCCGCACCCTAAACCTAACCCGTAACCTAAACCTAACCCTAACCCTAAACATAACCCGTATGTTAACCCTATCCTGTACCCTAAACCTAACCCTTACCAGTACCCTAACCCTAACCCTAACCCTATCCATACTCTAAACCTAACACTAACACTAACCCTAACACTAATCCTAACCCGTACTCTAACACTAATCCTAACCCTAAATGTAACCCTAACCCTTACGCTAACCCTAACCCGTACCTTAACACTAACCCTAACCCTAACACTATCCCTAACCCGTACTCTAACCCTAAACCTAACCCTAACTCTAACCCTAACCAGTACTATAAACCTAAACTTAATCCTAACCCACAACCTAACCTTAACCCGTACTCTTACCCTATCCCGTAGCCTAACACTAACTCTAACCCTAACCCCTAACCCTAACCCTAACCCTAAACCTTACCCTAACCTGTACCCAAACGGTAAACCTAACCCGTACCCTAACACTAAACTAAACCCGTACTCTAAACCTAACGTTAACCCTAACCCTAACCCTAACCCTAACCATAACCCTTAACCGTACCCTAACCCTAACCCTAACTCGTACCCTAACCGTAACACTGACCCTAACCCTAACCCGTACCCTAACCCTAACCCTAAACCTAACCCTAACCCTGACCCTAACCCTAAACCTAATCCCGTACCCTAACCCTAACCCTAACCCGCATCCTAAACCTAACCCTAACCCTAGACCTAACCCGTACCCTAACCCTAACCCGTACCCTAAAACTAACCCTAACCCTAACCCTAACTCGTACCATAACCCTAACACTAACCCTAACGCGTACCCTAACCCTAACCTGTACCCTATCCCTAATCCGAAACCTAACACTAACCCACACCCTAAACCTAACCCTAACACTAGACCTAAACCGTACCCTAAACCTAACCCCATACCCTCACCCTAACCCTAACCCTAACCCTAAACCTAACCCTAACCCTAACCGTAACCCTAAACCTAACCCGTACCCTAACCCTAACCCGCATCCTAAACCTAATCCTAACCCTAGACCTATCCCGTACCCTAAACCTATCCCATACCCTAACCCTAACGCTAACCTGTACCTTAACCCTAACACTAACACTAACCCTAATCCTAACCCTATCCCGTACACTAACGCTAACCCTAACCCTAACCCGTACCCTAACACTAACCCGTACCGTTACATGTACCTTAACCCTAACCCTAACCCGTAATCTAACCCTAAACCTAACCTGTACCCAAACACGTATCATAACCCTAACCCTAATCCTAACCCTAACCCTAAACCTAACACATACCCTACACCTCACCTTAACCCATACCCTAACCCTAATCCGTACCCTAACCATAACCCTTACCTTAACCCCTAACCCTTCCCTAACTCGTACCCTCACCCTAACCCTAACCCTGACCCCAACCCTAACCCTAAACCGTACCCTAAACCTAACCATACCCTAACCTTAACCCTAAACCTAACCCTAACCCTAACCCGTACCCTAAACCTAACCCTAATCCTTGCCCTAACCCGTACAGAAACCTATCCCGTAGTCTAACCCTAACCCTATCCCGTACCCAAACCCTAACAGTAACCCTACCCCGTACCCAAGCGCTAAAACTAACCCTAACCCTAACCCGCCCCCTAAACCTAACCCTCACCCTAACCATAACACTTAACCATACCCTAACACTAACCTATACCGTAACACTAACCCTAACCTTAACCGTAACCCTAACCCGTACCCTAACTCTAAAACTAACCCGTACCCTAACCCCAACCCTAACAGTAACCCGTACAATAACCCTATTCCCTAAACCTAAACCTAGCACTAACCGTACCCTAACCCTAACCCTAAACTTAACCCGCACCCTAAACATAACCCTAATCCATACCCTAACTCTAACCTTAACCCTAACCCGTACTCTAAACCTAACCCTAACCTAAACCTAACCCTAACCCGTACTCTAACCCTAACACTAACCATAACACTAACACTAACTCTAACCCTTACTCTAACACTAAACCTAACCCCAACACTAACCCTAACCCCTACTATAACACTAACCCGTGTCTTAAACCTAACCCTAACCCTAAACATAACACTACCCCTGACCCTAACAATAACCCTAATCCCGTACCCTAACCCTAACCCTTACCCGCATCCAAAAACTAACCCTAACTCTAGAACTAAACCGTACCCTAACACTAACACGTACCCTAAACCTAACACTAAACCTAACCCGTACCCTAAACCTAACGTGTACCCTAACCCTAACCCGATGCTTAACCCTAACTTACACCCTAAACCTAAACCTAAACCTAGACCTAAGCCGCACCCTAAACCTATCCCGTAACATAACCCTAACCCTAACCCAAACCCTAACCCTAACACTAACACTAACCCTAACCCGGAACCTAACCCTAACCCTAAACCTAACCCTAACCCTAACCCTAACCCGTACTCTAAACCTAACCCTAACCCTAAACCTAAACCTAACCCGTACTCTAACCCTAACCCTTACCCTAACACTAACCATAACCCTAAAACTAACCCTAACACGTACTCTAACCCTAAACCTAACCTTAACACTAAACATAACCCCCTACTATAACCCTAACCCTAAACCTAACCCTAACCCTAACCCTAGCCCTAACCCGCACCATAACCCTAACCCGTAACCTAACCCTAACCCTTACCCTAAACATAAACCTAACCCTGACCCTAACCCTAAACCTAACCCGTACCCTAACCATAACCCGTACCCTAACCCTAGCCCCAAACCTAACCTGTACCCTAACCCATACCCTAACCCTAACCCGTACCGTTACCCGTACCTTAACCCTAACCCTTCCCGTACACTAACCCGTACCATAACCCTAAACATAACCCTAACCCTAACCCTAAACCTAACCCATACCCGATTCCTAACACTAAACCGTTCCCTAAACCTAACCCGTACCCTAAACCTACCCTAACATGTACACTAACCGTAAAACTAACCCTAACCCTAAACCTAAACCTAACCCTAAACTACAACATAACCCTAACCCGTACCCTAACCCTAACCGTAACACCAAACCTAAAACTGACCCTAAACCGTACCCTAACCTGTACCATAACCCTAAACCTAACCCATACCCTAACCCTAATGCTAACCTTAAGCCAGACCCTAACCCTAACCCGTACCCTAATCCTAACCATAACTCTAACCCTTACACAAACCCTAACCCTAACACTAACCCATATCCTAACCCTAACCCTGACCCATACCATAACCCTATCCCTAAACATAACCCTGACCCTAAACCTAACCCTAACCCGTACCCTAACCCTAACCCTAAAACTAACCCTAACCCGCACCTAAACCGAACCCTAACCTGTACCCTAACCCTAACCCGTAACCTAAACCTAACACTAACCCTAAACTTAACCCGTACGCTAACCCTATCCCGTACCCTAAACCTAACCCTAACCCGTACCCTAACCCTAACCCTATCCGTACACTAACCCTAACACTAACCCTAGCCCGTACTCTAACGCTAACGCTAAACCTAACCCTAAACCGTACTCTAACCCTAACCCGTACCCTAACACTAACCCTAAGCCTAACACTAACCCTAACCCGTACTCTAACCCTAACCCGTACTCTAACCCTAAACCTAACCCTAACTCTAAACCTAACCCGTACTATAAACCTAACCCTTACCTTAAACCTAACCCTAACCCTAAACCTAACCCTAACCCATACCGTAACCCTAACCCGTACCCTAACCCTAACCCTAACCCTAATCGTAACCCGTACACTAACCCTAATCCGAACCCTAACCCTAACCCATACCCTAACACTACCCGTAGCCTAACCCTAACTCTCACCCTAACCCCTAACCCTAACCCAAACCCTTACCCTAACCCGTACCCAAACGGTAAACCTAACCCGTACCCTAACACTAACCCAAACCCGTACTCTAACTCTAAACTTAACTCTAACCCTAACCCGCACCCTAAACTTAACCCTAACCCTAACCCAAACCATAACTCTTAAACGTAACTTAACCCTAACCCATCACCTAAACCTAACCTTAACCTTAACCATAACCCTAACCCATACCCAAACCCTAACCCTAACACGTACCCTAACCCTAACCCTAACCCGCACACTAAACCTAACCCTAACCCTAGACCTGACACGTACACTAACCCTATCCCGTACGCTAACCTTAACCCTAATCCGTACCATAACCCTAACACTAACCCTTACCCTAAACCTAACCCTAACCCGTACACTAACCCTAACCCGAACCCTAACCCTAACCCTAACCCATACCCTAACAATACTCGTAGCCTAACCCTAACTCTAACCCTAACCCCTAACCCTAACCCTAAACCCAACCCTAACCCTAACCCGTACCATAACCCTATCCCTAAACCTAAACGTGACCCTAACCCTAACCCTAACCTGTACCCTAAACCTAACCCTGACCCTCGACCTAACCCATACCCAACACTATCCCGTACCTTAACCCTAACCAAACCCGGACCCAAACCTTAACAGTAACCCTAACGCATACCCTAGTGCTAACCCTAACCCTAACCCTAAGCCTAACACATACCCTAAAACTAAAACTAACCCTAACCATAACCCTTACCGTAACCTAACCCTAACCCATACCCTAACACTAACCCTAACCTTAACTATAACCCTAACACGTACCCTAACCCTAAAAGCAACCCGTACCATTACCCCAACCCTATCCCTAACCCGTACCATAAACCTATACCTAACCCTAACCCTGAAGCTAAACCTAACCCTAACCCGTACCCTAACCCTAACCCGCACCTAAACCTAACACTAACCCATACCCTAACCCTAACCCGTAACCTCAACCTAACCCTAACACTAAACTTAACCCGTATACTAACCCTATCCCGTACCCTATACCTAAACATAACCCGTACCCTAACCATTACCCTAACCCTAACCGTATCCAAAAACTAACCCTAACCCTAAACCTAACACTAATCCTAACCAATACTCTAACCCTAACCCTAACCCTAACCCGTACTCTAACCCTAACAGGTACCCTAACATTAACCCTTACCATAACCCTAAACCTAATCTGTACCCTAACCCTAAACGTAACCCTAACCCGTACCCAAAACCTAACCCTAACCCGTACCCTAAACCTAACTCTAACCCGTACAATACCCGTAAACCTGACCCTCAACCTAAACCTAACAGTAAACTGTACCATAACCCTAACCCATACCCTAACACTAACCCTAACACCAACCCTAAACCTAACCCTAACCCATACCCTAAACCGTACCATAAACCTAAACCTAACCCGTATCCTAACCCTAATGCTAATCATAACCCGGACCCTAACCCTAACCCGTACACTAATCCTAACCGTAATTCTAAACCTTACACAATCCCTAACCCTAACCCTAACCCACACCCTAACCATAACCCTAACCTTAACCGTAACCCTAACCCGTACCCTAACCCTAAAACTAACACGTACCCTAACCCCATCCATAACCCTAACCCGTAGCATAACCCTATCCCTAACCCTAACCCTGACCCTAAACCTAACCCTAACCTGTACCCTAACCCTAACCCTAAAACTAACCCTAACCTGCACCTAAACCTAAACCTAACTCGTACCCTAACCCTAACCCGTAACCTAAACCTAACCTGTAACCTAAACCTAACCCTAACCCTAAACTTAACCCGTACACTAACCCTATCCAATACCCTAAACCTAACCATAAACCGTACCCTAACCCTAACCCTAACCCTATTCGTACACTAACGCTAACACTAACACTAACACGTACTCTAACCCTAACCCTAACACTCAACCTAACCCTAAACCGTACTCTAACCCCAACCCATAACCTAACACTTACCCTAACCCTAACACTAATGCTAACCTGTATTCTAAACCTAAACCTAACCCTATCTCTAAACCTAACCCGTACTATAACCCTAACCCTTACCCTAACCCTAACCCATACCGTAACCCTATCCCGTACCCTAACCTTAACCCTAACCCTAAACCTAACCCTAACCCTGAACCTAAACCTAACCCTAACCCGTACCCTAACCCTAAACTGTACCCTAGCCCTATCCCTAAACCTAACCCGTACCCTAACCCTAAACATAACCCTAACCCGTACCCAAACCCTAACACGTACCCTAACCCTAAACCTAACCCTAGCCCTAACCGGCACACTAAACCTAACCCTAACCCTAGACCTAACACGTACACTAAACCTATCCTGTACGCTAAACTTAAACATAACCAGTACAGTAACCCTAACCCTAAACCTAACCCTAAACCGTACTCTAACCCTAACCCGTACCCTAAAACTAACCCTAACCCTAACCCTAAAACTAACCTAACCAGTACTCTAACCCTAAACCTAACCCTAAATCTAAACCTAACCCGTACTATAACACTAACCCTTACCCTAACCCTAACCCTAACCCTAAACATAAACCTAAACCGTACATTAACCCTAACCTGTACCCTAACCCTAACCCTAACCCTAACCCTAAACCTGACCCTAAACCTAACCCTAACCCGTAACCTATCTCTAAACCATACCCTAACCCTAACCCTAAACCTAAACCGTACCCTAACCCTAATCGTAACCCTAACTCGTACCCAAACCCTAACCCTAACACGTACCCTAACCCTAACCCTAACCCGAATCTGTACACTATACCTAACCCTAATCCTAGACCTAACACGTACACTAACCCTATCCCGTACGCTAACCTTAACCCTAACCCGTACCCAAACCCTACCCGTAGCCTAACCCTAACTCTAACCCTAACCCCTAACCCTAACCCTAACCCTAACCTTTGACCTAACCCATACCCAACACTATCCGGTACCTTAACCCTAACCCTAACCCCTACCCAAAACCTAACAGTAACCCTAACCCATACCCTAGCGCTAAACCTTACCCTGACCCTAAGCCTAACCCACACTCTAAACCTAAACCTAACCCTAACCCTAACCATAACCCTTACTGTACCCTAACCCTAACCCATACCCTAACACTAACCATAACCTTAACTGTAACCCTAACCCGTACCCTAACCCTAAACTAACCCGTACCATAACCCCAACCCTAAACCTAATCCGGACCATAACCCTATCCCTAACCCTAACCCTGACCCTAAACCTAACACTAACCCATACCCTAACCCTAACCCTAATCCTAAATCTAACCCTACCCATATTCTAACCCTAACCCGTACCCTAACACTAACCCTTACACTAACCCTAAGCCTAACCCGTACCCTAACCCTAAACGTAACACTAACTCGTACCCAAACCCTAACGCTAACACGTACCCTAACCCTAACCCTAACTCTAACCCGCAAACTAAACCCAACCCTAACCCTAGACCTAACACGTACACTAACCCTATCCTGTACCGTAACCTTAAGCCTAACTCATACCGTAACCCTAACACTAACCCTAATCCTAACCGTAAACCTAACCCGTACACTAACCGTAAACCGAACCCTAACCCTAACCCAAACCCGTACCCTAACCCTACCCGTAGCCTAACCCTAACTGTAATCCTAACCCCTAACCCTAACCCTAACCCTAACACTAACCCTACACCGTACTCTAACCCTAACCCTAATATTAACCCTAACCCGTACCTTAACCCTAACCCTAACCCTAACCCTAACCCTAACCGTACTCTAACCCTACCACTAACCATCAACCTAACAATAACCGTACTGTAACCCTAACCCGTACCCTAAAGCCAACCCTAAGCCTAACCCGTAGCCTAACCCTAACCCTAATCCTAACCCACACCTAAACCTAACCCGAACCCATAACCTAACCCTAAAGCTAAACCTAAGTCTAACCCGTACATTAACCCTAACCCTAACACTAACACTAACCCTACCCCGTACTCTAACCCTCACACTAACTCTAACCCTAACCCCTAACCCTAACTCTAATCCTATTCCTTACCCTATCCCCTACCCAAATGGTACACCTAACCCGTACCCTAACAATAACCCAAACCCGTACTCTAACCCTAACCATAACCCTAACCCTATCCCTAAACCGCACCCTAAACTTAACCCTAACCTTAACCCTAACCTTAACCCTTAACCATACCCTAACCCTAACCCACACCCTAACCCTCATCCTAACTTTAACCGTAACCCTAACCCGTAACCTAACCCTAAAACTAACCCGTAACCTAACCCCAACCCTAACCCTAACCCATACCCTAACACTAACATTAACAATAACCTGGACCCTAAACCTAACCCTACCCCGTAATCTAACTCTAACCCTAACCCTAACCCTAACCCGTACGCTAACCCTAACCCTAAACCTTTCCCTAACCCAAACACTAACCCTAACCCTTACTCAAACCCTAACCCTAACCCTTATCCTAAATGTACTCTAACCCTAACCCTAATCCTCACCCTAACCCTAACCCATACTGTAACCCTAACCCGTAACATAACCCTAACTCTAACCCGTACCCTAACCCCAACCCTAACTCATAGCCTAACACTAACCCTGACCCTAACCTTAACCCGTACCCTAAACCTTACCCATACCCTAACCCTAATCCTAAACCTAACCCTAACCCTAACCCTTACCCTAAACCTAACTCTAACCCTTGACCTAACCTGTACCCAACCCTATCTCGTACCCTAACCCTAACCCGTACCCAAACTCTAACAGTAACCCTAACCCATTCCCTAGCGCTAACCCGAACCCTAACCCTAATCCTCACCCGCACCCTAAACCTAAACCTAACCCTAACCCTAACCATAACCCTTACCCGTACCCTAACCCTAACCCATAACCTAACACTAACCCTAACCTTAACCGTAACCCTAACCCGTACCCTAACCCTAAAACTAACGCGTACCCTAACCCCAACCCTAACCCTAACCCGCACCTAAACCTAACCCTAACCCGTACCCTCACCCTAACCCATAACCTAAACCTAACCCTAACCCTAAACTTAACCTGAACACTAAACCTATCCCGTAGCCTAAACCTAACCCTAATCCGTACACTAACCGTAACCCTAAATCTAACACTATCCGTACACTAACACTAACCCTAACCCTAAACCTAACCCTAACCCGTACTCTAACCCTAACCTGTACCCTAACACTAACCCTTACCCTAACACTAAACCTAACCCGTACCCTAACTCTAAACGTAACACTAACCCGTACCCAAACCCTAACCCTAACCCTAAACCTGACCATAAACCTAACTCTAACCCGTACCCTAAACCTAACCCGTACTTTAACCCTACCCCTAACCCGTACCCGTACCCTAAACCTAACCCTAACACTAACTCGTACCCTAAACCTAACCCTAACCCTGACCCTAACCCTAACCCTAACCCGTACCCTAAGCATAACCCATACCCTAACCCTAACCCTAAACCTAACCCTAACCCTAACCCGTACCCTAAACCTAACCCTAACCCTTGACTTAACCCGTACCCAAATCTATACTGTATCCTAACCCTAACCCGTACCCAAACCCTAACAATAACCCTAACCCATACCGTAGCATTAACCCTAACCCTAACCCTAACCCTAACCCTAACCCTAACCCTAACCCGGAACCTAAACCTAACCCTCACCCTGACCCTAACACTAACCCTATCCCGTACCCTAACCCTAAACCGTACCTGAACCCTAACCCTAAACCTAACCCATACCCAAACCCTAAACGTAACCCTAGCCCGTACCCAAACTCTAACCCTAACACGTAACCTAACGCTAACCCTAACCCTAACCCTAAGCCGCACACTAAACCTAACCCTAACCCTGGACCTAAAACGCACACTAACCCTATCCCGTACCCTAAACTTAATCCTAACCCGTACCGTGTCCCTAACACTAACCCTAACCCTAACCCTAACCCGTACACTAAACCTAACCGAACCTTAACCCTAACCCTAACCCGTACCCTAACCCTACCCGTAGCCTATTCCTAACTCTAACCCTAACCCCTAACCCTAAGCCTAACCGTAACCCTTACCCGAACCCGTACCCAAATGGTAAACCTAACCCATACCCTAACATTAACCCAAATCCCTACTCTAACCCTAACCGTAACCCTAACCTTACCCTAACCCGGACCCTAAACTTAACGCTAACCCTAACCCAAACCATAACCCTTAACCGTAACCTAACCCTAACCCATAACCTAACCCTAACCCTAACCTTAACCATAAACCTAATCCGTAACCTAACCCTAAAACTAACCCATACCCTAACCCCATCCCTAACCCTAACGCGGACCCTAACACTAAACCTAACCCTAACCATGACCCTAAACCTAACCCGTACCTTAACTCTAATGCTAACCCTAACCATAACACTAACCCTAACCCGTACTCTAACCCTAAACCTAACCCTAAAACTAACCCTACCCCGTACTCTAACACTAACCCTAATCCTAACTCGTACCCAAACCCTAACCCGAACCTTAACCCTAACCCTAACCCGTACCCTAACCCTACCCGTAGCGTAATCCTAACTCTAACCCTAACCCCTAACCTAAGCCTAACCCTAACCCTTACCCGAACCTGTACCCAAACGGTAAACCTAACCCCTACCCTAACACTAACCCAAACCCGTACTCTAACCCTAACCATAAACCTAACCCTAACCCTAAACCACACCCTAAACTTAACCCTAACCCTAACCCAAACCATAACCCTTAACCGTAACCTAACCCTAACCCATAACCTAACCCTAACCCTAACCTTGACCATAACCCTAATCCGTACCCAAACCCTAAAACTAACTCATACTCTAATCCCAACCCTAACGCTAACCAGTACCCTAACACTAACCCTAACCCTAACCCTGACCCTAAACCTAACGCTAACTATTACCCTAACCCTAACCCTAATCCAACCCGCACCCTAAACTAATGCTAACCCATACCCTAAAGCTAAACCGTAACCTAAAGCGAAGCCTAAACCTACACTTAACCCATTCGCTAACCCTATCCCGTACTGTAAACCTAACCCTAACCCGTATCCAAATCCTAACCTAACCCTAAGCCTAACACGTATATTAACCCTTACCCTAACCCTAACACTAACCCTACCCCGTACTCTAACCCTAACCCTAACCCTAAACCGTACCCTTAACCTATCCCTAACCCTAACTCGTACCCTAACCCTAACCCTAAACCTGACCCTAACCCTAACCCTAACCCGTACCCTAAAACTAACCCTAACCCTAACCCTAACACTAACCCTAACCCGTACTCTAACCCTAACCCTAACCCTAACACTAACCCTACCCCGTACTCTAACACTAACCCTAACCCTAACCTGTACACTAACCCTAACCCTAACCCTAACCCTAACCCTACACCGTACTCTAACCCTAACCCTAACCCTAACACTAACCCGTACCATAAACCTAACCCTAACCCTAACTTGTACCCTAACCCCAACCCTAATCCTGGCCCTAAACCAAACCTTAACCCGTACCCTAAACCTAACCCATAGCCTAACCCTAACCCTAAACCTAACCCTAACCCTAACCCGTACCCTAAACCTAACCCTAACCCTTGTCCTAACCCGTACCCAACCCTATCCCGTACCCTAACCCTAACCCTAACCCGTACCCAACCCTAAGAGTAACCCTAACCCATACCCTAGCGCTAACCCTAACCCTAACCCTAAGCCTAACCCGCACCCTAAACCTAAACCTAACCGTAACCCTAACCATAACCCTTAACCGTACCCTACCCCTAACTCATAACCTAACAATATCCCTAACCTTAACCGTAACCCTAACCCATACCCTAACCCTAGAACTAACCTGTACCATAACCCCAACTCTAACCCTAACCCGTACCATAAACCTATCCCTAATCCTAACCCTGACCCTAAACCTAACCCTAACCCGTACCCTAACCCTAGCGCGCACACTAAAACTAAACCTAACCCTAGACCTAACATGTACAATAAACCTATCCAGTACCGTAACCTTAACCCTAACCCATACCATAACCCTAACACTAACCCTACCCCGTACTCTAACACTAACCCTTACACTAAGCCTAACCCGTACTCTAACCCTGACCCTAACCCTAACCCTAACACTAACCCTAAACCGTACTCTAACCCTAACCCTAACCCAAACCGTATTCTAACCCTAACCCTAACCCTCACCCTTACCCTAACCCGTACTGTAATCCTAACCCGTACCATAACCCTAACCCTAACCCGTACCCTAACCCTAACCCTAATTCGTACCCTAACTCTAATCCTAACACTTACCCTAACCCTAACCCTAACCCGTACCCTAAACATAACCTGTACCTTAACCCTAAACCTAACCCTAACCCATACCCTAACCTAACCCTAACCCATACCCTAACCCTAACCCTAACCCTAACCCTGACCCTAACCCTAACCCGTACCCTAAACCTAACCCATACCCTAACCCCAAACTAACCCTAACCTGTACCCTAAACCTAACCCTAACCCGTACCCTAACCCTAATTGTAACCCGTACCCTAAGCCTATCCCATACCGTAACACTAACCCTAATCCTAACCCTAACCCTAACCCGTACCTAAACCTATACCTAACCCTTGACCTAACCCGTACCCAACCCTATCCCGTAACCTAACTTAAACCTAACCCGTACCCAAACTCTAACAGTAACCCTAACCCATACCATAGCGCTAACCCTAACCCTAACCCTAACCCTAACCCTAAACATGACCCTAACCCTAACCCTAAACCGTACCCTAAGCCTAACCCATACCGTAACCCTAACCCTAACCCTAACCCTAACCCAAACACCAACCCTACCCCGTACTCTAAACCTAACCCTAACCATAACCCTGACCAGTACCCGACCCAAACCCTAACCCTAACTTTAACCCTAACACAAACCCTATCCCGTACTCTAACCCTAACCCTAACCCTAACCCTAACTGTACTCTAACCCTAACCCTAAACCTCACCCTAACTCTAACACGTACTGTAACCCAAACCCGTACCATAACCCTAAACCTAACCCTTACCCTAACCCTAACCCTAATTCGTATCCTAACCCTAACCCTAACCCTGACCCTAACCATAACCCTAACCCGTACCCTAAACCTAACCTGTACCCTAACCCTTAACCTAACCCGAACCATACCCTAAACCTAACCCTAACCAGTACCCTAACCCTAACCCAAACACTAACCCTGACCCTAACCATATCCCGTACCCTAAGCCTAACCCATACCCTAACCCTTACCCTAATCCTAACCCTTACCCTAACCGTACCCTAAACCTAACCCTAACCCTTGACCTAACACGTACCCACCCTATCCCGTAACCTAACCCTAACCCTAATCCGTACCCAAAACCTAACAATAACCCTAACCCATACCCTAGCGATAACCCTAAACCTAACCCTAACCCTAACCCGCACCCTAAACCTAAACTTATCCCTAACCCTAACCATAACCCTACCCGTACCCTAACCCTAACCCATACCCTAAACAAACCCTAAACTTAAATGTAACCCTGACCCATACCCTAACCCTAAAATTAACCCGTAACCTAACCCCAACCCTAACCCTAACCCGTAACCTAAACCTAACCCTAACCCTAAACCTAACCCACACCTAAACCTAACCCTAACCCGTAACCTAAACCTAACCCTAACCCTAAACTTAACCCGTACGCTAACCCTATCCCGTACCCTAAACCTAACCCTAACCCGTAACCTAACCCTAAACCTAAACCTAAGCCTAACCTGTACATTAACCCTAACCCTAACCCTAAACTAACCCTACCACGTACTCTAACCCTAACCCTAAATCTAACCCTAACCAGTACCCTAAACCTAACACTAACCCTAACCCTAACCCTAACACTAAACCTAACCCGTACTCTAACGCTAACCCTAACGCGTACCCCAAACCACACCCTAACCCTAACTCGTGCCCTAACACTAACCCTAACCCTGACCCTAAACCTAACCCTAACCCGTACCCTAAACCTAACCCATACCCTAAACCTAACCCTAAACCTAAACCTAACCCTATCCCGTACCCTAAATCTAACCCTAACCCTTGTCCTAACCCGTACCCAACCCTATCCCGTAACCGAACCCTAACCCTAACCCTTACCCAAACCCTAAGAGTAACCCTAACCCATACCCTAGCGCTAAACCTAACCCTAACCATAAGCCTAACCCGCACCTTAAACCTAAACCTAATCTTAAACGTAACCCTAACCCATACCCTAACCCTAAAACTAACCTGTACCCTAAACCCAACCCTAACCCTAAACCGTTCCCTAACACTAACCCTAACCCTAACCCTACCCTAAACCTAACCCTAACCCTTACACTAATCCTAACCCTAACCATAACCTGCACCCAAAACCTAACCCTAACCCGTACCCTAACCCTAACCCGTAACCTAAACCTAACCATAACACTAAACTTAACCCTTACGCTACCCTATCCCGTACCCTACACCTAACCCTAAACCGTATCCTAACCCTAAAGCTAACCCTAAGCCTAAACCGTACATTAATCCCAAACCTAACCCTAACACTAACCCTACACCGTACTCTAACCCTAACCATAACCCTAATCCTTACCCTAACACTAATCCTACCCCGTACTCTAACCCTATACCTAACCCTAACCCTAACCCTAACCCGTACACTAACCCTAAACCTAACCCTAACCCTAACACTAACTGTACTCTAACCCTAACCCTAACACGTACTGTAACCCTAACCCATACCATAAACCTAAACCTAACCCATACCCTAACCCTAACCCTAACTCGTACCCTAACCCTAACCCTGACCCTAACCCTAACCCTAACCCGTACCTTAAACCTAACCCTAACCCTAACCCGTACCCTAACCCTAACCCGCACCTAAACCTAACCCTACCCCGTACCCTAACTCTAACCCATAACCTAAACCTAACCCTAACAGTAAACTTAACCCGTACACTAACCCTATCCCGCACCCTAAACCTAAAACTAACCCGTACCCTAACATACCCTAACCCTAAACCTAACCCTAACACCTCCCCTAAACCGTACCCAAACGGTAAAACTAACCCGTACCCTAACACTAACCCAAACCCGTACTCTAACCGTAACCCTTACACTAACACTAACCCTACCCCGTACTCTAACTCTAACCCTAAAACCCTAACACTGACCCTAACACTAACCCTACACCGTACTCTAACACTAACCCTAAACCTAACCCTAACCCGTACTCTAACCCTAACCCTAAACCTAACACTAACACTAACCCTAACCCGTACTCTAACCCTAACCCTAACCCTAACCCTAACCGTATTCTAACCCTAACCCTAACCCTACCCCAACCCTAACCCGTACTGTAACCCTAACCCGTACCATAAACCTAACCCTAACCAGTACCCTAACCCTAACAATAATTCGTACCCTATCCCTAACCCGTACTCTAAACCTAACCCTAAACCTAACACTAACGATAACCCTAACCCGTACTCTAACCCTAACCCTAACCCTAACCTTATTCTAACCCTAACCCTAACCCTACCCCAACCCTAACCCGTACTGTAACCCTAACCCGTACCATAAACCTAACCCTAACCAGTACCCTAACCCTAACAATAATTCGTACCCTAAACCTAACCCTAACCCTGACACTAACCCTAACCCTAATCCGTACCCTAAACCTAAACTGCACCCTAACCCTAAACCTAACCCTAACCCGTACCCTAAACCTAACCCTAACCCGTACCCTAACCCTAAACCTAACCCTAAACCTGACACTAACCCTAACCATAAATCGTACCCTAAGCCTAACCCATACCCTAACCCTAACCCAAAACCTAACCCTATCCGTACTCTAACCCTAACCCTAACCCTACACCGTACTCTAACCCTAACACTAACTCTAACCCTAACCCGTACCCTAACCCTAAACCTAACCCTAACACTAACCCTACCCCGTACTCTAACCCTAACCTTAACCCTAACACTAACCCGTACCATAAACCTAACCCGAACCCTAACTTATACCCTTAACCCCAACCCTAACCCTGGCCCTAAACCAAACCTTAACCCGTACCCTAAACTTAACCCAAAGCCTAACCCTAACCCTAAACCTAACCCTAACCCTAACCCGTACCCTAAACCTAACCCTAAACCTTGTCCTAACCCGTACCCAACCCTATCCCGTACCCTAACCCTAACCCTAACCCGTACCCAACCCTAAGAGTAACCCTAACCCATACCCTAGCGCTAACCCTAACCCTAACCCTAAGCCTAACCCTCATCCTAAACCTAAACCTAACCGTAACCCTAACCATAACCCTTAACCGTACCCTAACCCTAACCCATAACCTAACAATAACCCTAACCTTAACCGTAACCCTAACCCATACCCTAACCCTAGAACTAACCTGTACCGTAACCCCAACCCTAACTCTAACCCGTACCATAACCCTATCCCTAATCCTAACCCTGACCCTAAACCTAACCCTAACCCGTACCCTAACCGTAACCCGCACCTAAACCTAACCCTAACCCGTACCCTAACCCTAACCCGTAACCTAAACCTAAACCTAAACCTAAACTTATCCCGTACACTAACCCTATCCTGTACCCTAAACCTAACCCTTACGTGTACCCTAACACTAACCCTAACCCTAACCCTAAACCTATATGTACACTAACCCTAACCCTAACCCTACCACTAACCCTAACCCATACTCTAACCCTAACCCTAACCCTAAACCTAACCCTAACCCGTACTCTAACCCTAACCCGTATCCTAACACTAACTCTTACCCTAACCATAAACGTAACCCGTACCCTAACCCTAAACGTAACACTAACCCGAACCGAAACCCTAAACCTAACACGTACCCTAACCCTAACCCTAATCCGCACACTAAAACTAACCCTAACCCTAGACCTAACACGTACACTAAACCTATCCTGTACCATAACCTTAAACCTAACCCGTACAGTAACCCTAACACTAACCCTACCCCGTATTCTAACACTAACCCTTACACTAACCCTAACCCGTACTCTAACCCTGACGCTAACCCTAACCCTAACACTAATCCTAAACCGTACTCTAACCCTAACACTAACACTAACCGTATTCTAACCCTAACCCTAACCCTACCCCTTACCCTAACCCGTACTGTAACCCTAACCCGTAACATAACCCTAACCCTAACCCGTACCCTAACCCTAACCCTAATTCATACCCGAACCCTAATCCTAACCCTTACCCTAACCCTAACCCTAATCCGTACCCTAAACTTAACCTGTACCCTAACCCTAAAGCTAACGCTAACCCGTACCCTAACCCTAACCCTAACCCTAACCCTGACCCTAACCCTAACCCGTACCCTAAACCTAACCAATACCCTAACCCCAACTAACCCTAACCTGTACCCTAAACCTAACCCTAACCCGAACCCTAACCCTAATCGTAACCCGTACCCTAAACCTATCCCATACCGTAACCCTAACCCTAATCCTAAACGTAACCCTAACCCGTACCTAATCCTAACCTGAACCCTTGACCTAAAACGTACCCAACCCTATCTTGTAACCTAACCTTAACCCTAACCCCTACCCAAACCCTAACAGTAACCCTAACCCATACCATAGCGCTAACCCTAACCCTAACCCTAACCCTAAACATGACCCTAACCCTAAACCTAAACCTTACCCTAAGCCTAACCCATACCCTAAACCTAACCCTAACCCTAACCGAAACACCAACCCTACCCCGTACTCTAACCCTAACCCTAACCCTAACCCTAACCCTAACCCTAACCCGTACCCTAAACCTAACCCTAACCCTAACACCAACCCTATCCCGTACTCTAACCCTAACCCTAACCCTAACTGTACTCTAACCCTAACCCTAAACCTCACCCTAACCCTAACCTGTACTGTAACTCAAACCCGTACCATAACCCTAAACCTAACCCTTACCCTAACCCTAACCCTAATTCCTACCCTAACTCTAACCCTAACCCTGACCCTAACCCTAACCCTAAACCGTACCCTAAACCTAACCTGTACCCTAACCCTAAACCTAACCCGAACTGTACCCTAAACCTAACCCTAACCTGTACCCTAACCCTAACCCTAACTCTAACCCAAACCGTACCCTAAGCCTAACCCATACCCTAACCCTAACCCTAACCGTAATCCTAACCCTAACCCTAACCCGTACCCTAAACCTAACCCTAACCCTTGACCTAACACGTACCCAACCCTATCCCGTAACCTAACCCTAACCCTAAACCATACCCAAAACCTAACAGTAACCCTAACCCATACCCAAGTGATAACCCTAACCCTAACCGTAACCCGCCCCCTAAACCTAAACCTAACCCTAACCCTAACCATAACACTTACCCGTACCCTAGCCCTAACCCATACCCTAAACCAAACCCTAAACTTAAACGTAACCCTGACCCATACCCTAACCCTAAAATTAACCCGTACCCTAACCCCAACCCTAACCCTAACCCGTAACCTAAATCTAACCTTAACCCTAAACCTAACCCACACCTAAACCTAACCCTAACCCGTAACCTAAACCTAAACCTAACCCTAAACTTAACCCGTACACTAACCCTATCCCGTACCCTAATCCTAACCCTAACCCGTAACCTAACCCTAAACCTAACCCTAAGCCTAACCTGTACATTAACCCTAACCCTAACACTAACACTAACCCTACACCGTACTCTAACCCTAACCCTAACTCTAACCCTAACCCGTACCCTAACCCTAACCCTAACCCTAACACTAAACCTAACCCGTACTCTAACCCTAACCCTAACGCGTACCCTAAACCACACCTTAACCCTAACTCGTACTCTAACATTAACCCTAACCCTGACCCTAAACCTAACCCTAACCCGTACCCTAAACCTAACCCATACCCTAAACCTAACCCTAAACCTAACCCTAACCCTATCCCGTACCCTAAATCTAACCTTAACCCTTGTCCTAACCCGTACCCAACCCTATCCCATAACCTAACCCTAACCCTAACCCGTACCCAAACCCTAAGAGTAACCCTAACCCATACCCTAGTGCTAAACCTAACCCTAACCCTAAGCCGAACCCGCACCTAAACCTAAACCTAACCGTAACCCTAACCATTACCCTTACCCGTAGCCTTAACCTAACCCATACCTAACACTAACCCTAACATTAACCGTAACCCTAACACGTACCATAAACCTAAAAATAACCCGTATTGTAACCCCAACCCTAACCCTAACCCGTACCATAACCCTATCCCTAATCCTAACCCGTAACCAAAACCTAACCATAACACGTACCCTAACCCTAACCCTAACCCTTACCCTAACCCGTACCCAAACGGTAAACCTAACCCGTACCCTAACACTAACCCAAACCCGTACTCTAACCCTAACCCTAACCATAACCATAACCCACACCCTAAACTTAAACCTAGCCCTAAACCAAACCATAACCCTTAACCGTAACCTAACCCTAACCCATACCCTAAACCTAACCCTAACCTTAACCGTAACCCTAAACCATACCCTAACCCTAAAATTAACCCGTACCCTAAACCCAACCATAACCCTAACCCGTAAACTAACACTAACCCTAACCCTAACCCTGACCCTAAACCTAACCATAAACCTTACACTAATCCTAACTCTAACCCTACCCCGCACCGAAAACCTAACCCTAACCCGTACCCTAACCCTAATCCGTAACCTAAACCTAACCATAACCCTAAACTTATCCTGTACGCTAACCATATCCCGTACCCTACACCTAACCCTAACCCGTATCCTAACACTAAAGCTAACCCTAAGCGTAAACCGTACATTAATCCCAAACCTAACCCTAACACTAACCCTACACCGTACTCTTACCCTAACCCTAACCCTAACCCTAACTCGTACACTAACCCTACCCTAACTCTAACCCTAACACTAATCCTACCCCGTACTCTAACCCTAAAACTAACCCTAACCCTAACCCTAACCCTAACCCTAACACTAACTGTACTCTAACCCTAACCCTAACCCTAACCCTAACGTGTACTGTAACCCTAACCCGTACCATAACCCTAAACCTAACCCGTACCCTAACCCTAACCCTAACTCGTACCCTAACCCTAATCCTAACCCTGACCCTAACCCTAACCGTAACCCGTACCCTAAACCTAACCCGTACTTTAAACCTAACCCTAACCCTAACCCGTACCCTAAACCTAACCCTAACCTTAACTCGTACCCTAAACCTACTCTAACCCTGACCCTAACCCTAACCCTAACCCATGCCCTAAGCCTAACCCATACCCTAAGCCTAACCCTAACCCTAACCCTAACCCTAAACCGTACCCTAAACATAACCCTAACCCTCTACCTAAACCGTACCCAAACCTATCCCGTAACCTAACCCTAACCATAACCCGTACCCAAACCCTAACAGTAACCCTAACCCATACCCTAGCGCTAACCCTAACCCTAACCCTAACCCGGACCCTAAACCTAACTCTTAACCTGACCCTAACACTAACCCTATCCCGTACCCTAACCCTAAACTGTACACGAACACTAACCCTAAAACTAACCCATACCCTAACCCTAAACGTAACACTAGCCCGTACCCAAACCCTAACCCGAACCTTAACCCTAAACCTAACCCGTATCCTAACCCTACCCGTAGCCTAATCCTAACTCTAACCCTAACCCTAACCCCTAAACCTAAGCCTAACCCTAACCCTTACCCGAACCCGTACCCAAACGGTAAAACTAACCCGTACCCTAACACTAACCCAAACCCGTACTCTAACAATAACCCTAACCCTAACCAGTACCCTTAACCTATCCCTAACCCTAACTCGTACCCTAACACTAACCCTAACCCTGACCCTAACCCTAACCCTAACCCGTACCTTAAACCTAAAACTAACCCGTACCCTAACCCCAACCTTAACCCTAACCCGTACCATAACCCTATCACTAATCCTAACCCTGACCCTAAACCTAACCCTAACCCGTACCCTAAACCTAACTCTAACCCGCACCTAAACCTAACCCTAACCCAGATCCTAAACCTAACCCTAACCCTAAACTTATCCCGTACGCTAACCCTATCCCGTAACCTAAACCTAAACCTAACCCGTAGCCTAACCCTAACCCTAACACTATCCGTACACTAACACTAACACTAACCCTAACACTAACACTAACCCTAACACTAACACTAACCCTAACCCGTACTCTAACCCTAAACCTAACCCGTACTCTAACCCTAAACCGTACCCTAACACTAACCCTAACCTTAACAATAACCCTAACCCGTACTCTAACCCTAAACCTAACCTTAACTTTAAAGCTAACCCGTACTATAATCCTAACCCTAACCCTAACCCTAACCCTAACCCTAACCCTAACCGGTACAGTAACCCTAACCCGTAACCTAAACCTAACCCTAACCCGTAACCTAACCCTAAACCGTACCCTAACCCTAACCCTAAACTTAAACCGTACCCTTACCCTAAATGTAATGCTAACCAGTACCCAAACCCTAACCCTAACACGTACCCTAAACTAACCCTAACCCTAACCCTAGACCTAACACGTACACTACCCCGATACCATACCCTAACCTTAACCCTCACCGGTACCGTAACCCTAACACTAACCCTAACCCTTACCCTAATCCTAACCCTAACCCTAACCCGTACACTAACCCTAACCCGAACCCTAACCCTAACCCTAACCCGTACCCTAACCCTACCCGTATCCTACCACTAACTCTAACCCTAACCCCTAATCCCTAACCCTAACACTAACCATTACCCTAACCCATACCTAAACGGTAAACCTAACCCGTACCCTAACACTAACCCAAACACGAGCTCTAACCCTAACCCTAACCCTAACCCTAACCCGTACAGTAACTCTAATGCGTACCCTATCCCAAACCCTAACCCTAAACCTAACCCTAATCTTGAACCTAAACCTAACCCTAACCCATACCCTAACCCTAAACCTTACCCTAACCCTAACCCTAAACCTAAACCGTACCCTAACCCTAAATGTAACCCTAACCCGTACACAAAATCTAACCCTACACGTACCCTAACCCTAACCCTAACCCTAAACCTAACCCTAAATCGTACACTAACCCTAACCCGAACCCTGACCCTAACCATAACCCGTACCCTAACCCTACCTGTAGCCTAACACTAACTCTAACCCTAACCCCTAACCCTAACCCTAACCATAACCCGCACCTAAACCTAACCCTAACCCTAACCCTAACCCCCACCTAAACCTAACCCTAACCCGTACCCGAACCCTAAACCTAACCGTAACCCGTACCCTAACCCTACCCGTAGCCTAATCCTAACTCTAACCCTAACCCCTAACCTTAACCCTAACCCTAACCCGCACCTAAACCTAACCCTACCCTAAACCTAACCCGCACTTAAACCTAACCCTAACCCGTACCCGAACCCTAACCCGTAACCTAATCCTAAACCTAACCGTAACACTATCCCTAAATCGTACTCTAAACCTAAACCTAACCCTAAATCTAACCCTAACCCCTACTATAACCATAAACTTAACCCTAACCCTAAACCTAAACCTAACCCGTACTCTAACCCTATCCCATAGCCTAACATTAAGTCTAACCCTAACCCCTAACCCTAAACCAAACCCTAACCCTAACCCTTACCCTTACATGTACCCAAACGGTAAACCTAACCCGTACCCTAACACTAACCCAAACCCGTACTCTAACCCTAACCCTAACCCTACCCCGTACTCTAACCCAGTACCCTAACCCACACCCTAACCCTAACCCTAAACCTAACCCTAACCCTAAACCTAACCTAACCCGTACTCTAAACCTAAACCTAACCCTAAATCTAAGCCTAACCCGTACTATAACCATAAACCTAACCCTAACCCTAAACCTAAACCTAACCCATACTCTAACCCTATCCCGTAGCCTAACACTATGTCTAAACCTAACCCCTAATCCTAAACTTAACCCTAACCCTTACCCTAACACGAACCCAAACATTAAACCTAACCCGTACCCTAACACTAACCCAAACCCGTACTCTAACCCTAAACTTAACCCTAACCCTAACCGTAACACTAATCCTAACCCGTACTCTAAACCTAACCCTAAACTAAATGTAACCCTAACCCGTATTCTAACCCTAAACCTAACCCTAACACTAACCCTAACCCCCTCCTATAAACCTAACCCTAAACCCAACGCTAACCCTAAACTTAACTCGTACCGTAACCCAAACTCGTACCCTAACCCTAACCCTAAACCTAATGCTAACCCTGACCCTAACCCTAAACCTTATTCCGTACACTAACCCTAACCCTAACCTGCATCCTAAACCTAACCGTAAACCTAGACCTAAACCGTACCCTAACCCTAACCCGTACCCTAACACTAACCCTAACCCTATCCCGTACCATAACCCTAACACTCACCCTAACCCATACCCTAACCTTAACCCGTACCCTATCCTTAACCCAATGCCTAACCCTAACCCACACCCTAAACCTAACCCTAACCCTAGACCTAAACCGTACCCTAAACCTATCCCGTAACCTAACCCTAACGCTAACCTGTACCCTAACTCTAACACTAACACTAACCCTAATCCTAACCCTATCCCGTATACTAATCCTAACCCTAAACCTAACCCGTAACCTAACCCTAAACCTAACCCTAAACCGAACCCTAACCCTGACGCTAACCCTAACCCTAATCCCGTACCCTAACCATAACCCTAACCCGCATCCTAAACCTAACCCTAACCCTAACCCTAACCTGTACCATAAACCTAACACTAACCCTAACCCGTATCCAAAGCCTAACACGTACACTAACCCTAACCCGATGCCTAACCCTAACTAAAACCCTAAAACTAACCCTAACCCTAGACCTAACCCATAACCTAAACCTATCCCATACCCTAAACCTAACGCTAACCTGTACCCTAACCCTAACACTAACCCTAATCCTAACCCTATTCCCGTACACTAACCCTAACCCTAACCCTAACCTGTATCCTAACCCTAACCCATACCGTTACACGTACCGTAACCCTAACCCTAACCCGTACCCTAAACTTAACCCTAACCCTAACCCAAACCATAACCCTTAACCGTAACCTAACCCTAACCCATACCCTAACCCTAAACCTAACCTTAACCATAACCCTAACCCGTACCCTAACCCTAAAACTAACCCGTACCCTAACCCCAAACCTAACCCTAACCCATACCCTAACACTAACCCGTACCCTAACACTAACCCTTACCCTAACCCTAACCTAACCTGTACCCTAACACTAAACGTAACCCTAACCCGTACCCAAACCCTAACCTTAACACGTACCCTAAACCTAACCCTTACTCTAACCCTCACACTAAACCTAACCCTAACCCTAGACCTAACACGTACACTAAACCTATCCCGTACCGTAAACTTAACGCTAAACCGTACTGTAAACCTAACACTAACCCTAACCTTAACCCTAACCGTAACCCGTACACTAACACTAACCAGAACCCTAACCCTAACCCTAACACTAAACGTACCCTAACCCTAACCATAACCCGCATCCTAAACCAAACCCTAAACCTAGACCTAACCCGTACCCTAACCCTAACCCGTACCCTAACACTAACCCCTACCCTAACCCTAACCCATACCATAACCCTAACGCTAACCCTAACCAGTACCCTAAAACAAACCCGTACCCAACCCTATCCCGAACCCTTACCCTAACACTAACCCATACCCTAGCTCTAACCCTAACCCTTACCCGCACCCTAAACCTAAACCTAACCCTAACCCTAACCATAACACTTAACCATACCGTAACCCTAACCCATACCCTAACCCTAACCCTAACCTTAACCGTAACCCTGACCTGTACCCCAACCCTAAAACTAACCTGTACGCTAACCGCAACCCTAACCCTAACCCGTACCATAACCCTATCCCAAACGCTAACCTGACCCTAAAACTAACCCTAACCCGTACCCTAATCCTAACCCTACCCCTAACCCTAACGCTAACCCTCACCTAAACCTAACCCTAACCCATACCCTAACAATAAACCGTAACCTAAACCTAACCTAACACTAAACTTAACCCATACGCTAACCCTATCCTGTACCCTACACCTAACCCTAACCCGTAACCTAACCCTAACCCTAACCCTAACACGTACCCTGGCGGTAAACATAACCCGTACCCTAACACTAACCCAAACCCTTACTCTAACCCTAACCCTAACCCGCACCCTAAACTTAAGCCTAACCCTAACCGAAACCATACACCTTAACCGTAACCTAACCCTAACCCATACCCTCACCATAACCCTAACCTTAACCATAACCCTAACCCCTACCCTAACTCTAAAACTAACCCGTACCCTAACCCCCACCCTAACCTTAATACGTACCCTAACACTAACCCTAACCCTAACCCTGACCCTAAACCTAACCCTAACCCTTACACTAACCCTAACCCTAACACGCACCCTAAAGCTAACCCTAACCCGTAACCTAAACCTAACCATAACCCTAAACTTAACCCGTACGCTAACCCTATCCCATACCCTAATCCTAACCCTAAACCATATCCTAACCCTAAACGTAACCCTAAGCCTAACCCGTGCATTAACCCTAACACTAACCCTAACCATACTCTAACCCTAACACTAACCCTCACCTTAACCCTAACCCGTACTGTAACCCTATACCATACCATAACCCTAAAACTAACCCATACCCTAAACCTAACCCATACCCTAAACCTAACCCGTACCCTAACCTTAACCCTAACCCTAACCCGTAACCTAAACCTAACCTTACCCTAACGCGTACCCTAACCCTAACCCTAACCCTGACCCTAACCCTAACCCTAAACCGTACCCTAACCCTAATCCGTACCCTAACCCGAAACCTAACCCTAAACCTAAACCTAACCCTTACCCGTACTGTAACCCTAACAAGAACCCTAACCCTAACCCTACACCTAAACCTAACCATTACCCTGACCCTAAACCAAACCGTAACCCGAACCCTAACCCTAAACCGTACCCTAACCTAACCCTAAACCTAACCCGTACCCTAACGCTAATCGTAACGCTAACCCGTACCCAAACCCTATCCCTAACACGTACCCTAACCCTAACCCTAAACCTAACCCACACCCTAAACCTAATCCTAACGCGTACCCTAACCCTAAACCGTAACCTAAAGCTAACTGTAACCCTAAACATAACCCGTACGCTAAACCTAACCCGTACCCTAAACCTAACCCTAACCCATATCCTGACCTTAAACCTAACACTAAGCCTAACCCGTACATTAACCCTAACCCTAACCCTAACCATACTCTAACCCTAACACTAACCCTCACCTTAACCCTAACCCGTACTGTAACCCTAAACCGTACCATAACCCTAAAACTAACCCGTACACTAAACCTAACCCGTAACCTAAACCTAACCCATACCCTAACCCTAACCCTAACCCGTACCCTAAACCTAACCCTAACCCTAACCCATACCCTAACCCTAACCCTAACCGTAAACCTAATCCTACCCCTAACCCGAACCCTTAGCCTAACCCTAAACCTAACCCTAACCCTAAACTTAACCCATACGCTAACCCTATCCCGTACCCTAAACCTAACCCTAACCCGTATCCTAACTCTAATCCTAACCCTAAGCCGAAACCCTACATTAACCCCAACCCTAACACTAACACTAACACTAATCCTACCCAGTACTCTAAGCCTAAACCTAACCCTAACCCTAACCCGTACCCTAACCCTAACCCTAAACCTAACCTTAACCCTAACCCTAACACTAACCCTAACCCGTACTCTAACCCTAACCCTAACCCTAACACTAACCCTAACCGTACTCTAACACTAACCCTAACCCTCACCCTAACCCTAACCCGTACTGTAACCCTAACCCGTACCAAAACACTAAGCTTAACCCGTACCCTAACCCTAACCCTAACTCGTACCCTAACCCTAACGCTGACCCTAACCCTAACCCGTACTGTAATCCTATACCGTATCATAACCCTAAAACTAACCCGTACCCTAAACCTAACCCGTACCATAACCTAACCTGTACTTTAACCCTAACCCTAACCCTAACACTAACCCTAACCCTAACCCTGACCCTAAACCTAACCCATACTCTAACCCTAACCCGTACTATAATCCTAACCCTAAACCTAAACCTAACCCTAACCCATACTCTAACCCTATCCCATCCCCTAACACTTACCCTTAACCTAACCGTAAACCTAACTCGTACCCTAACCCTAAATGTAACCCTAACCCATACCCAAACCCTAAACCTAACACGTACTCTAACCCTAACCCTAACCCTAACACTTACGCTAACGCGTACCCAAACGTTAAACCTAACCAGTACCCTAACACTAACCCAAACCCGTACTCTAACCCTAACGCTAACCGTAACACTAACCCTACCCCGCACGCTAACACTAACCATAACCCTAACCCTAACCCGTACCCTAACCCTAACCCTAACCCTAACACTAACCCTAACCCGTACTCTAACCATAACCCTAACCCTAACACTAACCCTCCCCGTACTCTAACACTAACCCTAACCCTAACCCTAACCCATACCCTAACCCTAACCCTAAACCTAACCCTAACACTAACCCTAAACCGTACTCTATCCCTAAGCCTAACCCTAACCCTAAACGTATTCTAACCCTAACCCTAACCCTCACCCTAACCCTAACCAGTACTGTAACCCTAACCCATACCATAACCCTAAACCTAACCCGTACCCTAAACCTAACACTAATTCGTACCCTAACCCTAACACTAACCCTGACCCTAAACCTAACCCTAACCCGTATCCTAAACCTAACCCACACTCTAACCCTAAACCTAACCCTAACCCGTGCCCTAAACCTAACCCGTACCCTAACCGTAACCCTAAAACTAACCCTGACCCTAACCCTAACCCTAACCCGTACCCTAAGCCTAACCCATACCCTAACCCTAAAACTAATCCTAACCCTAATCCTTAACCTAACCCGTAACCTAACCCTAACCCTAACCCGTACCCAAACCATAACAGTAACCCTAAACCATACCCTAACGCTAAAACTAACCCTAAACCTAACCCTAACCATTATCCGTACCCTAACCCTAAACGATACCCTAACACTAACACTAAACTTAACCGTAACCATTACCGGTACATTAAACCTAAAATTAACCCGTACCCTAACCCCACCCTAACCCTATCCTGTGCCCTAACCCTAACCCTAACCCTAACCCACACCAAACCTAACACTGACCAGTAACCTAACCCTAACCCTAACCCAAAATTAACTCGTATGCTAACCCTATCCCGTACACTAAACCTAACCCTAAACCGTAACCTAACCCTAAACCTAACCCTAAGCCTAACCCATACATTAACCCTAACCCTAACACTAACACTAACCCTACCCCATACTCTAACACTAACACAAACCCTAACCCTAAACCATACTCTATCCCTGACCCTAACCCTAACCCTAACCCTAACCCTATCCGCACTCTAACCCTAAACCTAACCCTAACCCTAACACTAAACCTAACCCGTACTCTAGCACTAACCCTAATCCTAAACGTAACCCTAACCCATACGCTAACCCTAACCCGTACCCTAACACTAACCCTAAACCTAACACTATCCCTAACCCGTACTCTAACACTCAACCTAACCCTATCTCTAACCAACACCCGAACTATAACCCTAAACTAACCCTAACCCTAACCCTAACCCTAACCCTAACACGTACTCTAACCCTATCCCGTAGCCTAACACAAACTCTAACCCTAACCCCTAACTCTAAACCTATCCCTAACCCTTACCTAAACTGTACCCAAATGGTAAACATAACCTGTATCCTAACACTATCCCAAACCCGTACTCTAACCCTAACCCTAACCCTAACCCTAAACCGCACCCTAAACTTAACCCTAACCCTAACGCTAACCATAACCCTTAACCGTACCCTAACCCTAACCCTAACTCTTACCCTAAACATAACACTGACCCTACACCTAACCCGTACACTAACCCTAACCCGTACTCTAATCCTAACCCTAAGCCTAAACCCTATCCGTACTCCAACCCTAACCCTAACCCTACCCCGTACTCTAACCCTAAGCCTAACTCTAACCCTAACCTGTACCTTAATCCTTAACCTAACCCTAACACTAACCAACCCCGTACTCTAACCCTAACCCTAAACCTAACCGTAGCCCAAAACCGTACCCTAAACCTAACCCTAACCCTAACTCGTACCCTAACCCTAACCCTAACCCTGACCCTAACCCTAACCCTAACCCGTACCCTAAGCCTAACCCATACCCTAACCCTAAACCTAACCCTAAACCTAACCCTAACACTAACCCTACCCCGTACTCTAACCCTAACCCTAACCCGTACCCTAAACCTAACCCTAACCCTAACCCGCACACTTAAACTAACCCTAACCCTATACCTAACACGTACACTAAACCTATTCTGTACCGTAATCTTAACCCTACCCCGTACCATAACACTAACAATAACCCTAACCCATACTCTAACACTAACCCTTACCCTAACCCTAACCCGTACTCTAACCCTGACCCTAACCCTAAACCTAACACTAACCCTAACCCGTACTCTAACCTTAACCCTAAACCTAACCGTATTGTAACCCTAACCCTAACCCTCACCCTTACCCTAACCCGTATTGTAACCCTAACCCGTACCATAAACCTAACCCTAACCCGTACCCTAACCCTAACCCTAACCCTAATTCTTACCCTAACCCTAATCCTAACACTGACCCTAAACCTAAACCTAACCCGTACCCTAAACCTAACCTGTACCCTAAACCTAAACCTAACCCTGACCCGTACCCTAAACCTAACCCTAACCCGTACACTAACCCTAACCCTAACCCTAACCCTGACCCTAACCCTAAACCTAACACTAACCCTAACCCGTACTCTAACCTTAACCCTAAACCTAACCGTATTCTAACCCTAACCCTAACCCTCACCCTTACCCTAACCCGTATTGTAACCCTAACCCGTACCATAACCCTAACCCTAACCCGTACCCTAACCCTAACCCTAATTCATACCCTAACCCTAATCCTAACCCTGACCCTAACCCTAAACCTAACCCGTACCCTAAACCTAACCTGTACCCTAACCTAAACCTAACCCTGACCCGTACCCTAAACCTAACCCTAACCCGTACCCTAACCCTGACCCTAACCCTAACCCTAACCGTACCCTAAACCTATCCCATACCGTAACCCCAAACTAACCCTAACCTCTACCCTAAACCTAACTCTAACCCGTACCCTAACCCTAATCGTAACCCGTAACCTAAGCCTATCCCACACCGTAACCCTAACACTAATCCTAACCCTAATCTTAACCCGTACCTAAACCTAACCCTAACCCTTGACCTAACCCATACCCAACCCTATCCCGTAACCTAACCTTAACCCTAACCCGTACCCAAACCCTAACAGTAACCCTAACCCACACCGTAGCGCTAACCCTAACCCTAACCCTAACCCTAAACCTGACCCTAACCCTAACCCTAAAACATACCTTAAGCCTAACCCATACCCTAACCCTCACCATAACCCTAACCCAAACACCAACCCTACCCGTACTCTAACCCTAACCCTAACCCTAACCCTAACCCGTACCCGTACCCTAACCCTAACCCTAACCCTAACCCTAAACCAACCCTATCCCGTACTCTAACCCTAACCCTAACCCTAACCCTAACCCTAATTGTACTCTAAATCTAACCCTAAACCTCACCATAACCCTAACCTGTACTGTAACCCAAACCCGTACCATAACCCTAAACCTAAACCTTTCCCTAACCCTAACCCTAATTCGTACCCTAACCCTAACCCTAACCCTGACCCTAACCATAACCCTAACCCATACCCTAAACCTAACCTGTACCCTAACCCTAAACCTAACCCGAACTGTACCCTAAACCTAACCCTAACCCGTACTTTAACCCTAACCCTAACTCTAACCCTGACCCTAACCCTAACCCGTACCCTAAGCCTAACCCATACCCTAACCCTTACCCTAATCCTAACCCTAATCCTAACAGTACCTTAAACCTAACCCTAACCCTTGACCTAACACGTACCCAACCCTATCCCATAACCATCCGTAACCCTAAACCGTACACAAAACCTAACAGTAACCCTAACCCATACTCTAAGCCTAACCTGTACATTAACCCTAACCCTAACCCTAACACTAACCCTACACCGTACTCTAACCCTAACCCTAACTCTAACCCTAACCCGTACCCTAACATTTACCCGTATCCTAACACTAACCCTAACACTAAACCTAACCCGTACTCTAACCCTAACCCTAACCCATACCCTAAACCACACCCTAACCCTAACTCGTACCCTAACACTAACCCTAACCCTGACCCTAACCCTAACCCTGACCCGTACCCTAAACCTAAACCATACCCTAAACTTAACCCTAAACCTAACCATAACCCTATCCCGTTCCCTAAATCTAACCCTAACCCTTGTCCTAACCCGTACCCAACCCTATCCCGTAACCTAACCCTAACCCGTACCCAAACCCTAAGAGTAACCATAACCCATACCCTAGCGCTAACCCTAACCCTAACCCTAAGCCTAACCCGCACCCTAAACCTAAACCTACCCGAAACCCTAAACATAACCCTTACCCGTAGCCTAAACCTAACCCATACCTAACACTAACCCTAACATTAACCGTAACCCTAACCCGTACCATAACCCTAAAAATAACCCGTACCGTAACCCCAACCCTAATCCTAACCCGTACCATAACCCTATCCCTAATCCTAACCCGTACCAAAAACCTAACCATAACATGTACCCTAACCCTAACCCTTACCCTAACCCGTACCCAAACGGTAAACCTAACCTGTACCCTAACACTAACCCAAACCCGTACTGTAACCATAACCCTAACCATAACCATAACCCGCACCCTAAACTTAACCCTAACCCTAATTCAAACCATAACCCTTAACCATAACCTAACCCTAACCCATACACTAAACCTAACCCTAACCTTAACCGTAACCCTAACCCATACCCTAACCCTAAAACTAACCCGTACCCTAAACCCAACCCTAACCCTAACCTGTAACCTAACACTAACCCTAACCCTAACCCTGACCCTAAACCTAACACTAACCCTTACACTAATCCTAACCCTAACCCTACCCTGCACCCAAAACCTAACCCTAACCCGTACCCTAACCCTAACCCATAACCTAAACCTAAGCAAAACCCTAAACTTAATCCGTATGCTAACCCTATCCCGTACCCTACACCTAACCCTAACCCGTATCCTAACCCTAAAGCTAACCCTAAGCCTAAACCGTACATTAATCCCAAACCTAACCCTAACACAAACCCTACACCGTACTCTAACCCTAACCCTAACTCGTACACTAACCCTACCCTAACCCTAACCCTAACACTAATCCTACCCCGTACTCTAACCCTAAACCTAACCCTAACCCTAACCCGTACCCTAACCCTAAACCTAACCCTAACCCTAACCCGTACCCTAACACTAATCCTAACCCTAACCCTAATACTAATCCTACCCCGTACTCTAACCCTAAACCTAACCCTAACCCTAACCCGTACCCTAACCCTAAACCTAACCCTAACCCTAACCCGTACCCTAACCCTAATCCTAAACCTAACCCTAACACTAACTGTACTCTAACCCTAACACTAACCCTCACCCTAACCCTAACCCGTACTGTAACCCTAACCCATACCATAACCCTAAACCTAACCCATACCCTAACCCTAAACGTAACCCTAGCCATACCCAAACCCTAACCCGAACCTTAACCCTAACCCTAACCCATACCCTAACCCTACCCGTAGCCTAATCCTAACTCTAACCCTAACTCCTAAACCTAAGCCTAACCCTAACCCTTACCCGAACCCGTACCCAAACGATAAACCTAACCTGTACCCTAACACTAACCCAAACCCGTACTCTAACCCTAACCATAACCCTAACCCTAACATTAACCATAACCCTAATCCGTACCCAAACCCAAAAACTAACCCATACCCTAACCCCAAACCTAACCCGTACCCTAACACTAACCCTAACCCTAACCCTGACCCTAATCCTAACCCTAACCCTTACCCTAACCCTAACCCTAAACCAACCCGCACCCTAAACCTAACCCTAACCCGTACCCTAAACATAACCGTAACCTAAACCGAACCCTAACCCTAAACTTAACCCATTCGCTAACCCTATCCCATACCCTAAACCTAACCCTAACCCGTACCCTAAACCTACACCGTAACCTAAAACGAACCCTAACCCTAAACTTGACACGTTCGCTAACCCTATCCCGTACCCTAAACCTAACCGTAACCCGTATCCAAACCCTAACCTAATCCTAAGCCTAACCCGTACATTAACCCTTACCCTAACCCTAACCCTAACCCTACCCCGTACCCTAACCCTAACCCTAACCCTAACCCTAACCCATACCCTTAACCTATCCCTAACCCTAACTCGTACCCTAACCCTAACCCTAAACCTGACCCTTACCCTAACCCTAACCCGTACCCTAAGACTAACCCATACCCTAACCCTAACCATAAACCTAACCCTGACCCTAACCCGTACCCTAAACCTAACCTTAACCCTTGACCTAACCCGTACCCAACCTTATCCCGTACCCTAACCCTAACCCGTACCCAAACCCTAACAGTAACACTAACCCATACCGTAGCGCTAACCCTAACCCTAACCCTAAGCCTAACCCGCACCCTAAACCTAAACCTAACCGTAACCCTAACCATAACCTTTACCCATACCCTAAACCTAACCCATAACCTAACACTAACCCTAACCTTAACCGTAACCCTATCCCGTACCCTAACCCTAAAAGTAACCTGTACCCTAACCCCAACCCTAACCCTAACACGTACCATAACCTTATCCCTAACAGTAACCCTGACCCTAAACCTAACCCTAACCCGTACCCTAAGCCTAACCCGCACCTAAACCTAACCGTACCCCGTACCCTAACTCTAATCCATAACCTAAACCTAACCCTAACCGTAAACTTAACCCATACACTAACCCTATCCCGTACCCTAAACCTAAAACTAACCCGTACCCAAACCCTAACAGTAACCCTAAACCATACCCTAGCGCTAACACTAACCCTAACCCTAACCATTAACCGTATCCTAACCCTAAACCATACCCTAACACTAACCCTAAACTTAACCGTAACCATGACCCGTACAATAAACCTAAAATTAACCCGTACCCTAACCCCACCCTAACCCTAACCTGTACCCTAACCCCAACCCTAACCCTAATCCACACCAAACCTAACCCTGAGCAGTAACCTAAGCCTAACCCTAACCCTAAACTTAACCCGTACACTAACCTTATCCCGTACCCTAAACCTAACCCTAAACCGTAACCTAACCCTAAACCTAACCCTAAGCCTAACCAGTACATTAACCCAAACCCTAACACTACCACTAACCCTACCCCGTACTCTAACACTAACCCTAACCCTAAACCTAAACCACACTCTAACCCTAACCCTAACCCTAACCCTAACCCGTACCCTAACCCTAACCCTAACCCTAACACTAACCCTACCCCGTACTCTAACACTAACCCTAACCCTAAACCTAAACCACACTCTAACCCTAACCCTAACACTAACCCTAACACTAACCCTAACCCGTACTCTAACACTAACCCTAAACCTAACCCTAACCGTATTATAACCTTAACCCTAAACCTCACCCTAACCCTAACCCGAACTGTAACCATAACCCGTACCATAACCCTAACCCTAACCAGTACTCTAACCCTAACAATAATTCGTACTCTAACCCTAACCCTAACCCTGACACTAACCCTAACCCTCACCCGTACCCTAAACCTAAGCTGTACCCTAACCCTAAACCTAACCCTAACCTGTACCCTAAACCTAACCCTAACCCATACCCTAACCCTAAACCTAACCCTAAACCTGACCCTAAGCCTAACCCTAAAACGTAACTTAAGCCTAACCCATACTCTAACCCTAACCCTAACCCTATCCGTACACTAACCCTAACCCTAACCCTACCCCATACTCTAACCCTAACCCTAACTCTAACCCTAACCCGTATCCTAAACCTAAACCTAACCCTAACACTAACCCTACCCCGTACTCTAACCCTAACCCTAACCCTAACACTAACCCCTACCATAAACCTAACCCTAACCCTAACTTGTACCCAAACCCTAACCCTATCCCTGGCCCTAAACCAAACCTTAACCCGTACCCTAAACCTAACCCATAGCCTAACCCTAAACCTAAACCTAACCCTAACCCTATCCCGTACTCTAAACCTAACCCTAACCCTTGTCCTAACCCGTACCCAACCCTATCCCGTACCCTAACCCTAACCCGTACCCAACCCTAAGAGTAACCCTAACTCATACCCTAGCGCTAACCCTAAGCCTAACCCTAAGCCTAAACCGCACCCTGAACCTAAACCTAACCGTAACCCTAACCATAACCCTTACCCGTACCCTAACCCTAACCCATAACCTAACGCTAACCCTAAACTTAACCGTAACTCTAACCCATACCCTATCCCTAAAACTAACCTGTACCGTAACCCCAGCCCTAACCCTAAACCGTACCATAACCCTATCCCTAATCCTAACCCTGACCCTAAACCTAACCCTAACCCATACCCTAACCCTAACCCGCACCTAAACCTAACACTAACCCGTACCCTAACCCTAACCCGTAACCTAAACTTAAACCTAAACCTAAACTTATCCCGTACACTATCCCTATCCTGTATCCTAAACCTAACCCTAACCTGAACCCTAACCCTACCCCTAACCCTAACCCTATCCGTACACTAACCCTAACCCTAACACTAACACTAACCCTAACCCATACTCTAACCCTAACCATAACCCTAAACCTAACCCTAACCCGTACTCTAACCCTAACACGTACCCTAACACTAACCCTTAACCTAACCATAAACCTAACCCGTACTCTAACCCTAAACGTAGCCCTATCCCAAACCGAAACCTTAAACCTAACACGTACCCTAATACTAACCCTAACCCGCACACTAAATCTAACCCTAACCCTAGACCTAACACGTACACTAAACCTATCCTGTACCGTAACCTTAACCCTAACCTGTACTGTAACCCTAACCCTAACCCTAACCCTAACCCTAACCCTAACCCTAAACCTAACCCTAACCCTAACCCTAACACTAACCATAATCCTAACACTAAACCTAACCCGTACTCTAACCCTAAACCTAACACTGACACTAACTCTAACGCCCTACTATAACCCTAACCCTAAACTTAACCCTATCCATAACCCTAACACGTACCGTAACCCGAACCCGTACCCTAAACCTAACCCTAACCCTAAACCTAACCCTAACCCTAAACCTTATCCCGTACCCTAACCCATGACCCTAACCCGCATCTAAACTAAGCATAACCCTAGACCTAACCCGTACCCTAACCCTAACACATACCCTAACACTAACCCTAACCCTATTCCGTACCATAAACCTAACACTAACCCTAACCCGTACCCTAACCCTACCCATACCTAACCCTAGCCCGTTGCCTAACCCTATCCCACACCCTAAACCAAACCCTAACCCTAGACCTAACCCGAACCCTAAACCTATCTCGTACCCTAACCCTAATGCTAACCTGTCCCTAACCTTAGACCTAACCCGTACCCTAACCCTAACCCGTACCCTAACATTAACCCTAACCCTAAACCTAAACCGTACCCTAACCTTAACCCTAACCCTAACACTAACACTAACCCTAATCCTAACCCTATCCCGTACACTAACCCTAACCCTAACCCGTACCCATACCCTGAACCTAACCCTAACTCTAAACCTAACACTAAACCTACCCCGTACACTAACCCTAACCCAAACCGTAACCCTAACCCGTACCCTAACGCGTAACCTAAACCTAACCCTAACCTGTACGCTAACACGTACCATAACCCTAACCCTAATCCTAACCCTAACCATAAACCTAACCCATACCCTACCCCTCACCCTAACCCATACCATAACCCTAACTCATACCCTAACCCTAACCCTTACCCTAACCCCTAACCCTAACCCAAACAGTACCCTAAACCTAACCCTAACCCTAACTCGTACCCTAACCCTAACCCTTACCCTAACCCCTAAACCTAACCCTAACCCGTACACTAAACATAACCCTAAACCATACCTAGCGCTAACCCTAACCCTAACCCTACGTCTAACCTGCAATCTAAACCTAAACCTAACCCTAAACCTAACCATAACCCTCACCCGTACCCTAACCCTAACCCATGCCCTAACACTAAACTTAACATTAACTGGAACCCTAACCCGTACCCTAACCCTAAAACTAACCCGTACCCTAACCCCAACCCTAACCCTAGCCCGTACCATAACCCTATCCCTAACCGTAACCCTGACCCAAACCTAACCCTAACTCGTACCCTAACCCTAAACCGCACCTAAACCGAAACCTAACCCTTACCCTAACCCTAACCCGTAATCTAAACCTAACCCTAAACCTAAAGTTACGCCGTACACTAAACCTATCCCGTGCCCTAAACCTAACCCTAACCCGTTCCCTAACCCTAACCCTAAACCTAACCCTATCCGTACACTAACCCTAATCCTAACCCTAACACTAATCCTAACCCGTACTCTAACTCTAACCCTAACCCTAAAACTGACCCTAACCCATAATCTACCCCTAACCCATCCCCTAACACTAACCCTTACCCTAACCCTAAAACTAACCCGTACCCTAACCCCAACCCTAAAACTAGCCCGTACCATAACCCTATCCCTAACCGTAACCCTGACCCAAACCTAACCCTAACTCGTACCCTAACCCTAAACCGCACCTAAACCTAAACCTAACCCATACCCTAACCCTAACCCGTAATCTAAACCTAACCCTAACCCTAAAGTTAACCCGTACACTAAACCTATCCCGTACCCTAAACCTAACCCTAACCCGTTCCCTAACCCTAACCCTAACCCTAACCCTATCCGTACACTAACCCTAACCCTAACACTAACCCTAACCCGTACTCTAACTCTAACCCTAACCCTAAAACTAACCCTAACCCATAATCTACCCCTAACCCATCCCCTAACACTAACCCTTACCCTAACCCTAAACCTAACCCGTACCCTAACCCTAAATGTAACCCTAACCCGTACCCAAACCCTAACCCTAACACGTACCCTATCCCTAACCCTAACCCTAACCCTAACCCGCACACTAAACTAACCCTAACCCTAGAACTACCACGTACACTACCCCTATCCCGTACCCTAACCTTAAACCTAACCCGTACCGTAACCCTAACACTAACCCTAACCCTAACCCTAAACCTAAGCCGAACACCAACCCTAACCCGAACCCTAACCCTAAACCTATCCCATACCCTAAACATTCCGTAGCCTAACCGTAACTCTAACACTAACCCCCAACCCTAAACCTAACCCTAACCTTTACCCTAACCCGTACCCAAACAGTAAACCTAACCCATACCCTAACACTAACCCAAACCCGTATTCTAACCCTAACCCATACCTTAACCCTAACCCTAACCTTACCCATAATGCTAACCCATATCCTAACCCTAAAACTAACCCGTACCCTGAACCCAACCCTAAACCTAACCCGTACCATAACACTAACCCTAACCCTAACCCTGACCCTAAACCTAACCTTATCACTTACACTAACCCTAACCCTAACCAGCGCCCTAAACCTAACACTAACCCGTACCCTAACCCTAACCCGTAACCTAAACTTAACCTTAACCCAAACTTAACCCGTATGCTAACCCTATCCCGTACCCTAAAACTAACCCTAACCCGTATCCTAACCCTAAACCTAACCCTAAGCCTAACCCGTACATTAACCCTAACCCTAACCCTAACACTAACCCTACCCCGTACTCCTACCCTAACTCTAACCAGTACCCTAACCCTAACCCTAACACTAACACTAAACCTAACCTGTACTCTAACCCTAACCCTAACCCTAACCGTACTCTAACCCTTACCCTAACCCTCACCCTAACCCTTTCCCGTACTGTAACCCTAACCCGTACCAATACCCTATCCCTAACCCGTACCCTAAACTTAACCCTAAACCGTACCCTAACGCTAACCCTAACCCTAACACTGACGTTAACCCTAACCCTAACTCGTAACCTAAGCCTAACCCATACCCTAAACCTAACCCTAAACCAAACCCTAACCCTAACCCGTACCCTAAACCTACCCTAACCCTTGACCTAACCCGTACCCAACCATATCCTATAACCTAACCCTCACCCTAACCTGTACCCAAACACTAACAGTAACCCTAAGCCATTCCCTAGCACTAACCCTAACACTAAACCTAACCCGAACCCTAACCCGCACCCTAAACCTAAAGTTAACCCTAACCCTAACCTTAACCCTTACCCGTACACTAAACCTAACCCATACCCTAACCCTAACCCTAACCTTAACCGTAACTCTAACCCATACCCTAATCCTAAAACTAACCCGTACTCTAACCCCAACCCTAATCCTAACCCGGAACATAACCCTATCACTAACTCTAACCCTGACCCTAAACCTAACCCTAACCCGTACCCGAAACCTAACCCTAACCCGCACGTAAACCTAACCCTAACCCGTAACCTAAATCGAACCCTAAACCTAAACTTAACCTGTACACTAACCCTATTCCGTACCATAAACCTAAACCTAACCCGTACCCTAACCCTAATCCTAACCCTATCCGTACACTAACCCTAACACTAACACTAACACTAACCCTAACGTGTACTCTAACCCTAACCCTAACCCTAAACCTAACACTAACCCGTACTCTAACCCTAACCCGTACCCTAAAACTAACCCTAACCCTAACCCTAACACTAACCCTAAACCATACTGTAACCCTAACCCTAACCCTAACCAGCACCCTAAAATTAACCCTAACCCTAACCCAAACCATAACCCTTAACCGTAACCTAACCCTAACCCATACCCTAAACCTAACCCTAACCTTAACTGTAAACCTAACCCGTACCCTATCCCTAACAATAACCCGTACCCTAACCCCAACCCTAACCCTAACCCGTACCCTAACACTAACCCTAACCCTAAACTTGACCCTAAACCTGACCCTAACCCTTTCACTAATCCTAACCCTAACCCTAACCCGCACCCTAAACCTAACCCTAACCCGTACCCTAACCCTAACCCGTAACCTAAACCTAACCCTAACCCTAAACTTAACCCGTACGCTAACCCTATCCCGTACCCTACACCTAACCCTAACCCGTATCCTAACCCTAAAGCTAACCCTAAGCCTAAACCGTACATTAATCCCAAACCTAACCCTAACACAAACCCTACACCGTACTCTAACCCTAACCCTAACTCGTACACTAACCCTACCCTAACCCTAACCCTAACACTAATCCTACCCCGTACTCTAACCCTAAACCTAACCCTAACCCTAACCCGTACCCTAACCCTAAACCTAACCCTAACCCTAACCCGTACCCTAACCCTAATCCTAAACCTAACCCTAACACTAACTGTACTCTAACCCTAACACTAACCCTCACCCTAACCCTAACCCGTACTGTAACCCTAACCCATACCATAACCCTAAACCTAACCCATACCCTAACCCTAAACGTAACCCTAGCCATAACCAAACCCTAACCCGAACCTTAACCCTAACCCTAACCCATACCCTAACCCTACCCGTAGCCTAATCCTAACTCTAACCCTAACCCCTAAACCTAAGCCTAACCCTAACCCTTACCCGA
>JAVLSZ010000028.1:60766781-60859281 GCA_032313775.1 Urocyon cinereoargenteus
TAACTCGTACCCTAACCCTAAACCGCACCTAAACCTAAACCTAACCCATACCCTAACCCTAACCCGTAATCTAAACCTAACCCTAACCCTAAAGTTAACCCGTACACTAAACCTATCCCGTACCCTAAACCTAACCCTAACCCGTTCCCTAACCCTAACCCTAACCCTAACCCTATCCGTACACTAACCCTAACCCTAACACTAACCCTAACCCGTACTCTAACTCTAACCCTAACCCTAAAACTAACCCTAACCCATAATCTACCCCTAACCCATCCCCTAACACTAACCCTTACCCTAACCCTAAACCTAACCCGTACCCTAACCCTAAATGTAACCCTAACCCGTACCCAAACCCTAACCCTAACACGTACCCTATCCCTAACCCTAACCCTAACCCTAACCCGCACACTAAACTAACCCTAACCCTAGAACTACCACGTACACTACCCCTATCCCGTACCCTAACCTTAAACCTAACCCGTACCGTAACCCTAACACTAACCCTAACCCTAACCCTAAACCTAAGCCGAACACCAACCCTAACCCGAACCCTAACCCTAAACCTATCCCATACCCTAAACATTCCGTAGCCTAACCGTAACTCTAACACTAACCCCCAACCCTAAACCTAACCCTAACCTTTACCCTAACCCGTACCCAAACAGTAAACCTAACCCATACCCTAACACTAACCCAAACCCGTATTCTAACCCTAACCCATACCTTAACCCTAACCCTAACCTTACCCATAATGCTAACCCATATCCTAACCCTAAAACTAACCCGTACCCTGAACCCAACCCTAAACCTAACCCGTACCATAACACTAACCCTAACCCTAACCCTGACCCTAAACCTAACCTTATCACTTACACTAACCCTAACCCTAACCAGCGCCCTAAACCTAACACTAACCCGTACCCTAACCCTAACCCGTAACCTAAACTTAACCTTAACCCAAACTTAACCCGTATGCTAACCCTATCCCGTACCCTAAAACTAACCCTAACCCGTATCCTAACCCTAAACCTAACCCTAAGCCTAACCCGTACATTAACCCTAACCCTAACCCTAACACTAACCCTACCCCGTACTCCTACCCTAACTCTAACCAGTACCCTAACCCTAACCCTAACACTAACACTAAACCTAACCTGTACTCTAACCCTAACCCTAACCCTAACCGTACTCTAACCCTTACCCTAACCCTCACCCTAACCCTTTCCCGTACTGTAACCCTAACCCGTACCAATACCCTATCCCTAACCCGTACCCTAAACTTAACCCTAAACCGTACCCTAACGCTAACCCTAACCCTAACACTGACGTTAACCCTAACCCTAACTCGTAACCTAAGCCTAACCCATACCCTAAACCTAACCCTAAACCAAACCCTAACCCTAACCCGTACCCTAAACCTACCCTAACCCTTGACCTAACCCGTACCCAACCATATCCTATAACCTAACCCTCACCCTAACCTGTACCCAAACACTAACAGTAACCCTAAGCCATTCCCTAGCACTAACCCTAACACTAAACCTAACCCGAACCCTAACCCGCACCCTAAACCTAAAGTTAACCCTAACCCTAACCTTAACCCTTACCCGTACACTAAACCTAACCCATACCCTAACCCTAACCCTAACCTTAACCGTAACTCTAACCCATACCCTAATCCTAAAACTAACCCGTACTCTAACCCCAACCCTAATCCTAACCCGGAACATAACCCTATCACTAACTCTAACCCTGACCCTAAACCTAACCCTAACCCGTACCCGAAACCTAACCCTAACCCGCACGTAAACCTAACCCTAACCCGTAACCTAAATCGAACCCTAAACCTAAACTTAACCTGTACACTAACCCTATTCCGTACCATAAACCTAAACCTAACCCGTACCCTAACCCTAATCCTAACCCTATCCGTACACTAACCCTAACACTAACACTAACACTAACCCTAACGTGTACTCTAACCCTAACCCTAACCCTAAACCTAACACTAACCCGTACTCTAACCCTAACCCGTACCCTAAAACTAACCCTAACCCTAACCCTAACACTAACCCTAAACCATACTGTAACCCTAACCCTAACCCTAACCAGCACCCTAAAATTAACCCTAACCCTAACCCAAACCATAACCCTTAACCGTAACCTAACCCTAACCCATACCCTAAACCTAACCCTAACCTTAACTGTAAACCTAACCCGTACCCTATCCCTAACAATAACCCGTACCCTAACCCCAACCCTAACCCTAACCCGTACCCTAACACTAACCCTAACCCTAAACTTGACCCTAAACCTGACCCTAACCCTTTCACTAATCCTAACCCTAACCCTAACCCGCACCCTAAACCTAACCCTAACCCGTACCCTAACCCTAACCCGTAACCTAAACCTAACCCTAACCCTAAACTTAACCCGTACGCTAACCCTATCCCGTACCCTACACCTAACCCTAACCCGTATCCTAACCCTAAAGCTAACCCTAAGCCTAAACCGTACATTAATCCCAAACCTAACCCTAACACAAACCCTACACCGTACTCTAACCCTAACCCTAACTCGTACACTAACCCTACCCTAACCCTAACCCTAACACTAATCCTACCCCGTACTCTAACCCTAAACCTAACCCTAACCCTAACCCGTACCCTAACCCTAAACCTAACCCTAACCCTAACCCGTACCCTAACCCTAATCCTAAACCTAACCCTAACACTAACTGTACTCTAACCCTAACACTAACCCTCACCCTAACCCTAACCCGTACTGTAACCCTAACCCATACCATAACCCTAAACCTAACCCATACCCTAACCCTAAACGTAACCCTAGCCATAACCAAACCCTAACCCGAACCTTAACCCTAACCCTAACCCATACCCTAACCCTACCCGTAGCCTAATCCTAACTCTAACCCTAACCCCTAAACCTAAGCCTAACCCTAACCCTTACCCGAACCCGTACCCAAACGATAAACCTAACCTGTACCCTAACACTAACCCAAACCCGTACTCTAACCCTAACCATAACCCTAACCCTAACATTAACCATAACCCTAATTCGTACCCAAACCCAAAAACTAACCCATACCCTAACCCCAACCCTAACCCGTACCCTAACACTAACCCTAACCCTAACCCTGACCCTAATCCTAACCCTAACCCTTACCCTAACCCTAACCCTAAACCAACCCGCACCCTAAACCTAACCCTAACCCGTACCCTAAACATAACCGTAACCTAAACCGAACCCTAACCCTAAACTTAACCCATTCGCTAACCCTATCCCATACCCTAAACCTAACCCTAACCCGTACCCTAAACCTACACCGTAACCTAAAACGAACCCTAACCCTAAACTTGACACGTTCGCTAACCCTATCCCATACCCTAAACCTAACCGTAACCCGTATCCAAACCCTAACCTAATCCTAAGCCTAACCCGTACATTAACCCTTACCCTAACCCTAACCCTAACCCTACCCCGTACTCTAACCCTAACCCTAACCCTAACCCTAACCCTAACCCATACCCTTAACCTATCCCTAACCCTAACTCGTACCCTAACCCTAACCCTAAACCTGACCCTTACCCTAACCCTAACCCGTACCCTAAGACTAACCCATACCCTAACCCTAACCATAAACCTAACCCTAACCCTAACCCGTACCCTAAACCTAACCCTAACCCTTGACCTAACCCGTACCCAACCTTATCCCGTACCCTAACCCTAACCCGTACCCAAACCCTAACAGTAACACTAACCCATACCGTAGCGCTAACCCTAACCCTAACCCTAAGCCTAACCCGCACCCTAAACCTAAACCTAACCGTAACCCTAACCATAACCTTTACCCATACCCTAAACCTAACCCATAACCTAACACTAACCCTAACCTTAACCGTAACCCTATCCCGTACCCTAACCCTAAAAGTAACCTGTACCCTAACCCCAACCCTAACCCTAACACGTACCATAACCCTATCCCTAACAGTAACCCTGACCCTAAACCTAACCCTAACCCGTACCCTAAGCCTAACCCGCACCTAAACCTAACCGTACCCCGTACCCTAACTCTAATCCATAACCTAAACCTAACCCTAACCGTAAACTTAACCCATACACTAACCCTATCCCGTACCCTAAACCTAAAACTAACCCGTACCCAAACCCTAACAGTAACCCTAAACCATACCCTAGCGCTAACACTAACCCTAACCCTAACCATTAACCGTATCCTAACCCTAAACCATACCCTAACACTAACCCTAAACTTAACCGTAACCATGACCCGTACAATAAACCTAAAATTAACCCGTACCCTAACCCCACCCTAACCCTAACCTGTACCCTAACCCCAACCCTAACCCTAATCCACACCAAACCTAACCCTGAGCAGTAACCTAAGCCTAACCCTAACCCTAAACTTAACCCGTACACTAACCTTATCCCGTACCCTAAACCTAACCCTAAACCGTAACCTAACCCTAAACCTAACCCTAAGCCTAACCAGTACATTAACCCAAACCCTAACACTACCACTAACCCTACCCCGTACTCTAACACTAACCCTAACCCTAAACCTAAACCACACTCTAACCCTAACCCTAACCCTAACCCTAACCCGTACCCTAACCCTAACCCTAACCCTAACACTAACCCTACCCCGTACTCTAACACTAACCCTAACCCTAAACCTAAACCACACTCTAACCCTAACCCTAACACTAACCCTAACACTAACCCTAACCCGTACTCTAACACTAACCCTAAACCTAACCCTAACCGTATTATAACCTTAACCCTAAACCTCACCCTAACCCTAACCCGAACTGTAACCATAACCCGTACCATAACCCTAACCCTAACCAGTACTCTAACCCTAACAATAATTCGTACTCTAACCCTAACCCTAACCCTGACACTAACCCTAACCCTCACCCGTACCCTAAACCTAAGCTGTACCCTAACCCTAAACCTAACCCTAACCTGTACCCTAAACCTAACCCTAACCCATACCCTAACCCTAAACCTAACCCTAAACCTGACCCTAAGCCTAACCCTAAAACGTAACTTAAGCCTAACCCATACTCTAACCCTAACCCTAACCCTATCCGTACACTAACCCTAACCCTAACCCTACCCCATACTCTAACCCTAACCCTAACTCTAACCCTAACCCGTATCCTAAACCTAAACCTAACCCTAACACTAACCCTACCCCGTACTCTAACCCTAACCCTAACCCTAACACTAACCCCTACCATAAACCTAACCCTAACCCTAACTTGTACCCAAACCCTAACCCTATCCCTGGCCCTAAACCAAACCTTAACCCGTACCCTAAACCTAACCCATAGCCTAACCCTAACCCTAAACCTAACCCTAACCCTATCCCGTACTCTAAACCTAACCCTAACCCTTGTCCTAACCCGTACCCAACCCTATCCCGTACCCTAACCCTAACCCGTACCCAACCCTAAGAGTAACCCTAACTCATACCCTAGCGCTAACCCTAAGCCTAACCCTAAGCCTAAACCGCACCCTGAACCTAAACCTAACCGTAACCCTAACCATAACCCTTACCCGTACCCTAACCCTAACCCATAACCTAACGCTAACCCTAAACTTAACCGTAACTCTAACCCATACCCTATCCCTAAAACTAACCTGTACCGTAACCCCAGCCCTAACCCTAAACCGTACCATAACCCTATCCCTAATCCTAACCCTGACCCTAAACCTAACCCTAACCCATACCCTAACCCTAACCCGCACCTAAACCTAACACTAACCCGTACCCTAACCCTAACCCGTAACCTAAACTTAAACCTAAACCTAAACTTATCCCGTACACTATCCCTATCCTGTATCCTAAACCTAACCCTAACCTGAACCCTAACCCTACCCCTAACCCTAACCCTATCCGTACACTAACCCTAACCCTAACACTAACACTAACCCTAACCCATACTCTAACCCTAACCATAACCCTAAACCTAAACCTAACCCGTACTCTAACCCTAACACGTACCCTAACACTAACCCTTAACCTAACCATAAACCTAACCCGTACTCTAACCCTAAACGTAGCCCTATCCCGAACTGAAACCTTAAACCTAACACGTACCCTAATACTAACCCTAACCCGCACACTAAATCTAACCCTAACCCTAGACCTAACACGTACACTAAACCTATCCTGTACCGTAACCTTAACCCTAACCTGTACTGTAACCCTAACCCTAACCCTAACCCTAACCCTAACCCTAACCCTAACCCTAAACCTAACCCTAACCCTAACCCTAACACTAACCATAATCCTAACACTAAACCTAACCCGTACTCTAACCCTAAACCTAACACTGACACTAACTCTAACGCCCTACTATAACCCTAACCCTAAACTTAACCCTATCCATAACCCTAACACGTACCGTAACCCGAACCCGTACCCTAAACCTAACCCTAACCCTAAACCTAACCCTAACCCTAAACCTTATCCCGTACCCTAACCCATGACCCTAACCCGCATCTAAACTAAGCATAACCCTAGACCTAACCCGTACCCTAACCCTAACACATACCCTAACACTAACCCTAACCCTATTCCGTACCATAAACCTAACACTAACCCTAACCCATACCCTAACCCTACCCATACCTAACCCTAGCCCGTTGCCTAACCCTATCCCACACCCTAAACCAAACCCTAACCCTAGACCTAACCCGAACCCTAAACCTATCTCGTACCCTAACCCTAATGCTAACCTGTCCCTAACCTTAGACCTAACCCGTACCCTAACCCTAACCCGTACCCTAACATTAACCCTAACCCTAAACCTAAACCGTACCCTAACCTTAACCCTAACCCTAACACTAACACTAACCCTAATCCTAACCCTATCCCGTACACTAACCCTAACCCTAACCCGTACCCATACCCTGAACCTAACCCTAACTCTAAACCTAACACTAAACCTACCCCGTACACTAACCCTAACCCAAACCGTAACCCTAACCCGTACCCTAACGCGTAACCTAAACCTAACCCTAACCTGTACGCTAACACGTACCATAACCCTAACCCTAATCCTAACCCTAACCATAAACCTAACCCATACCCTACCCCTCACCCTAACCCATACCCTAACCCTAACTCATACCCTAACCCTAACCCTTACCCTAACCCCTAACCCTAACCCAAACAGTACCCTAAACCTAACCCTAACCCTAACTCGTACCCTAACCCTAACCCTTACCCTAACCCCTAAACCTAACCCTAACCCGTACACTAAACATAACCCTAAACCATACCTAGCGCTAACCCTAACCCTAACCCTACGTCTAACCTGCAATCTAAACCTAAACCTAACCCTAAACCTAACCATAACCCTCACCCGTACCCTAACCCTAACCCATGCCCTAACACTAAACTTAACATTAACTGGAACCCTAACCCGTACCCTAACCCTAAAACTAACCCGTACCCTAACCCCAACCCTAACCCTAGCCCGTACCATAACCCTATCCCTAACCGTAACCCTGACCCAAACCTAACCCTAACTCGTACCCTAACCCTAAACCGCACCTAAACCGAAACCTAACCCTTACCCTAACCCTAACCCGTAATCTAAACCTAACCCTAAACCTAAAGTTACGCCGTACACTAAACCTATCCCGTGCCCTAAACCTAACCCTAACCCGTTCCCTAACCCTAACCCTAAACCTAACCCTATCCGTACACTAACCCTAATCCTAACCCTAACACTAATCCTAACCCGTACTCTAACTCTAACCCTAACCCTAAAACTGACCCTAACCCATAATCTACCCCTAACCCATCCCCTAACACTAACCCTTACCCTAACCCTAAAACTAACCCGTACCCTAACCCCAACCCTAAAACTAGCCCGTACCATAACCCTATCCCTAACCGTAACCCTGACCCAAACCTAACCCTAACTCGTACCCTAACCCTAAACCGCACCTAAACCTAAACCTAACCCATACCCTAACCCTAACCCGTAATCTAAACCTAACCCTAACCCTAAAGTTAACCCGTACACTAAACCTATCCCGTACCCTAAACCTAACCCTAACCCGTTCCCTAACCCTAACCCTAACCCTAACCCTATCCGTACACTAACCCTAACCCTAACACTAACCCTAACCCGTACTCTAACTCTAACCCTAACCCTAAAACTAACCCTAACCCATAATCTACCCCTAACCCATCCCCTAACACTAACCCTTACCCTAACCCTAAACCTAACCCGTACCCTAACCCTAAATGTAACCCTAACCTGTACCCAAACCCTAACCCTAACACGTACCCTATCCCTAACCCTAACCCTAACCCTAACCCGCACACTAAACTAACCCTAACCCTAGAACTACCACGTACACTACCCCTATCCCGTACCCTAACCTTAAACCTAACCCGTACCGTAACCCTAACACTAACCCTAACCCTAACCCTAAACCTAAGCCGAACACCAACCCTAACCCGAACCCTAACCCTAAACCTATCCCATACCCTAAACATTCCGTAGCCTAACCGTAACTCTAACACTAACCCCCAACCCTAAACCTAACCCTAACCTTTACCCTAACCCGTACCCAAACAGTAAACCTAACCCATACCCTAACACTAACCCAAACCCGTATTCTAACCCTAACCCATACCTTAACCCTAACCCTAACCTTACCCATAATGCTAACCCATATCCTAACCCTAAAACTAACCCGTACCCTGAACCCAACCCTAAACCTAACCCGTACCATAACACTAACCCTAACCCTAACCCTGACCCTAAACCTAACCTTACCACTTACACTAACCTTAACCCTAACCAGCGCCCTAAACCTAACACTAACCCGTACCCTAACCCTAACCCGTAACCTAAACTTAACCTTAACCCAAACTTAACCCGTATGCTAACCCTATCCCGTACCCTAAAACTAACCCTAACCCGTATCCTAACCCTAAACCTAACCCTAAGCCTAACCCGTACATTAACCCTAACCCTAACCCTAACACTAACCCTACCCCGTACTCCTACCCTAACTCTAACCAGTACCCTAACCCTAACCCTAACACTAACACTAAACCTAACCTGTACTCTAACCCTAACCCTAACCCTAACCGTACTCTAACCCTTACCCTAACCCTCACCCTAACCCTTTCCCGTACTGTAACCCTAACCCGTACCAATACCCTATCCCTAACCCGTACCCTAAACTTAACCCTAAACCGTACCCTAACGCTAACCCTAACCCTAACACTGACGTTAACCCTAACCCTAACTCGTAACCTAAGCCTAACCCATACCCTAAACCTAACCCTAAACCAAACCCTAACCCTAACCCGTACCCTAAACCTACCCTAACCCTTGACCTAACCCGTACCCAACCATATCCTATAATCTAACCCTCACCCTAACCTGTACCCAAACACTAACAGTAACCCTAAGCCATTCCCTAGCACTAACCCTAACACTAAACCTAACCCGAACCCTAACCCGCACCCTAAACCTAAAGTTAACCCTAACCCTAAACTTAACCCTTACCCGTACACTAAACCTAACCCATACCCTAACCCTAACCCTAACCTTAACCGTAACTCTAACCCATACCCTAATCCTAAAACTAACCCGTATTCTAACCCCAACCCTAATCCTAACCCGTAACATAACCCTATCACTAACTCTAACCCTGACCCTAAACCTAACCCTAACCCGTACCCGAAACCTAACCCTAACCCGCACGTAAACCTAACCCTAACCCGTAACCTAAATCGAACCCTAAACCTAAACTTAACCCGTACACTAACCCTATTCCGTACCATAAACCTAAACCTAACCCGTACCCTAACCCTAATCCTAACCCTATCCGTACACTAACCCTAACACTAACACTAACACTACCCTAACGCGTACTCTAACCCTAACCCTAACCCTAAACCTAACACTAACCCGTACTCTAACCCTAACCCGTACCCTAACACTAACCCTAACCCTAACCCTAACACTAACCCTAAACCATACTGTAACCCTAACCCTAACCCTAACCAGCACCCTAAAATTAACCCTAACCCTAACCCAAACCATAACCCTTAACCGTAACCTAACCCTAACCCATACCCTAAACCTAACCCTAACCTTAACCGTAAACCTAAACCTTACCCTATCCCTAACAATAACCCGTACCCTAACCCCAACCCTAACCCTAACCCATACCCTAACACTAACCCTAACCCTAACCTTGACCCTAAACCTGACCCTAACCCTTTCACTAATCCTAACCCTAACCCTAACCCGCACCCTAAACCTAACCCTAACCCGTACCCTAACCCTAACCCGTAACCTAAACCTAACCCTAACCCTAAACTTAACCCGTACGCTAACCCTATCCCGTACCCTAAACCTAACCCTAACCCGTATCCTAACCCTAAACCTAACCCTAAGCCTAACTCGTACATTAAACCTACTCCTAACCCTAACACTAACCCTACCCTGTACTCTAACCCTAACCCTAACCCTAACCCTAACCGGTACCCTAACCCTAACCCTAACCCTAATCCTAACCCTAACACTAACCCTACCCCATACTCTAATCCTAACCCTAACCCTATCTGCACACTAACCCTAACCCTAACACTAACACTAAACCTAACCCGTACTCTAACCCTATCCCGTACCCTACACTAACCCTTACCCTAACCCTAAACCTAACCTGTACCCTAACCCTAAACAGAACCCTAACCCGTACCCAAACCTTAACCCTAAAACGTACTCTAACCCTAACCCTAACTCTAAACCTAACCCGAACCCGCACACTAAACCTAACCCTAACCCTAGACCTAACACAAACACTAACCCTATCCCGTACCGTAACCTTAACCCTAACCCATACCGGTACCCTAACACTAACCGTAATCCTAACCCTAACCCTAACCCTAACTCTAACCCGTACACTAACCCTAACCCGAACCCTAACCCTAACCCTAAACCGTACCTTAACCCTACCCGTAGCCTAACCTAACACTAAGCCTAACCCCTAACCCTAACCCTAACCCTAACCCTAACCCGCGCCTAAACCTAAACCTAACCCTAAACCTATCCCTAACCCGCACCTAAACCTAACCCTAACTCGTACCCTAACACAAACCCGTAACCTAAACCTAAACCTAACCCTAAACTTAACCCTTACGCTAACCCTATCCCGTACCCTAAGCCTAACGCTAACCCATACCCTAACCCTAACCCTAACCCTATCCGTACACTAACCCTAACCCTAACCATAAACCTAACCCTAACCCGTACTCTAACCCTAACCTATACCCTAACACTAACCTTAACCCTAACACTAACACTAACCCGTACTCTAACCCTAAACCTAACCCTAATTCTAACCCTAACGCGTACTATAACCCTAACCCGTACCCTAACCCTAACCCTAGCACTAACCCTACCCCGTAAACTAACCCTAAACTTAACTCTAATTCTAACCCTAACCCGTACTATAACCCTAACCCTAACCATAACCCTAACCAGTACAGTAACCCTAAACCGTACCCTAACCCTAAACCTAACCCTAAACCTAACCCTAATCCTGACCTAACCCTAACCATAAACTCTACCCTAACCCTAAACCGTACCCTAACACTAATCCTAAACCTAACCCGTACCCTAACCCTAAACTTAACCCTAACCCGTACCCAAACCCTAACCCTAACATGTAACCTAACCCTAACACTAACTCTAACCTGCACACTAAACCTAACCCTAACCCTAGACCTAAAACTTACACTAACCCTATCCCGTACCCTAACCTTAACTCTAACCCGTACCGTAACCCTAACACTGACCCTAACCCTAACCCTAACCTTAAACCTAACCCTTACACTAAACCTAACCCGACCCTAACCCTGACCCTGAACCGTAACCTAACCCTACCCTTAGCCTAACCCTAACTCTAACCCTAACCCCTAACCCTAACCCTCACCCTAACCCGTACCCAAACGGTAAACCTAACCCGTAACCTAACACTCCCCCAAACCCGTACTATAATCCTAACCCTAACCCTAACCCATACCCTAACCCTTCCCGTAGCCTAACCCTAACTTTAACCCTAACCTCTAACCCTAACCCTAACCCTTACCCTAACCCGTACCCAAACGGTAAATCTAACACGTACCCTAACACTAACCCAAACCTGTACTCTAACCCTAACCCTAACCCTTACCCTTACCCTAACCCTAACCCTAACACGCACCCTAAACTTAACCCTAACCCTAACCCAAACCATAACCCTTAACCATAACCTAAACCAAACCCATACCCTAAACCTAACACTAACCTTAACCATAACACTAACCCATACCCTAACCCTAAAACAAACCCGTACCCTAACCCCAATCCTAACCTTAAGGCATACACTAACATTAACCCTAACCCTAACCCTGACTCTAAACCTAACACTAACCCTTACACTAATCCTAACCCTAACCCTAACCCGCACCCTAAACCTATACCTAACCCGTACCCTAACCCAAACCCGTAACCTAAACCTAACCCTAAACCTAAACTTAACCCGTACGCTAACCCTATCCCGTACCCTAAACCTAACCCTAACCCTTATCCTAACCCTAAACCTAACCCTAAGCCTAACCCGTTCATTAACCCTAACCCTAAACCTAACACTAACCCACCCCATACTCTAACCCTAAACCTAACCCAAACCCTAACCCGTACCCTAACCCTAACCATAACCCTAACCCTAACACTAACTATAACCCGTACTTAACCCTGACCCTAACCCTAACCCTAACTTTAAGCGTAACCCTAACCCGTACACAAACCCTAAAACTAACCTGTACCCTAATGCCAACCATAGCACTAACTCGTACCGTAACCCTATCTCTAACCCTAAACCTGCCCCTAAACCTAACCCTAACCCGTACCCTAACCCTAACCCTCACCCGCACCCTAAACCTAACCCTAACACGTACCCTAAACACTATTCCATAACCTAAACCTAACCCTAACCCTAAACTTAACCCATACACTAACCATATCCCGTACCCTAAACCTAACCCTAACCCGTATCCTAACCCTAACCCTAACCCTAACCCTAAATGTACACTAACACTAACCCTAACCCAAACACTAACACTAACCTATCCCGTACTCTAAAACTAACCCTAAACCTAATCCTAACCCTAACCCGTACTCTAACCTTAACCCTAACCCTAACACTACCCATAACCCTAACACTAACCCTAACCAGGACTCTAACCCTAAACATAACATAACATAACATAACATAACATAACATAACATAACATAACATAACATAACACCCTAACCCCCTACTATAACCCTAACCCTAAACCTAACCCTTACAATAAGCCTAACTCGTACCGTAACCCTAAACTGTACCCAACCCTAACCTTAACCCTAACCCGCATCCTAAACCTAACCCTAAGCCTAGACTTAACCCTTAGCCTATCCCTAACCCGTACCCTAACACTAACCCTAACCCTAACCCGTAACCTAACACTAAACCTAACACGTACCCTAACCCGTACCCTAACCCTAACCCGTACCCTAACCCTAATCCTAACCCTAACACTAACCCTAACCCTCCACTATAACCCTAACCCTAAACCTAACCCTAACCCTAACCCTAACTCGTCCTGTTAACTTTACCCGTACCCTAAACGTAACCCTAAACCTAAACTTAACCGTAACCCTAACCCTAACCCTAACCCTAACACGTACCCTAACCCTAACCAGTACCCTAATCCTAACCCTAACCCTAACCCGTACCCTAACCCTAAACTGTACCCAAACCTTACCCTAACACGTACCCTAACCCTAACCCTAACCCGCACACGAAACCTATCCATAACCCGCACACTAACCCTATCCCTAACCCTAGACCTAACATGTACACTAACCCTTCCCGAACCCTAACCTTAACCCTAACCCGTACCGTAACCCTAACACTAACCCTAACCCTAACTCTAAACCTAACCCTAACGCGTTCACTAACCCTCACCCGAACGCTAACCCTAACCCTAACCCGTACCCTAACCCTACCCGTTGCCTAACCCTAACTCTAACTCTAACGCCTAACCCTAACCCTATCCCTAACCCTTACCCTAACCCGTACCCAAACGGTAAACCTAACCCGTACCCTAACACTAACCCAAACCCGTACTCTAACCCTAACCCTAAAACTAACCCTAACCCTAACGTGCACCCAAAACTTAACCCTAACCCTAACCCAAACTATAACCCTTAACCCTAACTTAACCCTAACCCATACCCTCAACCTAAACCTAACCTTAACCATAACCCTAACCCGTACCATAACCCTAAAACTAACCCGTACCCTAACCCCAACTCTAACCATAACCTGTACACTAACACTAATCCTAACCTTAACCCTGACCCTAAACCTAACCCTAACCCTTACACTAACCCTAACCCTAACCCTAACCCGCACCCTAAACCTAACCCAAACCCGTACCCTAACCCTAACCGTCAGGTAAACCTAACCCTAACCCTAAACTTAACCCGTACGTTAACCCTATCCCGTACCCTAAACATAACCCTAACCCATATCCTAACCGTAACCTAACCCTAAGCTAACCCGTACATTAACCCTAACCCTAACACTAACACTAACCCTACCCCGTATTCTAACCCTAATCCTAACCCTAACCCTAACCCGTAACCTAACCCGTACCCAAACGTTAAACCTAACCCGTTCCCTAACACCAACCCAAACTCGTACCCTAACCCTTAACCTAAACCTAACCTGTACCGTTACCCGTACCTTAACCCTAACCCTACCCATACACTAACCCGTACCATAACCCTAAACCTAACCCTAACCCTAAACCTAAACATAACCCATACCCGATTCCTAAACCTAACCCTTTCCTTAAACCTAACCCGTACCCTAAACCTAACCCTAACATGTACACTAACCGTAAACCTAACCCTAAACCTAAACCTAACCCTAAACTGTACCGTAACCCTAACCCTAACCCTAACACCAAGCCTAAACCTAACCCTAACCCATACCCTAAACCGTACCATAAACTTAAACCTAACCCATACCCTAACCCTAATGAAACCTTAACCCGGACCCTAACCCTAACCCGTACCTTAATCCTAACCGTAACTCTAACCCTTACACAAACCCTAACCCTTACCCTAGCCCATACCCTAACCCTAACCCTAAACTTAACCGTAACCCTAACCCGTACCCTAACCCTAAAACTAACACGTACCCTAATGCCAACCCTAACCCTAACCCGTACCATAACCTTATCCCTAACCCTAACCCTGACCCTAAACCTAACCCTAACACGTACCCTAAACCTAACCCTAAAACTAACCCTAAACCGCACCTAAACCTAACCCTAACCTGTAACCTAAACCTAACCCTAACCCTAAACTTAACCCGTACGCTAACCCTATCCCATACCCTAAACCTAACCCTAACCCGTAGCCTAACCCTAAACCTAACCCTAAGCCTACCCGTGCATTAACCTTAACACTAACCGTAACACTAACCCTACCCCGTACTCTAACCGTAACCCTAACCCTAACCCGTACTCTAACACTTACCCTAACCCTAACTCTAACCCTAAACCGTACTCTAACCCAAAACCTAAACCTCACACTAACCCTAACCCGTACTGTAACCCTAACCGTACCATAACCCTAACCCTAACCCGTACCCTAACCTTAACCCTAACTCGTACCCTAACCCTAACCCTAACCCTGACCCTAACCCTAAAACTAACCCGTACCCTAAAACTAACACTAACGCTAAACCGTTCTCTAAACCTAACCCTAACCCTAACCGTACTCTAACCCTAACCCTAACCCTCCCCATAATCCTAACCCGTACTCTCACCCTAACCCGCACCATAACCCTAAACCTAACACGTACCCTAACCCTAACCCTAACTCGCTACCTAACCCTAACACTAACCCTGACCCTAACCATATCCCTAACCCTAAACAGTACCCTAAACCTAACCCGTAGCCTAACCCTAACCCTAACCCTAACCCGTACCCTAAACCTAACTTAACCCTAACTCGTACCCTAACCCTAACCCTAATCCTGACCCTAACCCTAACCCTAACCCGTACCCTAAGTCTAACCCATACCCTAACCCAAACCCTAAACCTAACCCTAATCCTAATCCCTACCCTAAACCTAACCCTATCCCTTGACCTAACCCGTACCCAACCCTATCCCATAACCTAACCCTAAACCTAACCCGTACCCAAACCCTAACAGTAACCCTAACCCATACCCTAGCGCTAACCCTAACCCTAACACTAACCCTATCCCTGACCCGCACCCTAAACATAAAGCTAACCCTAAACCTAAACATAACCCTTACCTATACCCTACATCTCACCCATACCCTAACCCTAACCCTAACCTTAACAGTAACCCTGACCCGTAACCTAACCCTAAAACTAACCCGTACCCTAACTCCAACCTTAAACCTAACCCGTACCATAACCCTATCCCTAACGCTAACCCTGACCCTAAACCTAACCCTAAACCGTACCCTAACCCTAAACCTAACCCTAACTCTCATAAAGACCTAACCCTAAGCCTTACCCTAACCCTAACCCGTAATCTAAACGTAACCCTAACCCTAAGCTTAACCCGTACGCTAACCCTAACCCGTACCCTAAACCTAACTCTATACCGTACCCTAACCCTAACACTAAACATAAACTTTAACCGTACCCTATCCGTAACCAATACCCTAACCCTAACCCTAACTTTAACCGTAACCCTAACCCGTACCCTAACCCTAAAACTAACCCGTACCCTAACCCCAACACTAAGCCTAACCCACACCCTAACCCTAACCCTGACCCTAAACCTAAGCCTAACCCGTACACTAACCCTAACACTAACCCTAACCCACACCCTAAACCTAACCCTAACCCGTATCCTAACCCTAACCCATACGGTTACCCGTACCTTAACCCTAACCCTAACCCGTACCCTAACCCGTACTTAAACCTAAACCTAACCTGTACCCTAACACGTAGCATAACCCTAACCGTTACCCTACCCTTAACCTAACCCATACCCTACCCTTAACTCTACACCGTACCCTAAACCTAAACCGTACCCTAAACCTAACCCTAACCCCTAACCCTAAACCTAACCTGTACCCTAAACCTAACCCTAACGCTAACTCTTACCCTAACCCTAACCCTGACCCTGACCTGTACCCTAAACCGTACCCTAACCTTAACCCTAAACCTGACCCTAACCCTAACATTATCCCGTTCCCTAAACCTAACCCTAACCTTAACCTAACCTGTACCCAACTCTATCCCGTACCCTAACCCTAACCCTAACCTGTACCCAAACACTAACCATAAACCTAACCCATACCCTAACCCTAAAACTAACCCGTACCCTATCCCCAACCCTAACCCTAAACCGTAACGTAACCCTATCCCTAACTCTAAACCTGACCTGAAACCTAACCCTAACCCTAACACTAACCCTACCCCTAACCCGCACCCTAAACCTAACCCTAACCGTAACCCTAACCCTAAAAGGACCCTAACCCTAAACCTAACCCTAACCCAAACACAAACCCTAACCCGTACTCTAACCTAACCCTAACCCTAAACCTAAACCTAACCCGTATTCTAACCCTAACCCAAACCATAACACTAACCATAACCTAACACTAAACCTAACCCGTACTCTAACCCTAAACCTAAACCTAACACTAACCCTAACCCTTACATTAACCCTAACCCTAAACCTAACACTAACCCTATCCCTAACTCGTACCGTAACCCTAACCCGTAACCTAACCCTAACCCTAACCCTAAACCTAACCCTAAACCTGACCCTAACGCTAAACCTAATCCCGTACCCTAACCCTAACCCTAAACCGCATCCTAAACCTAACCCTAACCCTAGAACTAACCCCTACCCTAACCCTAACCCGTACCCTAAAACTAACCCTAACCCTAACCCTAACTCGTACCATAACCCTAACACTAACCCTAACCCGTACCCTAACCCTAAACTGTACCCTATCCCTAACCCAAAGCATAACCCTAACCCACACCCTAAACCTAACCCTAACACTAGACCTAAACCATACCCTAAACCTAACACCATACCCTCACCCTAACCCTAACCCTAAACCTAACCCTGACCGTAACCCTAAACCTAACCCGTACCCTAACCCTAACCCTAACCCGCATCCTAAACCTAATCCTAACCCTAGACCTAACCCGTACCCTAAACCTATCCCATACCCTAACCCTAACGCTAACCTGTATCCTAACCCTAACACTAACACTAACCCTAATCCTAACCCTATCCCGTACACTAACCCTAACCCTAACCCTAACCTGTACCCTAACCCGTAACCTAACCCTAACCCTAACCTGTACCCAAACACGTACCATAACCCTAACCCTAATCCTAACTCTAACCCTAAACCTAACCATACCCTACCCCTCACCTTAACCCATACCCTAACCCTAATCCGTACCCTAACCCTAACACTTACCCTAACCCCTAACCCTTCCCTAACTCGTACCCTAACCCTAACCCTAACCCAGACCCCAACCCTAACCCTAAACCGTACCCTAAACTTAGCCCATAACCTAACCCTAACCCTAAACCTAACCCTAACCCTAACCCTAACCCGTACCCTAAACCTAACCCTAACCCTTGCCCTAACCCGTAGAGAAACCTATCCCGTAGCCTAACCCTAACCCTATCCCGTACCCAAACCCTAACAGTAACCCTACCCCGTACCAAGCGCTAACCCTAACCCTAACCCTAACCCGCTCCTAAACCTAACCCTTACCCTAACCATAACCCTTAACCATACCCTAACACTAACCTATACCCTAACCCTAACCCTAACCTTAACAGTAACCCTAACCCGTACCCTAACTCTAAAACTAACCCGTACCCTAAACCCAATCCTAACAGTAACCCGTACAATAACCCTATTCCCTAAACCTAAACCTAACACTAACCGTACCCTAACCCTAACCCTAACCCTGACCCTAAACTTAACCCGCACCCTAAACATAACCTTAATCCATACCCTAACACTAACCTTAACCCTAACCCGTACTCTAAACCTAACCCTAACCTAAACCTAACCCTAACCCGTACTCTAACCCTAACACTAACCATAACACTAACACTAACCCTAACCCTTACTCTAACACTTAACTTAACCCCAACACTAACCCTAACCCCTACTATAACACTAACCCATGTCTTAACCCTAACCCTAAACATAACACTAACCCTGACCCTAACACTAACCCTAATCCCGTACCCTAACACTAACCCTAACTCGCATCCAAAACCTAACCCTAACCCTAGAACTAACCCGTACCCTAACCCTGACATGTACACTAAACCTAACACTAAACCTAACCCGTACCCTAAACCTAACGCGTACCCTAACCCTAATCCGATGCTTAATCCTAACCCACACCCTAAACCTAAACCTAAACCTAGACCTAAGCCGCACCCTAAACCTATCCCGTACCCTAACCCTAACCCGTACCTTAACCCTAACACTAACACTAACCGTCACCCGCAACCTAACCCTAAACCTAAACCTAACCCTAACCCTAACCCGTACTCTAAACCTAACCCTAACCCTAAACCTAAACCTAACCCGTACCCTAACCCTAACCCTTACCCTAACACTAACCATAACCCTAAAACTAACCCTAAAACGTACTCTAACCCTAAACCTAACCTTAACACTAACCCTAACCCCCTACTATAACCCTAACCCTAAACCTAACCCTGACCCTAACCCTAACCCTAGCCCTAACCCGTACTCTAACCCTAACCCGTAACCTAACCCTAACCCTTACCCTAAACCTAACCCTAACCCTGACCTTAACCCTAAACCTAACCCGTACCCTAACCATAACCCGTACCCTAAACCTAGCCCTAAACCTAACCCGTACCCTAACCCTAAACATAACCCTAACCCGTACCCAAATCCTAACCCCAACACGTACCCTAACCCTAACCCTAACCCGCACACTAAACCTAACCAGAATCCTAGACCTAACACGTACACTACCCTATCCCGTACCCCAAACTTTACCCTAACCCGCACCCTAAACCAGCACTAACCCTAACACTAAACCTAACCCATACCCGTACTCGTACACTAACCCTAACCCTAAACCGTACCCGAACTCGTACCCTAACCCTATCCCGTAGCCTGATATTAACACTAACCCTAACACCTAAACCTAACCCTAACCCTAACCCTTACCCTAACCCGTATCCAAACATTAAACCTAACCCATACCCTAACACCAACCCAACCCGTACCCTCACCCAGACCCTAACCCTAACCCGTACCGTTACCCGTACCTTAACCCTAACCTTACCCGAACACTAATCCATACCATAACCCTAAACCTAACCCTAACCCTAACCCTAAACCTAACCCATACCCGATTCCTAACCCTAACCCGTTCCCTAACCCTAAACCGTACCCTAAACCTAACCCTTACATGTACACTAACCGAAAACCTAACCCTAACCCTAAACCTAACCCTAAACTACACCGTAACCCTAACCTGTACCCTAACCCTAACCGTAACACCAACCCTAAACCTAACCCTAAACCGTACCCTAACCCGTACCATAACCCTAAACCTAACCCGTACCCTAACCCTAATGCTAACCTTAACCCGGAACCTAACCCTAACCCGTACCCTAATCCTAACCGTAACTCTAACCCTTACACAAACCCTAACCCTAACACTAACCCATACCCTAACCCTAACCCTAACCTTAACCATAACCCTAACCTGTACCCTAACACTAAAACTAACACGTACACTAACACCAACCCTAACCCTAACCCATAACATAACCCTATCCCTAACCCTAACCCTGACCCTAAACCTAACCCTAACCAGTAACCTAACCCTAACCCTAAAACTAACCCTAACCCGCACCTAAAACTAACGCTAACCGGTACCCTAACCCTAACCCATAACCTAAACCTAACACTAACCCTAAACTTAACCCGTACCCTAACCCTATCCGGTACCCTAAACCTAACCCTAATCCGTACCCTAACCCTAACCCTATCCCTAACCCTATCCGTACACTAACCCTAACACTAACCCTAGCCCGTACTCTAACTCTAACCCTAACCCTAAACCTAACCCTAAACCGTACTCTACCCCTAACCCGTACCCTAACACTAACCCTAAACCTAACACTAACCCTAACCCGTACTCTAACCCTAACCCGTACTCTAACCCTAAACCTAACCCTAACTCTAAATCTAACCCGTACTATAAACCTAACCCTTACCTTAAACCTAACCCTAAACCTAAACCTAACCCTAACCCATACCGTAACCCTAATCGGTACCATAACCCTCCCCCTAAACCTAAACCTAAACCAAACCCCTACCCTAACCCTAAATGTAACCCTAACCCGTACCCAAACCCTAACCCTAACACGTACCGTAACCCTAACCCTAAACCTAACCCTAACCCTAACCCTAACCCGTACACTAACCCTAACCCGAACCCTAACCCTAACCCTAACCAATACCCTAACACTACCCGTAGCCTAACGCTAACTCTAACACTAACCCCTAACCCTAACCCTAACCCTTACCCTAACCCATACCCAAATGGTAAACCTAACCCGTACCCTAACACTAACCCAAACCCGTACTCTAACTCTAAACCTAACTCTAACCATAACCCGCACCCTAAACTTAACCCTAACGCTAACCCAAACCATAACCCTTATACGTAACTTAACCCTAACCCATCACCTAACCCTAACCTTAACCTTAACCATAACCCTAACCCGTACCCAAACCCTAACCCTAACACGTACCCTAACCCTAATCCTAACCCGCACACTAAACTTAACCCTAACCCTAGACCTAACACGTACACTAACCCTATCCCGTACGCTAACCTTAACCATAACCCGTACCATAACCCTAACACTAACCCTAACACTAACCCTAACCCGTACACTAATCCTAACCCGAACACTAACCCTAACCCTAACCCTAACCCATACCCTAACAATACCTGTAGCCTAACCCTAACTCTAACCCTAACCCCTAACCCTAACCCTAACCCCAACCCTAACCCTAACCCGTACCATAACCCTATCCCTAAACCTAAACGTGACCCTAACCCTAACCCTAACCCGTACCCTAAACCTAACCCTAACCCTCGAACTATCCTGTACCCAAGACTATCCCGTACACTAACCCTAAACCTAACCCTTACCTAAACCCTAACAGTAACCCTAACGCATACCCTAGCGCTAACCCTAAACCTAACACTAAGCCTAACCTGTACCCTAAACCTAAACCTAACCCTAACCCTGCCCATAACCCTTACCGTACCTTAACCCTAACCCATACCCTAACACTAACCCTAACCTTAACTGTAACCCTAACACGTACCCTAACCCTAAAAGCAACCCGTACCCTAACCCAAAATCTATCCCTAACCTGTACTATAAACCTAAACCTAACCCTAACCCTGAAGCTAAACCTAACCCTAACCCGTACACTAACCCTCACCCGCACCTAAACCTAACACTAACACATACCCTAACCCTAACCCGTAACCTAAACCTAACCCTAACCCTAAACTTAACCCGTATACTAACCCTATCCCGTACCCTATACCTAGACATAACCCGTACCCTAACCATTACCCTAACCCTAACCCTATCCATACACTAACCCTAACGCTAAACCTAACACTAACCCTAACCCATACTCTAACCCTAACCCTAAACCTAAACCTAACCCTAAACCATACTCTAACCCTAACACGTACCCTAGCACTAACCCTTACCATAACCCTAAACCTAATCCGTACCCTAACACTAAACGTAACCCTAACCCATACTTAAACCCTAACCCTAACCCGTACCCTAAACCTAACTCTAACCCGTACAATAACCGTAAACCTAACCCTCAACATAAACCTAACACTAAACTGTACCATAACCCTAAACCATACCATAACCCTAACCCTAACACCAACCCTAAACCTAACCCTAACCCGTACCTTAACCATAACACTAACCCTAACCCTATCCATACACTAACCCTAACCCTAACCCTAACACTAACCCTAACCCATATTCTAACCCTAACCCTAATTCTAAACCTAACCCTAACCCGTATTCTAACCCTAACCCGTACCCTAACACTAACCCTTACACTAACCCTAAGCCTAACCCGTACCCTAACCGTAACGTAACCCTAACCCGTACCCAAACCCTAACGCTAACACGTACCCTAACCCTAACCCTAACCCTAACCCTAACCCTAACCCACAAAGTAAACCCAACCCTAACCCTAGACCTAACACGTACACTAACCCTTTCCCGTACCGTAACCTTAACCCTAACCCATACCGTAACCCTAACACTAACCCTAATCCTAACCCTAACCCTAACCCGTACTCTAACCCTATCCTGTACCCTAACACTAACCCTTAACCTAACCCTAAACCTAACCCGTACCCTAACCCTAAACGTAACCCTAACCCGTACCCAAACCCTAACCCTAACACGTACCCTAACCCTAACCCTGACCCTAAACCTAACCCTAACCCGTACCCTAACACTAACCCGAACCTAAACCTAACCCTAATCCGTACCCTAACTCTAACCCATAACCTAAACCTAACCCTAACCCTAAACTTAACCCGTACACTAACCCTATCCCGTACCCTAAACCTAACCCTAACCAGTACCCTAACCCTAACCCTAACCCTAACCCTATCCGTACACTAACCCTAATCCTAACCCTAACACTAACCCTAACCCGTACTCTAACCCTAACCCTAACCCTAAACCTAAACCTAACCGTTCTCTAACCTTATCCCATACCCCAACACTAACTCTTACCCGAAACCTAAACCTAACCCGTACCCTAACCCTAAACGGAACCCTAACCTGTAGCCAAACTAACCATAACACGTACCCTAAACCTAACCCTAACCCTAACCCTAACAATTATCCTAACCCGTACCCAAACGGTAAACCTAACCCGTACCCTAAAACTAACCCAAACCCGTACTCTAACCCTAAACCTAACACTAACATAACCCTACCCCGTACTCTAACACTAACCCTAACCCTAACCATAACCAGTACCCTAACCCTAACACTAAACCTAACACTAACCCTAACCCGTACTCTATCCCTAACCCTAAACCTAACACTAACCCTACCCCGTACTCTAACACTAACCCTAACCGTAATCATAAACCGTACCATAACCCTAACCCTAACCCTTAACCTAACACTAACCCTACCCCATACTCTAACCCTAACACAAACCGTAACCCCAACCCGTACCCTAAACCTAACCCTAACCCTAACCCTAACCCTAACACTAACACTAACCCTAACCCGTACTCTAACCCTAACCCTAACCCTAAACCTAACCCTAACCGTAATCTAACCATAACACTAACCCTCACCCTAACCCTAACCGTACTGTAACCCTAACCCGTACAATAACCCTAACCCTAACACGTACCCTAAACCTAACCCGTAACCTAAACCTAACCCGAACCCTAAACTTAACCCGTATGCTAACCCTATCCTGTACCCTAAACCTAACCCTAACCAGTACCCTAACCCTAACCCTAACCCTAACCCTATCCGTACTCTAACCCTAACACTAACCCTAACCCTAACACTACTCCTAACCCGTACTCTAACACTAATCCTAACCCTAAACGTAACCCTAACCCTTACGCTAACCCTAACCCGTACCTTAACACTAACCCTAAACCTAACACTATCCCTAACCCGTACTCTAACCCTAAACCTAACCCTAACTCTAACCCTAACCAGTACTATAAACCTAAACCTAATCCTAACCCACAACCTAACCTTAACCCGTACTCTAACCCTATCCCATAGCCTAACACTAACTCTAACACTAACCCCTAACCCTAACCCTAACCCTAAACCTTACCCTAACCCGTACCCAAACGGTAAACCTAACCCGTACCCTAACACTAAACTAAACCCGTACTCTAACCCTAACCCTAACCCTAACCCTAATCGGCACCCTAATCTTAACCCTAACCCTAACCCTAACCCTAACCATAACCCTTAACCGTACCCTAACCCTAACCCTAACTCGTACCCTAACCGTAACACTGACCCTAACCCTAACCCGTACCCTAACCCTAACCCGTACCCTAACCCTAACCCTATCCCTAACCCTATCCGTACTCTAACCCTACCGCTAACCCTACCCTGTACTCTAACCTTAACCCTAACTCTAACCCTAAAGCGTAGCCTAACCCTAAACCTAACCCTAACACTAACCCTACCCCGTACTCTAAACCTAACCCTAACCCTAACCGTAACCCTAACCCGTACCCTAAACCTAACCCTAACCCTAACTCGTACCCTAACACTAACCCTAACCTTGACCCTAACCCTAACCCTAACCCTAAACCTAACCCATACCTTAACCCTAACCCTAAACTTACCCCTAACCCTATTCCGTACTCTAAACCTAACCCTAACCCTTGCCCTAACCCGTACCAAACCCTATCCCGTACCCTAACCCTAAACCTAACACGTACCCAAACCCTAAGTATAAACCTAAACCATACCCTAGCAATAACCCTAACCCTAACCCTAACCTTAACACTAACCCGCACCCTAAACCTAAACCTAACCCTAACCATAACCCTTACCCGTACCCTAACCCTAACCCATACCCTAACTCTAACCCTAAACTTAACTGTAACCCTGACCCGTACCCTAACCCCAACCCTAACCCTATCAGTAACCCTAACCCGTACACTAACACTAACCCTAACCTGTACCTAAACCTAACCCTTACCCGTAACCTAAACCTAACCCTAACCCTAAACTTAACCTGTACGCTAACTCTATCCCGTACCCTAAATCTAACTCTAACCTGAAACCTAACCCTAAACCTAACCCTAAGCCTAACCCGTACATTAACCCTAACCCTAACCCTAACACTAACTCTACCCTGTACTCTAACCCTAACCCTAAATCTATACCTAACCCATACCCTAACCTTAACCTGTACCCTAACCCATACCCTAACCCGTACCCTAAACCTAACCCGTACTTTATCCCTAACCCTAACCCTAACCTGTACCCTAAACCTAACCCTAAACATTACCCTAACCCATACCCAAACGGTAAACCTAACCCGTACCCTAACACTAACCCAAACCTGTACCCTAAACCTAACCCTAACCCTGACCCAACCCCTAACCCGCACCCTAAAATTAACACTAACCCTAACCCAAACCAGAACCCTTAACCGTAATCTAACACTAACCCATATCCTAACACTAACACTAACCTTAACCGTAACCCTAACCCGTACCCTAACCCTAAAATAACCCGTACCCTAACCCCAGCCCTAACCCTAAACCGTACCCTCACATGAACCCTAACCCTAACACTGACACTAAACCTAACACTATCCCTTACACTAATCCTAAACCTAACCCTAACCCGTATCCTAACCCTAAACCTAACCCTAAGCCTAACCCGTACATTAACCCTAACCTAACCCTAACACTAACCCTACCCCGTACTCCTACACTAACCCTAACCCTAACCCATACCCTAACCCTAACACTAACCCATACCCTAAACCTAACACATAACCTACCCCTAACCCTAACCCTTGACCTAACCCGTACCCAACCCTATCCCGTAACCCTACCCTAACCCTAACCCGTACCCAAACGCTAACAGTAACCCTAACCCATACCCTAGCGCTAACCCTAACCCTAACCCAAACCCTAACCCTAACCCGCACCCTAAACCTAAACCTAACCCTAACCCTAACCATAACTCTTACCCGTACCCTAACCCTAACCCATACCCTAACCCTAACCATAAACTTAACTGTAACACTGACCCGTACCCTAACCCTAAAACTAACCCGTACCCTAACCCCAACCCTAACCCTAACCCGTACCATAACGCTAGCTTAACCCTAAACCTAACCCTAAACCTAACCCTAAACCGAAGCCTAACTCTAAACTTAACCCTACCCTAACCCTAACCCGCACCTAAACCTAACCCTAACACGAACCCTAACCCTAAACCTAACCCTAAACTTAACCCTCACCTAAGCCTGACCCTAACAAGTACCCTAACCCTAACCCGTAACCTAAACCTAACCCTAAACCTAAACTTAACCCGTACACTAACCCTAGACCGTACCCTTAACCTAACCCTAACCCTGACCCTAACCCTAACCCATACCCTAAGCCTAAAACTAACCCGTACCCTAACCCCAGCCCTAAAACTAACCCATACCCTAACACTAACCCTTACCCTAACACTGACACTAAACCTAACCGTAACCCTTACACTAATCCTAACCCTAACCCGTAACCTAAAGCTAACCCTAACCCTAAACATAACCCGTACGCTAACCCTAACCCTAACCCTAACCCTAACACTAACCCTAACCCGTATCCTAACCCTAAACCTAACCCTAAGCCTAACCCGTACATTAACCCTAACCCTAACCCTAACATTAACCCTACACCGTACTCTAACACTAACCCTAACCCTAACTCGTACCCTAACCCTAACCCTGACCCTAACCTGAACCCTAACCCATACCCTAAACATAACACATACCCTAACCTTAACCCTAACCCATGACCTAACCCATACCCAACCCTATTCCATACACTAACCCTAACCGTAACCTGTACCCAAACCCTAACAGTAACCTTAAACCATACCCTAGCGCTAACCCTAACCCTAATCCTAAGCCTAACCCGCACCCTAAACCTAAACCTAACCCTAACCCTAGCCATAACACTTTCCCGTACCCTAACCCTAACAAATACCCTAACACTAACCCTAACCTTAACCATAACCCTAACCCGAACTCTAACCTGTACCATAACCCTATCCCTAACCCTAACCCCGACCCTAAACTTAACCCTAACCCATACCCTAACCCTAACCCGCACCTAAACCTAACCCTAACCCGTACCCAAACCCTAACCCGTAACCTCAACCTAACCCTAACCCTAAACTTAACCCGTACACTAACCCTATACCGTACCCTAAACCTAACCCTAAACCTAACCCTAACATTAACCCTAAACCGTACTCTCACCCTAACCCTAACCCTAACCCTAAACGTACTCTAACACTAACCCTAACTCTCACACTAACCCTAACCCATACTGTAACCCAATCCCGTACCATAACCCTAACCCTAACCCGTACCCTAACCCTAACCATAACTCGTACCCTAACCCTAACCCTAACCCTGACCCTAACCCTAACCCTAACCCGTACCCTAAACCTAACCCGTACCCTAACCCTAACCCTAACCCGTATCCTAAACCTAACCCTAACCCGTACCCTAACCCTAACCCTAACACTAACCCTATCCATACACTAACCCTAACCCTAACACTAACACTAACCCTAACCCGTACTCTAACCCTAACCCTAACCCTAAACCTAACCCTAACCCGTATTCTAACCCTAAACCGTACCCTAACACTAACCCTTACCCTTACCCTAACCCTAACCCGTACCTAACCCTAAACGTAACTCTAACCTGTACCCAAACCCTAAACCTAACACGTACCCTAACCCTAACCCTAACCCTAACACTAACCCTAACCCGTACTCTAACCCTAACCCTAACCCTAACTCTAACCCTAACCCGTACTATAACCCTAACCTTAATGCTAACCCTAACCCTATCCCGCACCTAAACTTAACCCTAACCAGTACTCTAACCCTAACCCGTAACCTAAACATAACCCTAACCCTAAACTTTACCCGTACGCTAACCCTATCTCGTACCCTAAATCTAACCCTAACCCTAACCCTAACCCTAACCCTAAACCTATCCGAACACTAACCCTAACCCTAACCCTAAACCGCACTCTAAACTTAACCCTAACCCTAACCCTAACCATAACCCTTAACCGTACCCTAACCCTAACCCACACCCTAACCCTAACCCTAACTTTAACTGTAACCCTAACATGCACCCTAACCCTAAAACTAACCTGTACCCGAACCCCAACCCTAACCCTAACCCATACCCTAATACTAACCCTAACCCTAACCCTGACCCTAAACCTAACCCTAGGGATCCCAGGGTGGCGCAGCAGTTTAGTGCCTGCTTTCGGCCCAGGGCACGATCCTGGAGACCCGGGATAGAATCCCACGTCAGGCTCCTGGTGCATGGAGCCTGTTTCTCCCTCTGCCTATATCTCTGCCTCTCTCTCTAGCTCTTTCTCTGTGTGACTATCGTAAATAAATAAAAATTTAAAAAAACATAAAAAATAAAAAAATAAACCTAACCCTAACCCGTACACTAAACCTAACCCTAACCCTAACCCTTAATCATAACCCTAACCTGTACCCTAACCCTGAAATTAACCCGTACCCTAACCCCAACGCTAAACCTAACCCGTACTCTAACACTAACCCTAACCCTAACCCTGACCCTAAACCTAACCCTAACCCTTACACTAACCCTAACCCTAACCCTAACCCGGACCCTAAACCTAACCCTAACCCGTACCTTAACCTTAACCCGTAACCTAAACCTAACCCTAACCCTAAAGTTAAACCGTACGCTAACCCTATCACGTACCCTGAACCTAACCCTAAACGGTATCCTAACCCTAAATCTAACCCTAAGTCTAACCCACATTAACCCTAACCATAACCATAAACCTAACCTGTACCCTAAACCTAAACCATACCCTAACCCTAACCCTAAACCTAACCCTAACCCCTGCCCTAACCCATACCCAACCCTATCCTGTACCCTAACCCTAACCCTAACCCGTACCCAAACCCTAACAGTAACCCTAACCCATACCCTAGGACTAATCCAAACCCTAACTCTAAGCCTAACCCGCACCCTAAACCTAAACCTAACCCAAGCCCTAACCATAAACCTAACCCGTACCCTAACCCTAACCCATACCCTAACACTAACCATAACCTTAACCGTAACTAACCCGTACCCTAACTCCAACCTTAACCCTAACCCGTACCATAACCCTATTCCTAATCCTAACCCTGACCCTAAACCTAACCATAACCCATACCCTAACCCTAACCCGCACCTAAACCTAACCCTAACCCGTACCCTAACCCTAACAGATAACCTAAACGTAACCCTAACCCTAAACTTTACGTGTACACTAACCCTCTCCCGTACCCTAAACCTAACCCTAACCCGTTCCCTAACCCTAACCCTAACTCTAACCCTATCCATACACTAATCCTAACCCTAACACTAACACTAACCCTAACCCTAACCCTAACCGGTACTCAAACCCTAAACCTAACCCTAAACCTAACCCTAACCGATACTCTAACCCTAACCCGTACCCTAACACTAACCCTTACACTAACCCTAAACCTAACCCGTACCCTAACAATAAACGTAACCTGTACCCGTAACCAAACCCTAACCCTAACACGTACCCTAACCCTAACCCTAACCCGCACACTAAACCTAACCCTAACCCTAGACCTAACACGTAAACTAAACCTATCCCGTACCTAAACCTTAACCCTATCCCGTACCGTAACCGTAACACTAACCCTAACCCTAACCCTAACATTAACCATAACCCTAACCCGTACACTAACCCTAACACGAACCCTAACCCGTACCCTAATCCTACCCGTAGCCTAACCATAACTCTAACCCTAAACCCTAACCCTAACCCTAACCCTTACCCTAACCTGTACCCAAACAGTAAACCTAACCCGGACAATAACACTAACCCAAACCCGTATTCTAACCCTAACCCTAACCCTAACCCTAACCCGCACCTTAAACTTAACCCTAACCCTAAACCAAACCATAACCCTTAACCGTAACCTAAACCTAACCCATACCATAACCCTAAACCTAACCTTAACCATAAGCTTAACCTGTAACCTAACCCTAAACTAACCCATACCCTGACCCCAACCCTAAACCTAACCCCTACTCTAACACTAACCCTAACAATAACCCTGACCCTAAACCTAACCCTAACCCGTACCCTAACCCTAACCCGTAACCTAAACCTAAACCTAACCCTAAAGTTAACCCGTTCGCTAACCCTATCCCGTACCCTGAACCTAACCCTAAACCGTATCCTAACCCTAAATCTAACCCTAAGCCTAACCCGTACATTAACCCTAACCCTAACCCTAAAACTAACCATACCCCGTACTTTAACCCTAACCCTAACCCTAAACCTAACCCGTACCCTAACCCTAACCCATAACCTAAACATAACCCTAACCCTAAACTTAACCGGTACGCTAACCCTATCCCATACCCTGAACCTAACCCTAACCCGTATCCTAAACCTAAACCTAACCCTAAGCCTAACCTGTACATTACCCCTAAACCTAACCCTAACACTCACGCTACCCCGTAATTTAACCCTAACCCTAACCCTAACCCTAACCCTAACCCTAAACCTAACCCTAACCCGTACCCTATCCCTAACACGTACCCTAACCCTAACCCTAAACCTAACCCGCACACTAAACCTAACACTAACCCTAGACTTAACACGTACACTAACCCTATCCCGTACCGTAACCTTAACCCTAACCCGGACCATAACCCTAACACTAACCCTAACCCTAACCATAAACCTCACCCTAACCCGTACACTAACCCTAACCCGAACCCTAAACTTAACACTAACCCGTACCCTAACCCTACCCGTACCATAACCCTAACTCTAACCCTAACCCCTAACCCTAACCCTAACCCTTAACCGAACCCGTACCAAACGGTAACCTAACCCGTACCCTAACACTAACCCAAACCCGTATTCTAACCCTAAACGTAACCCTAACCCGCACCCTAAAATTAACCCTAACCCTAACCCAAACCATAACCCTTAACCGTAACCTAACCCTAACCCATACCTTAACCCTAACACTAACCTTAACCTTATCCCTAACCCGTACCCTAACCCTAAAACTAAAATGTACCCTAAACCTAAACGTAACCCTAACCCATACCCTAACACTAACCCTAATCCTAACCCTGACCCTAAACCTAACCCTAACCCTACAATAACCCTAACCCTAATCCAAACACGCACCCTAAACCTAACTCTAACCCATACCCTAACCCTAACCCGTACCCAAAACCTAACCCTAACCCTTGACCTAACCCTTACCCAACCCTATCCCGTAACCTATCCCTAACAATAACCCGTACCCAAACCCTAACAATAACCCTAACCCATAACCTAGCACTAACCCTAACCCTAACCCTAACCTCCACCCTAAACCTAAACCTAACGCTAACCCTAACCATAACCCTTACCCGTACCCTAACCCTAACCCATACCCTAACCCTAACCATAACCTTAACCGTAACCCTGACACGTACCCTAACTCTAAAACTAACCTGTACACTAACCCCAAACCTAACCCTAACCCGTACCATAACCCTATCCCTAACCCTAACCCTGACCCTAAACCTAACCCTAACCCATACCCTAACCCTAACCCTAACTGTAAATCTAACCCGCACCTAAACCTAACCCTAAACCGTTCCCTAACCCTAACCCGTCACCTTAACCTAACCCTAACCCTAAACTTAACCCGTACACTAACCCTATCCCCTATCCTAAACCTAACCCTAACCCGTACCCTAACCCTAACCCTAACCCTAACCCTATCCGAACACTAACCCTAACCCTAACCCTAACATTAAACCTAACCTGTACTCTAACTCTAACCCTAACCCTAAACCTAACCCTAACCCGTACTCTAAACCTAACATGTACTCTAACACTAACCCTAACCCTAACACTAACCGTAACCCGTACTCTAACCCTAAACCTAACCCTAACTCTAACCCTAACCCGTACTATAACGCTAACCCTAACCCTAACCCTAACCCTAACCATAACCCTAACCCATACAGTAACCCTAACCGGTACCCTAACCCTAACCCTAAACCTAACCCTGACCTAACCCTAACTCATACCCTAACTCTAAACCGTACCCTAACCCTAACCCTAAACCTAACCCGTACCCTAACCCTAAACGTAACGCTAACCCGTAACCAAACCCTAACCCTAACACGTATCCTAACCCTAACCCTAATCCACACACTAAACCTAAACCTAACCCTAGACCTAACACGGACACTAACCCTATCCCATACCCCAACCTTAACACTAACCCGTATCGTAACCCTAACACTAACCCTAACCCTAAACCTAACCCTAAACCGTACACTAACCCTACCCCAAACAATAACCGTAACCCTAACCAGTACCCTAACCCTACCCGTAGCCTAACCCTATCTATAACTCTAAAACCTAACCCTAAACCTAACCCTTTCCTAACCCGTACCCAAACGGTAAACCTAACCCGTACCCTAACACTATCCCAAACCCGTACTCTAACCCTAACCCTAACCCTAAACCTAACCCTAACACGCACCCTAAACTTAACACGAACCCTAACCGAAACCATAACCCTTAACCTTAACCTAACCCATACCCATAACCTAACCCTAACCCTAACCTTAACCATAACCCTAAACTGTACCCTAACCCTAAAACTAAACCGTACCCTAACCCCAAACCTGACACTAACGTGTACCCTAACAATAACACTAACCCTAACCCTGACCCAAAATCTAACCCTAAACCTTACACTAATCCTAACCCTAACCCTAACCCGCACCCTAAACCTAACCCTAACCCGTACCCTAACCCTAACCCGTAACCTTAACCTAACCCTAACCCTAAACTTAACCCATACGCTAACCCTATCCCGTACCCTGAACCTAACCCTAACCCGCATCCTAACCCTAAACCTAAACCTAAGCCTAAACCGTATATTAACCCTAACCCTAACTCTAAAACTAACCCTACCCCGTACTCTAAACCTAACCCTAACCCTAAACCTAACCCTAGCCCGTACACTAACCCTAACCCTAAACCGTACTCTAACCCTAACCCTAACCCTAACCCTAACCATACTCTTACCATAACCCTAACCCTCACCCTAAACCTAACCTGTATTGTAACCCTAACCCATACCATAACACTAACCCAAATTGTAACCCGTACAACCCGTACCCTAACATTAAACCTAAATTGTACCCTAACCCTAACCCTAACCCTGACCATAACCCTAACCGTAACCCGAACCCTAAACCTAACCCGTACTCTAACCCTAATACTAACCCTAACCTGCACCCTAACCTAACCCTAAACCTAACCCTAACTCGTACCCTATCCCTAACTCTAATCCTACACTAACCTTAACCCTAACCCGTACCCTAAGCTTAACCCATACCCTAACATTAACCCTAAACCTAACCCTATCCCTAAATCGTACACTAAACCTAACCCTAGCCCTTGACCTAACCAGTACCCAACCCTATCCAGTAACCTATCCCTAACCCTAAACTGTACCGAAACCCTAACAGTAACCCTACCCATAACCTGGCACTAACCCTAACCCAAACCCTAACCCGTACCCTAAACCTAAACCTAACCCTAACACTAACCATAACACTTACCCGTACCCTAAACTTAACCCATACCCTAACCCTAAACCTAACCTTAACCGTAACCCTGAACCATACCCTAACCCTAAAACTAACCCATACCCTAACCCCAAACCTAACCCTAACCCGTACCATAACCCTATCCCTAACCCTAACCCTGACCCTAAACCTAACCCTAACCCAAACCCTAACCCTAACCCTAAACCTAACCCGCACCTAAACCTAACCCTAACCCGTTCCCTAACCCTAACCCGTAACCTTAACCTAACCCTAACCCTAAACTTAACCGAACCATAACCCGTACAGTAACCCTAAACCGTACCCTAACCCTAACCCTAACCCTAACCCTGACCTAACCCTAACCGTAAGCCATACCCTAACCCTAAACCATACCCTCACTCTAACCCTAAACCTAACCCGTACCCTAACCCTAAACGTAACGCTAACCCGTACCCAAAACCTAACCCAAACACATACCCTAACCCTAACCCTAACCCGCACACTAAACCTAAACCTAACCCTAGACCTAACACGTACACTAACCCTATCCCATACCCCAACCTTAACCCTAACCCGTATCATAACCCTAACACTAACCCTAACCCTAAACCTAAACCTTAACCGTACACTAACCCTAAACCGAACACTAACCCAAACCCTAACACATACCCTAACTCTACCCATAGCATAATCCTAACTCTAACACTAACCCCTAACCCTAAGCCTAACCCTTACCATAACCCGTACCCAAACGGTAAACCTAACCCGTACACTAACACTAACCCAAACCCGTGTTCTAACCATAACCCTAAACCAAAACCTAACCCTAATCCGCACCCTACACTTAACTCGAACCCTAACCCAAACCAAACCCTTAACCCTAACCTAATGCTAACGCATACCCTAACCCTAACCCTAACCTAACCATAACCCTAACCCGTACCCTAACCCTAAAAATAACCCCTACCCTAACCCCAACCCTAACCCTAACCCGTACCCTAACTCTAACCGTAACCCTAACCCTGACCCTAAACCTAACGCTAACCCTTACACTAATCCTAACCCTAACGCTAACCCGCACCCTAACCCTAACCCTAACCCGTACCCTAACCCTAACCCATACCCTAAACCTAACCCTAACCCGTATCCTAACCCTAAACCTAACCCTAAGCCTAACCCGTATATTAACCCTAAACCTAACACTAAACCTACCCCGTACTCTAACCCTAACCCTAACCCGTACCCTTACCCTGACCCTAACCCTAACCCTAACCCGTACCCTAAACCTAACCCATACCGTAACCCTAAACCTAAAACTAAACCTACCTTAACCGTAACCTTGACCCGTACCCTAACCCTAAAACTAACCTGTACCCTAACCCCAAACCTAACCCTAACCCATACCATAACCCTATCCCTAACCCTAACCCTGACCCTAAACCTAACCCTAACCCAAACTCTAACCCTAACCCTAACCCTAACCCGCACCTAAACCAAACCCTAACCCGTTCCCTAACCCTAACCCGTAACCTAAACCTAACCCTAACCCTAAATATAACCCGTACGCTAATCCAATCCCGTATCCTAAACCTAACCCTAACCTGTACCCTAAACCTAACCATAACCCTATCCCTATCCGTACACTAACCCTAACCCTAAACCTAACACTCACACTAACCCTAACCCGTACTCTAACCCTAACCCTAACACTAAACCTAACACTAACACTAACCCTAACCCATACTCTAACCTTAACTCTAACCCTAACACTAACCCTACCCGTACTTGAAACCTAACCTTAACCCTAACCCTAAACCTAACCCGTGCCCTAACCCTAAACCTAACCCTTTCCCTAAACCTAACACTAAACTTAACGCGTACTCTAACCCTAACCCTAACCCTAAACCTAACGGTACTCTAACCCTAACCCTAAGCCTCATCCTAACCCTAACCCATACTGTATCACTAACCCGTAACATAACCCTAACCCTAACCCGTACCCTAACCCTAACCCTAACTCGGACACTAACCCTAAACCTGACCCTAACCCTAACCCCTACCCTAACCTAAACCGTATCCTAAACCTAACCCTAACCCTAACCCGTACCCTAAACCTAACCCTAACCCGAACTCATACCCTAACCCTAACACTAACACTGACCTTAACCCTAACACTTACCCGTACCCTAAACCTAGCCCATACCCTAAACCTAAACCTAATCCTAACCCTAACCCTAACCCATACCCTAAACCTAACCCTAACTCTTGACCTAACCCGTACCCAACCTTATCTCGTACCCTAAACCTAACCCTAACCCTAACCGCACATAAACCTAAGCCTAACCCGTACCCTACCCCAACCCGTAACCTAAACTTAACCCTAACCCTAAACTTAACGTGAACACTAACCCTATCACGTACCCTAAACCTAACCCTAACCCGTACCCTAACTCTAACCCTAACCCTAACCCTAACCCTATCCGTACACTAAACCTAACCGTCACACTAACACTAAATCTAACCTTTACTCTAAAACTAACCCTAACCCTAAACCTAACACTAACCTGTACCCTAACCCTAAAACTAACCCGTACCTTAACACTAACCCTAACCCTAACCCTTACACTACCCTTAACCCTAACCCTAACCCACACCCTAAACCTAAGCCTAAACCGTACCCACAACCTAACCCTAACCTGTAACCTAAACCTAACCCTAACCTTAAACTTAACCCTATCCCGTACCCTAAACCTAACCCTAACTCTTATCCTAACCCTAAACCTAACCTTAACCCTAACCCGTACCCTACCCTAACCCTAACCCTTGACCTAACCCGTACCCAACCCTATCTCATACCCTAAACCTAACCCTAACCATACCCAAACCCTAACAGAAACCCTAACCCATACCCTAGTGCTAACCCTAACTCTAACCCTAAGCCTAACCCGCACCCTAAACCTAAACGTAACCCTAACCCTAAACATAACCCTTAACCGTACCCTAACCCTAACCCATACCCTAACACTAAACCTAACTTTAACCGTAACCCTAACCCGTCCTCTAAACCTAAAACTAACCCATACCCTAACCCCAACCCTAACCCTAAACCGTACAATGACCCTATCCCTAACCCTAACCCTGACCCTAAACCTAACCCTAACCCGTACCCTAACCCTAAACCTAACACGTACCTTAACCCTAACCCTAACACTAACCCTAATCCTAAGCCACACACTAAACCTAACCCTAACCCTAGATCTAACACGTACAATAAACCTATCCCGTATTGTAACTTCAACCCTAACCCTTACCGTAACCCTAACACTAATCCTAACTCTAAACCTAACCCTAAACCTAACCCTAAACCGTACACTAAACATAACCCGAACCCTAACCCTAACCCTAACCCGTACCCTAACCCTACCCGTAGCCTCACACTAAACCTACCCCTAACCCATAACCCTAACCCTAACCCTTACCCTAACTGGTACCCAAACGGTAAACCTAACCCGTAACCTAAAACTAACCCAAACCCGTACTCTAAGCCTAACCCTAACCCGTACCCATACCCTAAACCTAACCCTAACCCTGAACCTAACCCTAACCCTCACCCGTTCTCTAAGCATAACCTATACCCTAACCCTAACCCTAAACTAACCCTAACCCTAACCCATACCCAAACTCTAACAGTACCCCTAACCCATACCCTAGCGCTAACCCTAACCCTAACCCTAACCCTAAACCTAACCCACAACCTAAACCTAAACCTAACCCTAACCCTAACCATAACCCTTACCCGTACCCTAAACCTAACCCATACCCTAACCGTAACCCTAACCTTAAACGTAACCCTGACCCGTACCCTAACCCTAAAATTCACACGTACCCTAACTCCAACCCAAACCCTAACCCGTCCCATAACCCTATCCCTAACACTAACCCTGACCCTAATACTAAACCTAACCCTAACCCTAACCCTAAACCTAACCCTACCCCTCACCTAAACCTAACCCTAACACTTACCTAGCCCTAACCTGTAAACTAAACCTAACCCTAACCCTAAACTTAACCCATATGCTAACCCTATCCCGTACCCTAAACCTAACCAAAACCCGTACCCTAACCCTAGCCCTAACCCTAACATGATCCGTACACTAACCATAACCCTAACCCTAACACTAACCCTAACCTGATCTCTAACCCTAACCCTAACCCTAAACCTAAACCTAACCCGTACTTTAACCCTAACCCTTACTCTAACACTAACCCTAACCCTAACGCTAAACCTAACCCGTAATCTAACCCTATCCCGTAGCCTAACCCTAACTCTAACCCTAACCCCTAACGCTAAACCTAACCCTAAACTTTACCGTAACCCGTACCCAAACGGTAAACCTAACCCGTACCCTAACACTAACCCAAACCCGTACTCTAACCCTAAACCTAACCCTAACCCTAACTCATACCCTAACCCTAACCCTAACCTGACTCTAAACCGTACCCTAACCCGTACCCTAACCCTAACCCTAAACCTAAACCTAACCATAACCCTGACCCTAACCCGTACCCTAACCCTAAACCGTACCCTAAACCTAACCCTAAACCTAACCCGTACCCTAAGCTAAACGTAACCTAAACCGTACCCAACCCCTAACCCTAACACGTACCCTAACCCTAACCCTAACCCGCACACTAAACCTAACCCTAACCCTAGACCTAACATGTACACTAACCCTATCCCATACCCTAAACTTAACCCTAACCCATACCGTAACCCTAAAACTAACCCTAACCCTAACCCTAAGCCTAACTCTAACCCTAACCCGTACACTAACCCTAAACCGAACCCTAACCCTAACCCTAACCCGTACCCTAACCCTACCCGCAGCCTAACCCTAACTCTAACACTAAACCTAACCCTAACCCTTACCCTAACCCATAACCAAACGGTAAACCTAACCCGTACCCTAACACTAACCCAAACCCGTACTCTAACCCTAATCCTAACCCTAACCCTAACCCGCACCCTAAACTTAACACTAACCCTAACCCAAACCATAACCCTTAACCGTAACCTAACCCTAACCCATACCCTAACCCTAACCCTAACCTTAACCGTAACCCTAACCTGTACCCTAACCTTAAAACTAACCCGTACCCTAACCCCAAACCTAAATCTAACCCGTACCCTAACACTAACACTAACCCTAACCCTGACCCTAAACCTAACCCTAAACCCTTACACTAATCCTAACCCTAAACCTAACCCGCACCCTATCACTAACCCGTAACCTAAACCTAACCCTAAACCTAAACTTAACCCGTACGCTAACCCTATCCCGTACCCTAAACCTAACCCTAACCCGTACACTAACCCTAACCCTAACCCTAACCCTAACCCTAACCCTAACCCTAACCTTAACCGTAACCCTAACCTGTACCCTAACCTTAAAACTAACCCGTACCCTAACCCCAAACCTAAATCTAACCCGTACCCTAACACTAACACTAACCCTAACCCTGACCCTAAACCTAACCCTAAACCCTTACACTAATCCTAACCCTAAACCTAACCCGCACCCTATCACTAACCCGTAACCTAAACCTAACCCTAAACCTAAACTTAACCCGTACGCTAACCCTATCCCGTACCCTAAACCTAACCCTAACCCGTACACTAACCCTAACCCTAACCCTAACCCTAACCCTAACCCTAACCCTAACATTAACCCTACCCCGTACTCTAACCCTAACCCTAAACCTAACCCATACCCGTACCCTAACCCTAACCCTAACCCTAACCCTAACGCTAACACTAACCCTAACCCGTATTCTAAACCTAACCCTTACCCTAACCCTAACCCTAACCGTACTCTAACCCTTACCCTAACCCTCACCCTAACCCTAACCCGTAATGTAACCCTAACCCGTACATAACCCTAACCCTATCCGTACCCTAACCGTAAACCTAACACTGACTCTAACCCTAACCTTAACCCGTAACCTAAACCTAAACCATACCCTAACCCTAACCCTAAACATAACCCGTACCCTAAACCTAATCATAACCCTAACTCGTACCCTAACCCTAACCCTAACCCGGACCCTAACCCTAACCCTAACCCGTACTCTAAGCCTAACCCATACCCTAACCCTAACCCTAAACCTAACCCTAACCCTAACCCGTACCCTAAACCTAACCCTAACCCTTGACCTACCCGTACCCAACCTATCCCGTACCCTATCCCTAACCCTAACCCGTAACCAAACTCTAACAGCACCCCTAAACCATACCTTAGCGCTAACCCTAACCCTAACCCTAACCCTAAACCTAACCCACACCCTAAACCTAAACCTAACCCTAACCCTAACCATAACCCTTACCGTAACCTAACCCTAACCCATACCCTAACCGTAACCCTAACCTTAAACGTAACCCTGACCCGTACCCTAACCCTAAAACTAATCCGTACCCTAACTCCAACCCATACCCTAACCCGTCCCATAACCCTATCCCTAACGCTAACCCTGACCCTAAACCTAAACCTAACCCGTACCGTAACCCTAACCCTAACCCTAACCCTAACCCTCTTCTAAACCTTACCCTAACACTTACCTAACCCTAAACCGTAACCTAAAACTAACCCTAACCCTAAACTTAACCCGTACGCTAAACCTATCCCGTACCCTAAACCTAACACTAACCCGTACCCTACCCTAGCCCTAACCCTAACATGATCCGTACACTAACCATAACCCTAAACCTAACACTAACCCTAACCTGTACTCTAACCCTAACCCTAACCCTAAACCTAACCCTAACCAATACTCTAACGCTAACCCTTACTCTAACACTAACCCTAACCCTAACACTAACCCTAACCCGTACTCTAACCTTATCCCGTAGCCTAACCCTAACTCTAACACTAACCCCTAACCCTAAACCTAACCCTAAACCTTACCCTAACCCGTACCCAAATGGTAAACCTAACCCGTACCCTAACACTAAACCAAACCCGTATTCTAACCCTAACCCTAACCCTAACCGTAACTCGTACCCCAACCCTAACCCTACCCTGACCCTAAACCTAACCCTAACCCGTACCCTAACCCTAATCCTAACCCTAAACCTAACCATAACCCTGACCCTAACCCGTACCCAAAACCTAAACCGTACCCTAAACCTAACCCTAAACCTAACCCGTTCCCTAACCTAAACGTAACATAACCCGTACCCAACCCCTAAGCCTAACACATACCCTAACCCTAACCCGCACACTAAACCGAACCCTAAAGCTAGACCTAACACGTACACTAACCCTATCCCGTACCCTAACCTTAACCCTAACCCGTACCGTAACCCCAACAAAACCCTAAGCCTAACTCTAAGCCTAACCCGTACACTAACCCTAACCCGAACCCTAACCCGAACCCTAACCCGTACCCTAACCCTACCCGTAGCCTAACCCTAACACTAATCCTAACCCTAACCCTAACCCTTACTCTAACCCATACCCAAACGGTAAACCTAACTCGTACCCTAACACTAACCCAAACCCGTACTCTAACCCTAACCCTAACCCTAACCTGCACCCTAAACTTAACACTAACCCTAACCCTAACCATAACCCTTAACCGTAACCTAACCCTAACCCATACCCTAACCCTAACCCTAACCTTAAAACTAACCCGTACCCTAACCCCAACCCTAAATCTAACCCGTACGTACCCTAACACTAACACTAACCCTAAACCTGACCCTAAACCTAACCCTAACCCTTACACAAATCCTAACCCTAACCCTAACCCTAACCCGTAACCTAAACCTAACCCTAAACCTAAACATAACCCGTACGCTAACCCTTTCCCGTACCCTAAACCTAACCCTAACCCGTACACTAACCCTAAACCTAACCCTAAGCCTAACCTGTACATTACACCTAACACTAACCCTAACATTAACCCTACCCCGTACTCTAACCCTAACCCTAAACCTAACCCGTACCCTAACCCTAACCCTAACCCTAACCCTAACCCTAACACTAACCCTAAACCGTACTCTAAACCTAACCCTAAACCTAACACTAACCCTAACCGTACTCTAACCCTAACCCTAACCCTCACCCTAACCCTAACCCGTACTGTAACCCTATCCCGTACCATAACCCTAACCCTATATTGTACCCTAACCCTAACCCTAACTCGTACCCTAACCCTAAACCTAACCCTGACTCTAACCCTAAACTTAACCCGTACCCTAAACCTAAACCATACCCTAACTCTAACCCTAAACATAACCCGTACCCTAAACCTAATCCTAACCCTATTTCATACCCTAACCCTAACCCTAAACCGGACCCTACCCTAACCCTAACCCGTACTCTAAGCCTAACCGATACCCTAACACTAACCCTAAACCTAACCCTAACCCTAACCCGTACCCTAACCCTAACCTTAACCCTAACTCTAACCCGTACCCTAACCCTAATCCTAACCCTTTTCCTAACCCTAACACTAAGCCTAAAACATATTCTAACCCTAACCCTCACCCTAACCCTTACCCTAACCATACTCTAACCCTAACCTTAACCCTCACCCTAATCCTAACCCGTACTGTAACCCTAACCCATACCATAACACTAAACCTAACCCATACCCTAACCCTAACCGTAACTCGTACCCTACCCCTAACCCTGACCCTAACACTAACCCTAAACCATACCCTAAATGTAAGCCTAACCCTAACTCGTACCCTAACCCTAACCCTAACCCTGACCCTAACCCATACCCTAAACCATACCTAAACCTAACCCATACCCTAACCCTAACCCTGAAACTAACCCTACCTTAACCGTAATCCTGACCCGTACCCTAACCCTAAAACTAACCTGTACCCTAACCCCAAACCAAACTCTAACCCATACCATTACCCTATCCCTAACCCTAACCCTAACCCTAAACCTAACCCTAGCACAAACTCTAACCCTAACCCTAACCCTAACCCTAACCCTAACCCGCACCTAAACCTAACCCTAACCCGTTCCCTAACCCTAACCCATAACCTAAACCTAACCCTAAACCTAAACATAACCCGTACGCTAATCCTATCCCGTATCTTAAACCTAACCCTAACCTGTACCCTAACCCTAACCCTATCCCTATCCGTACACTAACCCTAACCCTAACCCTAACACTAACACTAACCCTAACCCGTACTCTAACCCTAAACCTAACACTAAACCTAACCCTAACACTAACCCTAACCCGTACTATAACCCTAACCCTAACCCTAACACTAACCCTACCCCGTACTTGAACCCTAACCCTAACCCTAACCCGTGCCCTAACCCATGATCTAACCCTAAACCTAACCCTTTCCCTAAACCTAACACTAACCCTAACGCGTACTCTAACCCTAAGCCTCAACCTAAGACTAACCCATACTGTATCCCTAACCCGTAACATAACCCTAACCCTAACCCATACCCTAACCCTAACCCTAACTCGGACACTAACCGTAAACCTGACCCTAACCCTAACCCGTACCCTAACCTAAACCGTATCCTAAACCTAACCCTAAACCTAACCCGTACCCTAAACCTAACCCTAAACCTAACTCATACCCTAACCCTAACACTGACACTGACCCTAACGCTAACCCTAACCCGTACCCTAAACCTAACCCATACCCTAACCCTAACCCTAATCCTAACCCTAACCCTAACCCTAACACTAACCCGGCACATAAACCTAAGCCTAACCCGTACCCTACCCCAACCCGTAACCTAACTTAACCCTAACCCTAAACTTAACGCGAACACTAACCCTATCCCATATCCTAAAACTAACCCTAACCCGTACTCTAACCCTAACCCTAACCCTATCCGTACACTAACGTAACCCTAACACTAACACTAAACCTAACCTGTACTCTAAACCTAACCCTAACCCTAACCTAACACTAACCCGTACCCTAATCCTAAAACTAACCCGTACGCTAACACTAACCCTAACCCTAACCCTGACCCTAAAACTAACCCTAACCCTTTCACTACCCCTAACCCTAACCCTAAACCTAACCCTAACCCATACTCTAAACCTAACCCGTACTCTAACACTAACCCTAACCCTAACACTAACCCTAACCCGTACTCTAACCCTAAACCTAACCCTAACTCTAACCCTACCCCGTACTAAAACGCTAACCCTAACCCTAACCATAACCATAACCCGTACAGCAACCCTAAAGCGTACCGTAACCTTAACCCTAACCCTAACCCTGACCTAACCCTAACCCTAACCCGTACCCTAACCCTAAACTGTACCCCACCCTAACCCTAAACATAACCCATACCCTAACCCTAAACGTAATGCTAACCTGTACCCAAACCCTAACGCTAACACGTACCCTAACCCTAACCCTAACACGCACACTAACCTTATCCCACATCCTAACCCGTTTCGTAACCCTAACACTAACCCTAACCCTAACCCTAAACCTAAACCGTACACTAACCCTACCCTGAACTCTAACCCTAACCCTAACCCGTAACATAACCCTAACCCTAACACGTACCCTACCTTAACCCTAACTCGTACCCTAACCCTAACCCTGACCCTAACCCTAACCGTATCCTAAACCTAAACCGTAACCTAAACCTAAACGTAACCCTAAACCTAACCCATACACTAAACCTAACCTTAACCCTAACTCATACCCTAACCCTAACCCTAACCCTGACCCTAACCCTAACCCGAACCGGTACCCTAAACTTAACCCATACCCTAACCCTAACCCTAAACCTAACCCTAAACCTAACCCGTACCATAAACCGAAACCTAAACCTTGACCTAACCCGTACTCAACCCTATCTCATACCCTAAACCTAACCCAAACCCGTACCCAAACCCTAAAGTAACCCTACCTCATTCCCTAGCGCTAACCCTAATCCTAAACCTAAGCCTAACCCGCACCCTAAACCTAAATGTAACCTTAACCCTAACCATAACCCTTACCCGTACCCTAACCCTAACCCATAACCTAACACTAACCCTAACGTTATCCGTAACCCTAACCCGTACACTAACCCTAACCCGCACCTAAACCTAACCCTAACCCGTAACCTAACCCTAACCCGTAACCTAAACCTAACCCTAACCCTAAACTTAACTCGTACACTAACCCTATCCGGTACCCTAAACCTAACCCTAACCCGTAACCTAACCCTAACCCTAACCCTAACCCTAACCCTAACCCTAACCCTATCCATACACTAACACTAATCCTAACCCTAACACTAACCCTAACCCGTACTCTAAACCTAACCCTAACCCTAAACCTAACCCTAACCCGTACTCTAACCCTAACCCGTACCCTAACATTAACCCTTACCCTAACCCTAAACCTAACCCGTACCCTAACCCTAAACGTAACCCTAACCCTTACCCAAACGCTAACCCTAACACGTACCCTAAACCTAACCCTAACCTGCACACTAAACCTAACCCTAACCCTAGACCTAACACGTACACTAACCCTATCCCATACCGGAACCTTAACCCTACCCGTACTGTAACCCTAACACTAAACCTAACCCTAACCCTAACCCGAAAACTAACCCATACACTAACCCTAACCCGAACCCTAACCTTAAACCTAACCTGTACCCTAACACTCACCCATACCCTAACTCTAACCCTAAACTTAACCGTAACCCTGACCTGTACCCTAACCCTAAAACTAACCCGTACCCTAACACTAACCCAACTCTAACCCGTACCATAACCCTATCCCTAATGCTAACCCTGACTCTAAACCTAACCCTAACCCATACCCTAAACGTAACGCTAACGCTCAACTAAATCTAACCCTAACCCATACCCTAACCCTAACCCGTAACCTAAACATAACCCTAACCCTAAACTAAACCGTACGCTAACCCTAGCCCGTACCCTAAACCTAACCCTAACCCGTACCCTAACCCTAACCCTAATCGTACACTATACCTAACCCTAACCCTAACCCGTACGCTAACACTAATCCTAACCCTAACCCTGACCCTAACCTAACCCTAACCCTTAAACTAACCCTAAACCTAACCCTAACCCGCACCCTAAACATAACCCTAACCCGTACCCTAACCCTAACCTGTGACCTAAACCTAATCCTAACCCTAAACTTAACCAGTACGCTGAACCTATCCCGTACCCTAAACCTAACCCTAACTCTTATCCTAAACCTAAACCTAACCCTAAGCCTAACCCGTACATTAACCCTAATCCTAACCCTAACACTAACCCTACCCCGTTCTCGAAACCTAACACTAACCATAACCCTAACCCTAACCTTACCCTAACACTAACCCTAACCCGTAGTCTAATCCGAACCCTAACCCTCACCGTAACACTAACCTGTACTGTAACCCTAATCCGTACCATAAACCTAACCCTAACCTGTACCCTAAACCTAACTCTAACTCGTAAACTAACCCTAAACCTAAACCTGACCATAACCCTAACCCTAACCCGTACCCTAAAACTAACCCCAAACCTGACCCTAACCCTAAACCTAACCCGTACCCTAAACCTATCCAGTACCCTAACCCTAACTCTAAACCTAACCCGTACTATAACCCAAACCCTAACCCTAACCCTAACCCTAATACTAACCCGTACTCTAACCCTATCCCGTAGCCTAACCCTAACTCTAACCCTAACCCCTAAGCCTATCCCTTACCCTAAACAGTACCCAATCGGTAAACCTAACCCGTAGCCTAACACTAACCCAAACCCGTACTTTAACCCTAACCCTAACCCTAACCCTACCCCTAACGCTAAATGCACCCTAAAATTAACCCTAACCCTAAGCCTAACCATAAACCTTAACCGTACCCTAAATCTAACCCACACCCTAACCCTAACCCTAACTTTAACGGTAACCCTAACCTGTACCCTAACCCTAAAACTAACCCGTACCCTAACCCCAACCCTAACCTTAACCCGTACCAAAACCCTATCTCTAACACTAACCCTCACCTAAAGCTAAACTTTACCCGTACCCTAACCTTAACCCTAACCCTAACCCGCACCTAAACATAACCCTAACCCGTACCCTAACCCTAATCCATAACCTAACCTAAACATAACCCTAACCCGTACCCTAACCCTAATCCATAACCTAACCTAAACCTAACCCTAACCCTAAACTTAAATCGTACGCTAACCCTATCTCGTACCCTAAACCTAACCCTAACCCATACCCTAACCCTAACCCTAACCCTATCCGTACACTAACCCTAACCCTAAACCTAACACTAACACTAACCCTAACCCGTACTCTAACCCTAACCCTAACCCTAAAACTAACCCTAAACCGTACGCTAACCCTAACCCGTACCCTATCACTAACCCTAACCCTAACACTAACCCTAACCCGTACTCTAACCCTAAACCTAACCCTAACCCGGACGATAACCCTAACCCTATCCCTAACACTAACCCGTACAGTAAACCTAACCCGTACCCTAACGCTAACCCTAAACCATCCCTAAACCTAACCCGTACCCTAAACCTAACCCTATCCCTTGACCTAACCTGTACCCAAACCTATCCCGTAACCTAAACCTAAACCTAACCCGTACCCAAACCCTAACAGTCACCCTAACCCATACCCTAGTGCTAACCCTAACCCTAACCCTAACCTGCACCCTAAACTTTAACCTAACCCTAACCCTAACTATAATCCTTATCGTACCCTAACCCTTACCCATACCCTACCCTAACTGTAACCTTAACCGTAACCCTGACCAGTACACTAACCCTAATACTAATCCGTACCCTAACCCCAACCCTAACCCTAACCCGTACCCTAAACCTAACCCGTAACCTAAACCTAACCCTAACCCTAAACTTCACCCGTATGCTAATGCTATCCCGTACCCTAAACCTAAACTTAACCCGTACCCTAACCCTAACCGTAACCCTAACCCTATCTGTACACTAACCCTAACCCTAAACCTAAACCTAACACTAACCCTAAAACGTACTCCAACCCTAACCCTCACCCTAAACCTAACCCTAACACAAACTCTAACCCTAACCCATACCCTAACAGTAACCATAACCCTAACCCCAACCCGTAACCTAAACCTAACCCTAACCCTAAACTTAACCCGTACGCTAACCCAATCTCGTACCCTAAACCTAACCATAACCCGTACCCTAACCCTAACCCTAACCCTATCCGTACACTAACCCTAACCCTAACCCTAATACTAACATTAACCCTAACCCGTACTCTAACCATAAACTTAACCCTAACCCGGACTATAACCCTAACCCTAACCCTCACCCGCACCCTAACCCTAACCCGTACAATAAACCTAACCCGTACCCTAACCCTAACCCTAACACTTACCCTGACCCTAACCCTAACCCATACCATAAGCCTATCCCATACCCTAACCCTAACCCTCACCTATACCTAACCCTAAACCGTACCCTCACCCTAACCCGTACCCTAAACCTAAACCTAACCCTAACCCTATCCGTACACTAACCCTACCCTAAACCTAAACCTAACACTAACCCTAACCATAAACCTTCCCTGTACCCGAACCCTAACCCATACCCTCACCCTAACCCTAAACTTAACCGTAAACCTGACCCATATCCTAGCCCTAAAACTAACCCGTACCCTAACCCCAACCCTAAACCTAACCCGTACCCTAACCCTAACCCGTACCCTAACCCTAACCCTCACCTATACCTAACCCTAACACGTACCCTCACCCTAACCCGTAACCTAAACCTAACCCTAACCCTAACCCTATCCGTACACTACCCTACCCTAAACCTAAACCTAACACTAACCCTAAACCGTACTCTAAACCTAACCCTAACCCTAACCCTATTCGTACACTAACCCTAAACCTAACCCTAACACTAACACTAACCCTAACCCGTACTCTAACCCTAAACCTAACCCTAACCTGGACTATAAACTTAACCCTAACCCTAACCCTAAACCTAACCCTAAGCCGTACGGTAAACCTAACCCGTACCCTAAACCTAACACTAATACTAACCCTGACACTAACCCTAACCCTAACCTGTACCCTAAGTCTAACCCATACGCTAACCCTAACCCTAAACCATCCCTAACCCTAACCCGTACCCTAAACCTAACCCTATCCCTTGACCTAACCTGTACCCACCCTATCCTGTAACCTAACCCTAACCCTAACCCGTACCCAAAACCTAACAATGACCCTAACCCATACCCTAGCGCTAAGCCTAACCCTAAACCGAACCCTAACCTGCACCGTAACCTAAACCTAACCCTAACCCTAACCATAACCCTTACCCGTATCCTAAACCTAACCCATACCCTAACCCTAACCTTAACTTTAACCGTAACCCTGACCCGTACCCTAACCCTAAAACTAACCCGTACCCTAACCCCAATCCTAACCCTAACCCGTACCCTAACCCTAACCCTAACCCTAACCCTCAACTATACCTAACCCTAACCCATAACCTAACCCTAACCCTTAACCTAAACCTAACCCTAACCCTATACTAACCCGCACGCTAACTCTATCCCGTACTCTAAACCTGACCCTAACCCGTACCCTAACCCTAACCCTAACCCTATCTGTACACTAACCCTAACCCTAACCCTAAACCTAACACTAACCCTAAACTATACTCTAACCCTAAACCTAACTCTAAACCTAACCCTAACCTAAACTTTACCCCTAACCCGTACCCTAACAAAAAACCTAAGCCTAACACTAACCCTACCCGTACTCTAAACCTAAACCTAACCCTAACTCTAACCCTAACCCGTAGTATAACCCTAACCCTAACGCTAACCCTAACCCTAACCAGCACCTAAAATTAACCCTAACCAGTACCCTAACCCTAACCCATAACCTAAACATAACCCTAACCCTAAACTTAACCCGTACGCTAACCCTATCTCGTACCCTAAATCTAACCCTAACCCGTACCCTAACCCTAACCCTATCCGTACACTAACCCTAACCCTAACCCTAACCCTAACACTAACACTAACCCTAACCTCTACTCTTACCCTAAACCTAACCCGGACTATAACCCTACCCCTAACCCTAACCCTAACCCTAAACCTGACCCTGACCCTAACCCTAAACTGTACCCTAAGCCTAACCCATACCCTAACCCTAACCCTAAACCATCCCTAACCCTAACCTGTACCCTAAACCTAACCTTATCCCTTGACCTAACCCATACCCAAACCTACCCCATAACCTAACCCTATCCCTAACCCGTACCCAAACCCTAACAGTAACCCTAACCAATACCCTAGCACAAACCCTAACCCTAACCCTAACCCGCACCCAAAACCTAAACCTAACCCTAACCCTAACCATAACCCTTACCCGTACCCTAACCCTAACTCATAGTCTAACCGTAACCCTAACCTTAGCCATAACCCTGACCCGTAACCTAACCCTAAACTTAACCCGTACCCTAACCCCATCCCTAACCATAACCCGTACCCTAACCCTAACACTAACCCTAACCCTAACCCTACCCCTCACCTATACCTAACCCTTACCCGTAACCTAACCCTAACCCGTAACCTAAACCTAACGCTAAACCTAAACTTAACCCGTACGCTAACCCTATCCGTACCCTAAACCTAAAACTAACCCGTACCCTAACTATGACCCTAACCCTAACCCTATCCGTACACTAACCCTAATCCTAACCCTAAACCGAACACTAACCCTAAACCGTACTCTAACCCTAACCCTGAACCTAAACCTAACCCTAACCCGAACTCTAACCCTAACCCGTACCCTAACACTAACTCTATCCCTAACACTAACCCTAACCTGTATTCTAACCCTAAACCTAACCCTAACTCCAACCCTAACCCGTACTATAAACCTAACCCTATCCCTAACCCTAATGCTAACCCTAAACCGAACTCTAACCCTATCCTGTAGCCTAACCCTAACTCTACCCTAACCCCTAACCCTAACGCTATCCCTAACCCTTAACCTACACGTACCCAAATGGTAAACCTAACCCGTACCCTAACACTAACCCAAAACCATATTCTAACCCTAACCCTAACCCTAACCCTAAACCACACCCTAAACTTAACCTTAACCCTGACCATAACCATAACCCTTAACCGTACCCTAACCCTAACCCACACCCTAACCCTATCCTAACTTTAACTGTAACCCTAAACCGTACCCTAACCCTAAAACTAACCTGTACCCTAACCCCAACCCTATCCCTAACCCATACCCTAACACTAACCCTAAACCTAACCCTGACCCTAAACCTAACCCTAGGGATCCCTGGGTGGCGCAGCAGTTTAGTGCCTGCTTTCGGCCCAGGACACGATCCTGGAGACCCGGGATAGAATCCCACGTCGGGCTCCCGGTGCATGGAGCCTGTTTCTCCCTCTGCCTATGTCTCTGCTTCTCTCTCTAGCTCTCTCTCTGTGTGATTATCGTAAATAAATAAAAATTTTAAAAAAATAAAAAATAAAAAATAAACCTAACCCTAACCCGTACACTAAACCTAACCCTAACCCTAACCCTTAACCATAACCCTAAACTGTACCCTAACCCCATAATTAACCCGTACCCTAACCCCAACCCTAACACTAACCCGTACTCTAACACTAACCCTAACCCTAACCCTGACCCTAAACCTAACCCTAACCCTTACAATAAACCTAACCCTAACCCTAACCCGGACCCTAAACCTAACCCTAACCCGTACCCAAACCCAAACCCGTAACCTAAACCTAACCCTAATCCTAAAGTTAACCTGTACGCTAACCCTATCCCGTACCCTGAACCTAACCCTAAACCATATCCTGACCCTAAATCTAACCCTAAGTCTAACCCACATTAACCCTAACCCTAACCCTAACCCTAAACTGTACCCTAAACCTAACTCATACCCTAACCCTAACCCTAAACCTAACCCTAACCCTAACCAGTACCCTAAACCTAACACTAACCCCTGTCCTAACCCGTACCCAACCCTATCCCGTACCCTAACCCTAACCCTAACGCATACCCACCCTAACAGTAACCCTAACCCATACCTTAGGGCTAACCCCAACCCTAACTCTAAGCCTAAACCGCACCCTAACCCTAAACCTAACCCCAACCCTAATCATAACCATAACCCGTACCCTAACCCATACCCTAACACTAATCCTAACCTTAACCGTAACCCTAACCCATACCCTAACCCTAAAACTAACCCGTACCCTAACCCCAACCCTAAACCTAACCTGTACCATAACCATATCCCTAACCCTGACCCTAAACCTAACCATAACCTGTACACTAACCCTAACCCGCACCTAAACCTAACCCTAACCCGTACCCTAACCCTAAACCATAACCTAAACCTAACCCTAACGCTAAACTTTAGGCGTACACTAACCCTATCCCGTACCCTAAACCTAACCCTAACTCTAACCCTATCCGTACACTAACCCTAACCCTAACCCTAACACTAACCCTAACCGGTACTCTAACCCTAAACCTAACCCTAACCCGTACTCTAACCCTAACACGTACCCTAACACTAACCCTTACCCTAACCCTAAACCTAACCCGTACCCTAACCCTAAACGTAACCCGTACCCGTACCCAAACCCTAACCCTAACACTTACCCTAATCCTAACCCTAAGCGTAACCCGCACACTAAACATAACCCTAACCCTAGACCTACAACGTAAACTAAACCTATCCCGTACTGAAACCTTAACCCTAACCCGTACCGTAACCCTAACACTAACCCTAACCCTAACCCTAACATTACCCTAATCCTAACCCGTACACTAACCCTAAAACGAACCCTAACCCTAACCCGTACCCGTACCCTAACGCTACCTGTAGCCTAACCAAACTCTAACCCTAACCCCTAACCCTAACCCTAACCCTTAACCTAACCCATACCCAAACGGTAAACCTAACCCGCACCCTAACACTAACCCAAACCCGTACCTTAACCCTAACCCTAACCCTAACCCGCACCTTAAACTTAACCTAACCCTAACACAAACCATTACCCTTAACCATAACCTAAAAGTAACCCATACCCTAACCCTAAACCTAACTTTAACCCTAACCCTAACCCTGACCCTAAACCTAACCCTAACCCGTACCCCAACCCGAAACCGTAACCTAAACCTAACCCTAACCCTAAAGCTAACACTAACCCTACCCCGTACTCTAACCCTAACCCTAACCCTGACCCTAAACCTAACCCTAACCCGTACCCTAACCCTAACCTGTAACCTAAACATACCCTAAACCTAAACTTAACCCGTACGCTAACCCTATCCCATACCCTGAACCTAACCGTAACCCGAATCCTAACCCAAAAGCTAACTCTAAGCCTAACCCGTACATTAACCCTAACCCTAAACCTAACACTAAACCTACCCCGTACTTTAACCCTAAACCTAACCTTAACCCTAAACTTAAACCTAACCCGTACCCTATCACTAACACGTACCCTAACCCTAACCTTAACCCTAACCCGCACACTAAACCTAACACTAACCAGAGACCTAACACGTACACTAACCCTATCCCGTAACATAACCTTAACCTTAAACCGTACCGTAACCCTAACACTAACCCTAACCCTAACCCTAAACCTAACCCTTACCCGAACACTAAACCTAACCCGAACCCGAACCCTAAACCTAACCCTAACCCGTACCCAAACGCTACCCGTATCCTAACCCTAACTCTAACCCTAACCCCTAACCCTAACCCTAACCCTAACCCTTAACCTAAACCGTACCAAACGGTTACCTACCCCGTACCCTAACACTAACCCAAAGCCGTACTCTAACCCTAACCCTAACCCTAACCCGCACCCTAAACTTAACCCTAAACCTACCCCAAACCATAACCCTTAACCGTAACCTAACCCTAACCCATACCTTAACCCTAACACTAACCTTAACCTTAACCCTAATCCGTACCCTAACCCTAAAACTAACCTGTACCCTAACCCCAAAACTAACCTAACACATACCCTAACACTAACCCTAATCCTAACCCTCACCCTAAACCTAACCCTAACCCTACACTAACCCTAACCCTAATCCAAACACGCACCCTAAACCTAAATCTAACCCATACCCTAACCCTCAACCGTAAACTAAACCTAACCCTAACCCTAAACTTACCCGTACGCTAACCCTATCCCGTACCCTAAACCTAAAACTAACCCGTATCCTAACACTAAACCTAACCCTAACCCTAACCCGTAATTTAACCAAAACCCTAACCCTAACACTAACCCTACCCCATACTCTAAACCTAACCCTAAACCTAACCCTAACCCTAAACCTAACCCGTACACTAACCCTAACCCGAACACTTACCTAACCCTAACCGGTACCCTAACCCTACCCATAGCTAACCATAACTCTAACCCTAACCCCTAACCCTAACCTTAACCCTTACCCTAACTCGTAACCAAATGGTAAACCTAACCCGTAACCTAGCACTAACCCAAACCCGTGTTCTAAACATAACCCTAACCAAAACCTAACCCTAACACGCACCTTAAACTTAACTCTAACCACAACCCAAACCATAACCCTTAACCGTAACCTAACCCTAACCCATACCCTAACCCTAACCCTAACCTTAACCATAACCCTAACCTGTACCCTAACCCTAAAACTAACCCGTACCCTAACCCCAGCCTAACCCTAACCCGTACACTAACACTAACCCTAACCCTAATCCTGAGCCTAAACCTAACCCTAACCCTTACACTAACCCTAACCCTAACCCTAACCCGGACCCTAAACCTAACCCTAACCAGTACCCTAACCCTAAACCGTAACCTAAACCTAACCCTAACCCTAAAGTTAACCTGTACGCTAACCCTATCCCGTACCCTGAACGTAACCCTAAACCGTATCCTAATCCTAAATCTAACCCTAAGCCTACCCTGTACATTAACCCTAACCCTAACACTAACACTAACCCTACCCCGTACTTTACCCCTAACCCTAACCCTAACCCTAACCCTAACCCTAACCCGTAACCTAAACCTAACCCTAAACCTAAACTTAACCTGTAGGCTAACCCTATCCCGTACCCTGAACCTAACCCTAACCCGTATCCTAACCCTAAACCTAACCCTAAGCCTAACCCGTACATTAACCCTAGCCCTAACCCTAACACTTACCGTACCCCGTACTTTAACCCTAACCCTAACCCTAACCCTAACCCTAAACCTAACCCTAACCCGTACCCTATCCCTAACACGTAACCTAACCATAACCCTAACCCTAACCCTAACCCTAACCTGCACACTAAACCTAACACTAACACTAGACCTAACACATACACTAACCTTATCACGTACCGTAACCTTAACCCTAACCCGTACCGTAACCCTAACACTAACCCTAAACCTAACCCTATCCCTAACCCGTACACTAACCCTAACCCGATCCCTAGCCCTAACCCGTACCGTAACCCTACCTGTACCCTAATCCTAACTCTAACCCTAACGCCTAACCCTAACCCTAACCCTAACCCTAACCCTAACACTAACCCTAACACTAATCCGTGCCCTAAACCTAACCCTAACCCTAACTCGTACCCTAACCCTAACCCTAATCCTGACCCTATCCCTAACCCTAACCTGTACCCTAAGCCTAACCCATACACTAACCCTAACCCTAACCCTAACCCTCACCTATACCTAACCCTAACACGTACCCAAACCCTAACCCATAACATAAACCTAACCCTAACCCTAAACTTCACCCGTACGCTAACCCTATCCCGTAACCTAAACCTAAACCTAACCCTAACCCTAACCCTATCCCTAACCCTAACCTTATCCGTACACTAACTCTAACCCTAACCCTAAACCTTACACTAACCCTAAACCGTACTCTAACACTAAGTCTAACCCTAAACCTAAACCTAACCCAAACTCTAAACCTAACCTGTACCCTAACCCTAACCCTAACCCTAACACTAACCCTAACCCGTACTCTAACCCTAAACCTAACCCTAAACCTAACCCTAACCCGAACTCTAACCCTAACATGTAACCTAAGGCTAACCCATACCCTAACCTTAACCCTAAACCATCCCTAACCTTAATTCGTACCCTAAACCTAACCCTATCCCTTGACCTAACCCGTACCAAAACCTATCCCATAATCTAACCCCAACCGTAACCCGTACCCAAACCCTAACAGTAACCCTAACTCATACCCTAGCGCTAAACCTAACCCTAACCCTAACCGGCACCCTAAACCTAAACATAACCCTAACCCTAACCCTAACCGTAACCCTGACCCGTACACTAACCCTAAAACTAACCAGTACCCTAAGCCCAACCCTAACGCTAACCCGTACCCTCAGCCTAACACTAACCCTAACCCTTAACCTAACCCGTACCCAAACGATAAACCTAACCCGTACCCTAACACTAACCCAAACCCATACTCTAACCCTAACCCTAACCCTAACCCTAACACTAACCCTAACACTAACCCGTGCCCTAAACCTAACCCTAACCTAACTCGTACCCTAACCCTAACCCTAATCCTGACCCTATCCCTAACCCTAACCTGTACCCTAAGCCTAACCCATACACTAACCCTAACCCTAAATCTAACCCTAACCCTCACCTATACCTAGCTCTAACACGTACCCTAACCCTAACCCGTAACATAACCCTAACTCTAACCCTAAACTCACCCGTACGCTAACCCTATCCCGTACCCTAACCTAAACCTAACCCTAACCCTAACCCTAACCCTATATGTACACTAACCCTAACCCTAACACTAACCCTGACACTAACCCTAAACCGTACTCTAACACTAACTCTAACCCTAAACCTAAACCTAACCAAAACTCTAACCCTAACCCGTACCCTAAACCTACCCTAACCCTAACACTAACCCTAACCTGTACTCTAACCCTAAACCTAACCCTAAACCTAACCCTAACATGAACTCTAACCCTAACACGTAACCTAACACTAACCCTAACCCTAACACTAACCCTAACCCTAACCCGCACCTAAACTTTACCCTAACCTGTACCATAACCCCAACCCTAACCTAAACTGTACCCTAACCCTAACCCTAACACCATCCGCACTCTAACTCTAAACCTAAGCCTAACCCTCACCCTAACCCTAACCCGTACTGTAACCCTAACCCGTAACATAACTCTAAACCTAACCCGTACACAATCCCTAACCCTAACTCGTACTCTAACCCTAAACCTGACCCTAACCCTAAACCTAACCTTAACCCTAAACCGTACTCTAAACCTAACCCTAACACTAACTCGTACCCTAACACTAACCCTAACCCTGACCCTAAACGTAACACTAACCTGTACCCTAATCCTGACCCATACTCTAACCCTAACCCTAAACCTAACCCTAACCCGAACTCTAACCCTAACCCGTACCCTAACACTAACCCTAACCCTAACACTAACCCTAACACGTACTCTAACCCTAAAAATAACCCTAACACTAACCCTAAAGCATACTATAACCCAAACCCTAACCCAAACCCTAAATCGTACTCTAACCCTATCCATTAGCCTAACCCTAACTCTAATCCTAACACCTAACCCTAACCCTACACCTAACCCTTTCCCTAACCCTAACACTAACACTACCCCATACTCTAACCCTAACCCTAACACTAACCCTAACCCTAACACGTACCCACACCCAAACCCTAACCCTTTCTCTAACCCTAACACTAACCCTCACCCGTACTCTAACCCTAACCCTAACCGTAAACCTAACCGTACTCTAATCCTAACCCTAACCCTCACAGTAACCCTAACCCATACTGTAACCCTAACCCGTAACATAACCCTAACCCTAAACCGTACCCTACTCCTAACCCTAACTCGTACTCTAACACTAAACCTGACCTTAACCGTAACCATAACCCGTAAACTAAACCTAACCCGTACCCTAACCCTAACCCTAACTCTAACCCGCACCCTAAACCTAACACTAACCCGTACCCTAACCCTAACCCGTAACCTAAACCTAACCCTAACCCTAAACTTAACCCATATGCTAACCCTATCCCGTACCCTAACCCCAACCCTAACCCGTATCCTAACCTTAACCCTAACCCTAACCCTAAATCGTACCCTAACCCTAAACCTAACCCTAACGCTAACCCTAACATTAACCCTAAACCGTACTCTCACCCTAACCCTAACCCTAACCCTAACCGTACTCTAACCCTCACCCTAAACCTCACCCTAAACCTAACCCGTACTGTAACCCAAACCCGTACCATATCCCTAACCATAACCCGTACCTAACCCTAACCCTAACTCGTACCCTAACCCTAACCTTGACCATAAACCTAACCATAAACGGTACCCGAACCCTAACCCGCACCTAAACCTAACCCTAACTTGTACCCTAAACCTAACCCGTAACCTAAACCTAACCCTAACCCTAAACTTAACTCATACACTAACCCTATCCCGTACCCTAAACCTAACCCTAAACTGTACCCTAACCCTAACCCTAACCCTATCCGTACACTAACCCTAACCCTAACACTAACCCTAACCCGTACTCTAACCCTAAACCTAACCCTAAACCTAACCGTACCCCGTAATCTAAACCTAACCTGTACCCTAACACTAAACCTTACCCTAACCCATACCCTAACCCTAAACGTAACCCTAACCCGTACCCAAACCCTAAACCTAACATGTACCCTAACCCTAACCCTAACCCGCACACTAAACCTAAGCCTAACCCTAGACCTAACACGTACACTAAACTTATCCCGTACCAGAACCTTAACACTAACCCGTACCGTAACCCTAACACTAATCCTAACCCTAAACCTAAACTTAACCCTAACCCTAACCCGTACACTAACACTAAACCGAACCCTAAACTTAAACCTAACCCGTACCCTAACACTCACCCATACCCTAACCCTAACCCTAACCTTAACTGTAACCCTGACCCGTACCCTAACCCTAAAACTAACCTGTACCCTAACCCCAACCCTAACCCTAACCCGTAACATAACCCTATCCCTAACGCTAACCCTGACCCTAAACCTAACCCTAACCCGTACCCTAACCCTAACCCTAACCCTCACCTAAACCTAACCCTAACCCGTACCCTAATCCTAACCCGTAACCTAAACCTAACCCTAACCCTAAACTTAAGCCGTATGCTAACCCTCGCTCATACCCTAAACCTAACCCTAACCCGTAAGCTAACACTAACCTTAACGCTAACCCTATCCGTACACTAAACATAAACCTAACCCTAACCCTAACAATAACCCGAACCCGTACTCTAACCCTAAACCTAACTCTAACTCTAAACCTAACACGTCCTATAACCCTCACCCTAACCCTTACCCTAACCCTAACCTTAACCCGTACTCTAAAACTATCCCGTAGCCTAACCCTAACTCTTACCCTAACCCTTAACCCTAACACTAACCCTAACCCTTACCCTAACCCGTACACAAACGGTATACCTAAACTGTACCCTAACACTAACCCAAACCAGTCCTCTAACCCTAACCCTAACCCGAACCCGTACACTAACCCTAACCCGAATCTTAACCTTAAACCTACCCGTACCCTAACATTCACTCATACCCTAACCCTAACCCTAAACGTAACCGTAACCCTGACACGTACCCTAAACCTAAAACTAACCCGTACCCTAAACCCAACCCTAACCCTAACCCGTACCATAACCCTATCTGTAACGCTAATCCTGACCCTAAACATAACTCTAACCTGTACTCTAACCCTAACCCTAAACCCGTAACATAACCCTAACCCTAACCCGTACCCTACCCTAACCCTAACTCGTACCCTAACCCTAACCCTGACCCTAACCCTAACCGTACCCTAAACCTAACCCGTACCCTAAAGGTAACCTTAAACCTAACCCTAACCCGTACCCTAACCCTAACCTTAACCGTAACCCTATCCATACACTAACCCTAACCCTAACACTAACACTAACCCTAACACATACTCTAAACCTAACCCTAAACCTAAACCTAACCCTAACCCGTACTCTAACCCTAACCCTTACCCTAACACTAACCCTAACCCGCACACTAAACCTAACCCTAACCCTAGACCTAACACGTACACTAACCCTATCCCGTACCGTAATCTTAACACTAAACCAAACACTAACCATAACACTAACCCTAACCCTAACCCGTACACTAACCCTAACCCGAACCCTAACACTGACCCTGAACCGTACCCTAACCCAAAAACTAACCCTTACCTTAACCCCAACCCTAACCATAAGCCGTACCATAACCCTATCCCTAACGCTAACCCTGACCCTAAACATAACCATAACCTGTACCCTAACTCTAACCCTAACCCATAACATAACCCTAACCCTAACACGTACCCTACCCTAACCCTAACTCGTACCCTAACCCTAACCCTGACCCTAACACTAACCGTACCCTAAACCTAAACCGTATCCTAAACCTAACCCTAACCGTAACCCTAAACCTAACCCTAACCCTAACTCATACCGTAACCCTAACCCTAACTCTGACCCTAACCCTAACCCTAACCCATAGCCTAAACCTAACCCATACCATAACCCTAACCCTAAACCTAACCCTAACCCTAACCCGTACCATAAAGCCAAACCTAACCCTTGACCTAACCTGTACCCAACCTTATCTCATACCCTAAACCTAACCCTAACCCGTACCCACACCCTAAAGTAACCCTAACCCATTCCCTTGCGCTAACCCTAACGCTAAACCTAAGCCTAACCCGCACCCTAAACCTAAACGTAACCCTAACCCTAAACATAATCCTTACCCGTACCCTAACCCTAACCCATAACCTAACACTAACCCTAAATTTAACCGTAACCCTAACCCGTACCCTAACCCTAACCCGCACCTCAACTTAACCCTAACCCGTACCCTAACCCTAACCCGTAACCTAAACCTAACCCTAACCCTAAACTTAACTCGTACACTAACCCTATCCAGTATCCTTAACCTAACCCTAACCCGTACCCTAAACCTAACCCTAACCCTAACCATATCCGTACACTAACCTTAACCCTAACCCTAACACTAACCATATCCCGTACTCTAAACCTAACCCTAACCCTAAACATAACCCTAACCCGTACTCTAACCCTAACCCGTACCCTAACACTAACCCTTACCCTAACCCTAAACCTAACCCGTACCCTAACCCTAAACATAACCTTAACCCTAACCTTGACCCACACACTAAACCTAACCCTAACCCTAGACCTAACACGTACACTAACACTATCCCATACCGGAACCTTAAGCCTAACCTGTACCGTAACCCTAACCCTAACCCTAACCCTAACCCTAACCCTAACCCTAACACTAACCCGTACACTAACCCTAACCCGAACCCTAAACTTAAAACTATCCCGTACCTTAACATTCACCCATACCCTAACCCGAAACCTAACCTTAACCGTAACCCTGACCCGTACCCTAACCCTAAAACTAACCCGTACCCTAACCCCAACCCTAACCCTAACCCATACCATAACCCTATCCCTGATGCTAACCCTGACCCTAAACCTAACCCTAACCCGTACCCTAACCCTAACCCTAATCGTACACTAAACCTAACCCTAACCCTAACCCTAACACTAACCCTAGCCCATACTCTAACCCTAAAACTAACCCTAGCTCTAACCCTAACCCGTACTATAAACCTAACCCTAGCACTTAATCTAACCCTAACCTTAACCCGTACTCTAACACTATCCCGTAGCCTAACCCTAACTCTAACCCTAACCCCTAAACCTAACCCTAACCCTAACCCTTACCCTAACCCGTACCCAAACGGTATACCTAACCCGCACCCTAACACTAACCCAAATCCGTACTCTAACCCTAACCCTAACCCTAAACCGCACCCTAAACTTAACCCTAACACTAACCATAACCATAACCCTTAACCGTACACTAACCCTAACCCACACCCTAACCCTAACCCTAACTTTAACTGTAACCGTAACTCGTACCCTAACCCTAAAACTAACCCGTACCCTAACCCCAACCCTAACCCTAACCCATACCATAACCCTATCCCTAACCCTATACCTGACCTTAAACCTAACCCTAACCCGTACCCTAACCCTAACCCGCACCTAAACCTAACACTAACTCGTACCCTAACCCTAACCCGTAACCTAAACCTAACCCCAACCCGTACCCTAACACTAACCCTAACCCTAACCCTCTCTGTACACTAACCCTAACCCTAACACTAACACTAAACCTAACCCGTACTCTAAAGCGAACCCTAAACTTAAACTTAACCCTAACCCGTACTCTAACTCTAAACCTTACCCTAACACTAACCCTTACCCTAACCCGTAACCTAACCCGTAACCTAACCCTAAACGTAACCCTAACCCTTACTCAAACCCTAACCCTAACATGTACCTTAACGCTAACCCTAACCCTAACGCGCACACTAAACCTAACCCTAACCCTAGACCTAACACGAACACTAACCCTATCCCGTACCGTAAAATTAACCCTAACCCATACCGTAACCCTAACACTAACCCTAACCCAAACCCTAACCCTAACCCGTACACTAACCCTACCTGTAGCCTAACCCTAACCCTAACCCTAACCCTAACCCTAACCCTAACCCTAATGCTAACCATGAACCTAACCCTAACCGTAACCTGTCCCTAAACCTAACCGGTACCCTAAACCTAACCCTAACCCTAACCCTAACCCTAAACCCTACCCTAAAACTAACACTAACACTTGACCTAACCCGTAGCAAGCCCTGTCCCGTAACCTAACCCTTTCCCTAACCCATAACCAAACCCTAAAATTAACCCTAACCCATACACTAGCCCTTACCCTAACCCTAACACTAAGCCTAACCCGCACCCTAAACCTAAACCTAACCCTAAACCTAACCATAACCCTTACCCGTACCCTAACCCTAACCCATACCCTACACTAACCCTAACTTTAACCGTAACCCTAACCCGTACCCTAACCCTAAAACTAACACGTACCCTAACCCCAACCCTAACCCTTACCCGTACCATAACCCTATCCCTAATCCAAAACCTGACCCTAAACCTAACCCTTATCTGTACCCTAACCCTAACCCGCACCTCAACTTAACCCTAAACCGTACCCTAACCCTAACCCGTAACCTAAACCTAACCCTAACCCTAAACTTAACCCGGACACTAACCCTATCCCGTACCCTAAACCTAACCCTAACTCATACCCTAACCCTAACCCTAACACTAACCCTAACCCTATCCGTACACTAACCCTAACCCTAACCCTAAACCTAACACTAACCCTAAACTGTACTCTAAAACTAACACTAACCCTAAACCTAAACCTAACCCAAACTCTAACCCTAACTCGTACCCTAACACTAACCCTAACCCTAACACTAACCCTAACCCGTACTCTAACCCTAAACCTAACCCTAAACCTAACCCTAACCCGAAATCTAACCCTAACCCGTACCCTAACAATAACCCTAACGCTAACACTAACCCTAACCATAACCCGCACCTAAACTTAACCCTAACCCGTACCCTAACCCCAACCATAACCTAACCCATATCCTAAGCCTACCCTAACCCTAACCCATACCTAACCCTAACCCATACCTTAACCCTAAACCTATCCGTACACTAACCCTAACCCTAACCCTAAACCTAACACTAACCCTAAACCGTACTCTAAAACTAACCCTAACCCTAAACCTAAACCTAACCCAAACTCTAACCCTAACCCGTACCCTAACACTAACCCTAACCCTAACACTAACCCTAACCCGTACTCTAACCCTAAACCTAACCCTAACCCTAACCCAAACTCTAACCCTAACCCGTAACCTAACACTAACCCTAACCCTAACACTAACCCTAACCCGTACTCTAACCCTAAACCTAACCCTAACTCTAACCCTAACCTGTAGTATAACCCTAACCCTAAACCTAACCCGCAAATAAACCTAACCCTAACCCATACCCTAACCCTAACCTGTAACCTAATCCTAACCCTAACCCTCAACCCGTACGCTAACTCTTTCTCGTACCCTAAACCTAACCCTAACACGTACCCTAACCCTAACCCTAACCCTATCCATACACAAACCCTAAACCTAAACCTAACACTAACACTAACCCTAACCCGTACTCTAACCCTAAACCTAACCCTAACCCGGACTATAACCCTTACCCTAACCCTAACCGTAAACCTAACCCTAAGTCGTACAGTAAACCTAACACCTACCCTAAACCTAACAATAACCATGACACTAACCCTAACCCTAACCCGTACCCTAAGCCTAACCCATACCCTAACCCTAACCCTAAACCATCCCTAACCCTAACCTGTACCCTAAACTTAACGCTATCCCTTGACCTAACCCTTACCTAAACCTATCCCGTAACCTAATCCTAACCCTAACCCGTACCCAAACCCTAACAGTAACCCTAACTCATACCCTAGCACTAACCCTAACCCTAACCCTAACCCACACCCTAAACCTAAACATAACCCTAACCCTATCCATAACCCTTACCCGTACGCTAACACTAACCCATACCCTAACCCTAAACCTAACATTAACTGTAACCCTGACCCATACCCTAACCCTAAAACTAACCCATACCCTAAGCCGAAGCCTAACCCTAACCCGTACCCTAACCCTAACCCTAGCCCTCACCTATACCTAATCCTAACCCTACCCTAACCCAAACCCGTAAGCTAAACCTAACCTTAACCCTAAACTTAACCCGTATACTAACTCTATCCCGTACCCTAAACCTATCCCTAACCCATACCCTAACCCTAACCCTATCCGTACACTAACCCTAAACATAACCCTAAACATAACACTAACCCTAAACCATACTCTAACCCTAAACCTAACCCTAAACCTAAACCTAACCCGAACTCTAAACCTAACCCGTACCCTAACACTAACCCCAACCATATCACTAACCCTAACCCGTACTCTAAACTTAAGCCTAACCCTAACTCTAACCCTAAACCGTACTATAACCCTAAACCTAACGCTAACCCTAACCCTAACCCGCACCTAAACTTAACCCTAACCAGTACCCTAACCCTAACCCATAACCTAAACATAACCCTAACCCTAAACTTAACCTGTACGCTAACCCTATCTCGTACCCTAAATCTAACCCTATCCGTACCCTAACCCTAACCCTAACCCTATCCGTACACTAACCCTAACCCTAACCCTAACACTAACACTAACCCTAATCCGTACTCTTACCCTAAACCTAACCCTAACCCGGACAATAACCCTAACCCTAACCCTAAACCTAAACCTAACCCGTACAGTAAACCTAAACCGTACTCTAACCCTAACCCTAACCCTAACCTGACCCTAACCCTAACCCTAACCCGTACCCTAAGCCTTACCCATACCCTAACCCTAGCCCTAAACCATCCCTAAACCTAACCCATACCCTAAACCTAACCTTATCCCTTGACCTAACCTGTACCCAACCCTATCCCGTAACTTAACACTAACCCTAACCCGTGACCAAAACCTAACAGTCACCCTAACCCATACCCTAGCGCTAACCCTAACTCTAACCCTAAACCTAAACCGCACCCTAAACCTAAACCTAATCCTAACCCTAACCATAACACTTATCCGTACCCTAACACTAACCCATACCCTAACCCTAACCCTAACATTAACCGTAACCCTGACCCGTACCCTAACCCTAAAACTAACCCGTACCCTAACCCCAACACAACCCTAACCCGTACCCTAACCCTAACCCTAACCCTCACCTATACCTAACCCTAACCCGTACCCTAACCCTAACTTGTAACCTAAACCGAACCCTAAACCTAAACTTAATCCGTACGCTAACCTTATCCGGTACCCTAAACCTAACCCTAACCCGTACCCTAACCCTAACCCTAACCCTAACCCTAACCCTAAACCTAACCTAACCATACTCTAACCCTAACCCTAACCCTCACCCTAATCCAAACCCGTACTGTAACCCAAACCCGTACCATAACCCTAACCCTAACCCGTACCCTAACCCTAACCCTAACTCGTACCCTAACCTAACCCTAACCCTGACCCTAACCCTAACCATACCCGTACCCTAAACCTAACCCGTACCCTAACCCTAACCCTAACCCTAACCCTAACCCTAACCTTAACCCGTACCCTAAACCTATACCTAACCCGTACCCTAACCCTAACCCTAACCCTAACCCTAACCCTATCCGTACACTAATCCTAAACCTAACACTAACACTAACCCTAACCTGTACTCTAAACCTAACCCTAACCATAAACCTAAACCTAACCCATACTCTAACCCTAACCCTGACCCTAACACTAACCCTAACTCGTAGTCTAAACCTAACCCGTTCCCGAACCCTAAGCCTAACCCTAACCCATACCCTAAACCTAACCCTAACCCTAACTCTTACACTAACCCTAACCCTAACCCTGACCCTAACCCTAACCCTAACCCATAACCTAAACCTAACCCTAACCCTAAACTTAACCGGTACGCTAACCCTATCTCGTACCCTAAACCTAACCCTAAAACGTATCCTAACCCTAAACCTAACCCTAAGCCTAACCCGTACATTAACCCTAACGCTAACCCTAACCCTGACCCTACCCCGTACACTAACACTAACCCTAACCTTAAATCATACCCTAACCCTAAACCTAACCATAACCCTAACCCTAACATTAACCCTAAACCGTACTCTCACCCTAACCCTAACCCTAAACCTAACCGTACTCTAACCCTAACCCTAACCCTCACCCTAAACCTAACCCGTACTGTAACCCAAACCCGTATCATAACCCAATCCCTAACACGTACCCTAACCCTAACTCGTACCCTAACCCTAACCCTAACCCTGAACCTAACCCTAACCCTAACCCGTACCCTAAACCTAACCTGTACCCTAACCCTAACCCTAACCCTAACGCGTACCCGAAACCTAACCCTAACCCATACCCTAACCCTAACCCGTACCCTAAACCTAACCCTATCTCGTACCCTAACCCTAACCCTAACCCGTACCCAAACCCTAACAGTAACCCTAACCCATAACCTAGGACTAACCCAAACCCTAACTCTAAGCCTAACGCACACCCTAAACCTAAACCTAACCCTAACCCTAACCATAAACCTAACCCGTACCCTAAATCTAAACCATACCCTAACACTAACCATAACCTTAACCGTAACCCTAACCCGTACACTAACCCTAAAACTAACCCGTACCCTAACCCCAACCTTAACCCTTATCCGTACCATAACCCTATTCCTAACCCTAACATTGACCCTAAACCTAACCATAACCCATACCTTAACCCTGACCCGCACCTAAACCTAACCCAAACCCGTACCCTAACCCTAACCCGTAACCTAAACCTAACCCTAACCCGTAGCCTAACCCTAACCCTAACTCTAACCCTAACCCTTACCCTAACCCTAACACTAACCCTAACCCATACTCTAACCCTAAACCTAACCCTAACCCTAACCCTCACCTATACCTAAGCCAAACCCGTACCCTAACCCTAACCCATACACAAACCCTAACCCTAACCCTATCCGTACACTAACCCTTACCATAAACCTAAACCTAACACTAACCCTAAACCATACTCTAACCCTAAACCTAACCCTAAACCTAACCCTAACCCAAAATCTAACCCTAACCCATACCCGAACACTAACCCTAACCCTAACACTAACCCTAACCCTAACCCACACCTAAACTTAACCTAACCCGTACCCTAACCCCAACCCTAACCTAACCCATACCCTAACCCTAACCCTAACCCTAGCCCTCACCTATACCTAACCCTAACCCATACCCTAACCCTAACCCGTAACCTAAACCTAAACCTAACCCTAAACTTAACCCGTATGTTAACCCTATCCCGTACCCTAAACCTAAACCTAACCCGTACCCTAACCCTAACCCTATCCTTACACTAATCCTAACCCTAACCCAAAACCCTAACACTAACCCTAAACCGAACTATAACCCAAACTTTAACTCTAAATCTAACCCACACCCAAACTCTAACCCTAACCCGTACCCTCACACTAACCATAACAATCACACTATCCCTAACCCGTACTCCAACCCTAAACCTAACCCTAACTCTCACCCTAACCCTAACCCGTACTATAACCCTAAAACTAACCCTAACCCTAACCCAAACACTAACCCGCACTTAAACCTAACCCTAAACCTAACCCTAACCCGAAACCTAAACCTAACCTTAACACTAAACTTAACCCGTACGCTAACCCTATCTCGTACCCTAAACCTAACCCTAACCCATACCCTAACCCTAACCCTAAACCATCCCTAACCCTAACCCGTAAACTAAATCTAACCCAATCCCATGACCTAACTCGTACCCAACCATATCCCGTAACCTAACCCTAACCCTAACCGGTACCCAAACCCTAATAGTAACCCTAACGCATACCCAAGCACTAACCCTAACCCTAAACCTAACCCTACCCGCACTCTAAACCTAAACCTAACCCTAACCCTAACCATAACCCTTACCGTACCCTAACACTAACCCATACCCTAAAACTAACCATAAAGTTAACCGTAACCCTGACCCGTACCCTAACCCTAAAAATAACCCGTACCCTAACCCCAAACCTAACCCTATCCGTACACTAACCCAACCCTAACCCTAAACCTAACACTAACCCTAAACCATACTCTAACCCTAAACCTAACCCTAAACCTAACCCTAACCCGAACTCTAAACCTAACCTGTACCCTAACACTAACCCTAACCCTATCCGTACACTAACCCTAACCCTAACCCTAAACCTAACACTAACCCTAAACCATACTCTAACCCTAAACCTAACCCTAAACCTAACCCTAACCCGAACTCTAAACCTAACCCGTACCCTAACACTAACCCTAACCATAACACTAACCCTAAACCATACTCTAACCCTAAAACTAACCCTACTCTAACCCTAACCCGTACTATAACCCTAACCATAACGCTAATCCTGAACCTAACCCGCACCTAAACTTAACCCTAACCAGTAACCTAACCCTAACCCGTAACCTAAACATAACCCTAACCCTAAACTTAACCCGTATGGTAACCCTATCTCGTACTCTAAATCTAACCCTAACCCGTACCCTAACCCTAACCCTAACCCTATCCGTACACTAACCCTAACCCTAACCCTAACACTAACACTAACACTAAAACTAACCCTAACCCGTACTCTATCCCTAAACCTAACCCTAACCCGGACTATAACCCTAACCCTAACCCTAACCCTAACCGTAAAACTAACCCTAAGCCGTACAGTAAACCTAACCCCTACCCTAACCCTAACACTAACCCTGACACTAACCCTAACCCTAACCCGTACCCTAAGCCTAACCCATACCCTAACCCTAACCCTAAACCATCCCTAACCCGAACCCGTACCCTAAATCTAACCCTATGCCCTGACCTAACCCGTACCCAACCCTTTCCCGTAACCTAACCCTAACCCTAACCGGTACCCAAACCCTAATAGTAACCCTAACACATACCCAAGTGCTAACCCTAACCCTAAACCTACCCCTACCCGCACTCTAAACCTAAACCTAACCCTAACCCTAACCATAACCCTTACCCATACCCTAACACTAACCCATAACCTAAAACTAACCCTAAAGTTAACCGTAACTCTGACCCGTACCTTAACCCTAAAAATAACCTGTACCCTAACCCCAACCCTCACCCTAACCCGTACCCTAACCATAACCCTAACCCTCACCTATACCTAACCCTAACCCGTACCCTAACCCTAACCCGTACCCTAACCCTAACCCTGACCCTAAACCGAAACCTAACCGTAACCCTAACCCTAACCCGAACACGCACCTAAACCTAACCCTAACCCGTACCCTAACCCTAACCTGTAACCTAAACCTAACCCTAACCCTAAACTTAACCCGTACGCTAACCCTATCCCGTACCCTAAAACTAACCCTAACCGATACCATAAACCTAACTATAACCCTAACCCTATCCGAACACTAACCCTAACCCTAACACTAACACTAACCCTAACCCGTACTCTAACCCTATCCCTAACCCTAAACCTAACCCTAACCCGTACTCTAACCCTAACCGTACCCTAACACTAACCCTAATCATAACACTAACCCTAACCCATACTCTAACCCTATACCTCACCCTAACTCAAAGCCTAACCCGTACTATAACCCTAAACCTAACCCTAACCCTAACCCTAACCCGTACAGTAACCATAAACCGTAACCTAACCCTAACCCTAAATCTAATCCTAAACCTAACCCTAACCCTGACCCTAAACCTAACGCTAACCCGTTCCCTAAACCTAAACCGTAACTTAACCCTAACCCTAAACCTAACCATTACCCAAAAATAAATATAACGCTAACCCGTACCCAAACCCTAAACCTAAAACGTAACCTAACCCTAACCCAACCCGCACACTAAACCTAACCCTAACCCTAGACCTAACACGTAGTCTAACTCTATCCCGAACCCTAACCTTAACCCTAACCCGTACCGTAACCCTCACACTAACCCTAAACCTAACCCTAACCATAATTCTAACCCTAACCCGTACACTAAACCTAACCTGAACCTTAACCCTAACCCTAACCCATACCCTAACCCTACCCATACCCAAATGGTAAACCTAACCCGTACCCTAACACTAACCCAAACCCGTACTCTAACCCTAACCCTAACACGCACCCTAAAGTTAACCCTAACCCTAACCCAAAACAACCCTTAACCGTACCCTAACCCTAACCCATACCCTACACTAACCCTAACCTTAACCGTAACCCTAACCCATACCCTAACCCTAAAACTAACCCGTACCCTAACCCCAACCCTAACTCTAACCCGTACCATAACCCTATTTCTAACCCTAACCCTGACCCTAAACCTAAACCTAACCCATAACCTGACCCTAACCCGCACCTAAACCTAATTCTAACCAGTAACCTAACCCTAACCAGTAACCTAAACCTAACCCTAACCCTAAAATTAACCTGTACACTAACACTATCCTGTTCCCAAAACCTAACCCTAACCCGTACCCTAAACCTAACCCTAACTTTAACAGTAACCATAACCTGTACACTAACTCTAAAACTAACCCGTACCCTAACCCCAACCCTAACCCTAACCCATACCCTAACACTAACCCTAACCTTGACTGTAACCCTGACCTGTACCCTAACCCTAAAACAAACCCGTACCCTAACCCCAACCCTAACCATAACCCGTACCATAACCCTATCCCTAACGCAAACCCTGACCTAAACATAACCTTAGCCCGTACCCTAACCCTAAACCTAACCCTAACCCTAACCCTAACACTATCTCTCACCTAAACCTAAGCCTATCCCGTACCTTAAACCTAACCCTAACTCGAACGCTAACCGTAACCCTAACCCGAACCCGATCCGTAAACTAACCCTAACCCTAACCCTAACACTAACACTAACCCTAACCCGTACTCTAACACTAAACTTAACCCTAAACCTAACCCTAACCCGTACTCTAACCCTAACCCGTACCCTAACACTAACCCTAAACCTCACACTAACCCTAACCCGTATCTCACCCTAAACCTAACCCTAACTCTAACCCTAACCCGTACTATAACCCTAGCCCTAACCCTAACCTTACCCGAACCCATACTCTAACCCTATCCCGTAGCCTAACCATAACTCTAACCCTACCACTAAGCCTAAACCTAACCCTAACCCTTACCCTAACCCTTACTAAACGGTAAACCTAAACCGTACCCTAACACTAACCCAAAGCCGTACTCTAACCCTAACCCTAACCCTAACCCTAAACCGCAATCTAAACATAACCCTAACCCTAAACCTAACCATAACCCTTAACCGTACCTTAACCCTAACCCACACCCTAACATAACCCTACCTTTAACCGTAACCCTAACACGTACCCTAACCCTGACCCTAAACCTAACCCTAAACCGTACACTAACCCTAACCCTAACCCTAAACCGTAACCTAAACCTAAACCTAACCCTAAACTTAACCCGTCCGCTAAACCTATTCCGTACCCTAACCCTAACCCTAACCCGTAACCTAACCCTAAACCTAACCCTAAGCCTAACCCGTACTTTAACCCTCACCCTAACCCTAACATTAACCTTACCCCGTACTCTAACCCTAACCTAACCCTAACCCTAAAACTAACCCATACCCTAACCCTAACCCTAACCCTTTCCCTAACCCTAACACTAACACTAACCTTACTCCGTACTCTAACGCTAACCCTAACACTAAACCTAACCCTACTCGTACTCTAACCCTAACACTAAAACTCACCCTAACCCTAACCCGTACTGTAACCCTAACCCGTAACATAACCCTAACCCTAACCCGTACCCTAAACCTAACCCTAACTCGTACCCTAACCCTAACCCGTACCCTAAACCTAACCCGTACCCTGCCCTTACACTAACCCTAACCCGTACCCTAAACCTAACCCTAACCCTAACTCATACCCTAACCCTAACCCTAACCCTGACCCTAACCCTAACCCTAACCCGTACCTTAAACCTAACCCATACAATAACACTAACCCTAACCCTAACCCGTACAATAAACATAACCCTAATCCTAACTCGTACCCTAACCCTAACCCTGACCCTAACCCGCACCCTAAACCTAAAACTAACCCTAACCTTAACCATAACACTTACCCGTACCCTAACCCTAAACCTAACCCTAACCCTTCCCCTAAACCTAACCCTAACCCTGACCATAAACCTAACCCTAAATATTTCCCTAAACCTAAACCGTACCTTAACCCTAACCCTAACCCTAACCCGTACCCTAAACCTAACCCTAATCCTAACTCGTACCCTAACACTAACCCTGACCCTAACCCGCACCCTAAACCTAAAACTAACCCTAACCCTAACCATAACACTTACCCGTACCCTACACCTAAACCTAACCCTAACCCTTCCCCTAAACCTAACCCTAACCCTGACCATAACCCTAACCCTAAACATTACCCTAAACCTTAACCATACCTTAACCCTAACCCTAAACCTAACCCGTACCCTAACCTAAACATAACGCTAAGCCGTACCCAAACCCTAAACCTAACACGTACCCTAACCCTAAGCCTAACCGCGCACTCTAAACCTAACCCTAACCCTAGACCTAACACGTAGAATAACTCTATCCCGTACCCTAACATTAACCCTAACCCGTACCATAACCGTAACACTAACCCTAAACCTAACCCTAACCCTAACTCTAACCCTAACTCGTACACTAAACCTAACTCGAACCCTAACCCTAAACCTAACCCATACCCTTACCCTACCCGTAGCCTAACCCTAACTCTAACTCTAACCCTAACCCTAACCATTACCTTAACCCGTACCATATGGTAAACCTAACCCGTACCCTAACACTAATGGAAACCCGTACTCTAACCCTAACCCTAACCTTAACCCACACCCTAAACTTAACCCTAACCCTAACCCAAACCATAACCCTTAACCGTAACCTAACCCTAAACCATACCCTAACCCTAACCCTAACCTTAAACATAACCCTGACCCGTACCCTAACACTAAAACTAACCCGTACCTAACCCCAACCCTAACCCTAACCCGTACCCTAACACTAACACTAACCCTAACCCTGACCCTAAACCTAACCCTAACCCTTACACTAATCCTAACCCAAACCCTAACTCGCACCCTAACCCTAACCCGTAACCTAAACCTAACCCTAAACCTAAACTTAACCAGTACGCTAACCCTATCCCGTAACCTAAACCTAACCCTAACCCGTATCCTAACCCTAAACATAAGCCTAAGCCTAACCTGTACATTACCCCTAACACTAACCCTAAGATTAACCCTAACCCGTACTCTAACCCTAACCCTAACCCTAAAACTAACCCTAACCCGTACTCTAAACCTAACCATAACTTAACACTAAAACTAACCCTAACCCTAACACTAACCCGTACCCTAACCAGTACACTAAAACTAAACTGTACCCTAACCCTAACCCTAACCCTAACACGTACCCTAAACCTAACACTAACCCTAACTCGTACCCTAACCCTAACCCTAACCCGGACACTAACCCTAACCTTAACCGTAACCCTAACCCGTACCCTAACCCTAAAACTAACCCGTACCCTAACCCCAGCCCTAACCCTAACCCGTGCCCTAACACTAAGCCCTAACCCTAACACTGACACTAAACCTAACCCTAACCCTTACACTAATCCTAAAACCAAACCTAACCTGCACCCTAAATCTAACTCTAACCCGTACCCTAACCCTAACCCGTAACCTAAACCTAATCCTAACTCTAAACTTAACCCGTACGCTAACCCTATCCCGTACCTTAAACCTAACCCTAACCCGTATCCTAACCCTAAACCTAACCCTAAGCCTAACCCATACATTAACCCTAACCCTAACCCTAACACTAACCCTACCCCGTACTCCTACACTAACCCTAACCCGAACCCGTACCCTAACCCTAACCCTAACCCGTACCCTAAACCTAACACATCCCCTAACCCTAACCCTAACCCTTGACCTAACCCGTACCCAACTCTATCCCATAACCTAACCCTAACCCTAACCCGTACCCAAACCCTAACAGTAACCCTAACCCATACACTAGCGCTAACCCTATACCTAACCCTAACCCTAAGCCTAACCCGTACATTAACCCTAACCCTAACCCTAACACTAAACCTACCCCGTATACTAACCCTAACCCTAACCCTAACCCTTACCCGAACCCGTACCCTAACCCTAAAACTAACCCTTTCCCTAAACCTAACACTAACCCTAACCCTAACACTCACCCTAAACCTAACCTGTACTGTAACCCTAACCCGTAACATAACCCTAACCCTAACCCATACCTTACCCCTAACCCTAACTCGTACCCAAACGGTAAACCTAGCCAGTACCCTAACACTAAACCAAGCCCGTACTCTAACCCTAATCCTAACCCTAAACCTAACCCTAAATCGCACCCTAAACTTAACCTTAACCCTAACAATATCCATAACCCTTAACCGTACCCTAAACCTAACCCACACCCTAACCCTAACCCTAAATTTAACCATAACCCTAACCCGTACCCTAACCCTAAAACTAACCCATACCCTACCCCAACCCTAACCCTAACTCATACCCTAACACTAACCCTAACCCTAACCCTGACCCTAAACCTAACACTAACCCATACCCTAACCCTAACCCTAACACTAACCCTAACCGTACTCTAACCCTAACCCTTACCTTCACCCTAACACTAAACCGTACTGTAACCCTAACCCTAACTGGTACCCTAACCCTAACCCTAACTCGTACACTAACCCTAACCCTGACCCTAACCCTAACCGTACTCTAACCCTAAACCTAACCCTAACCCTAACCGTAACCCTACACGTACTCTAACCCTACCACTAACACTCACCGTAACCCTAACCCGTACTATAACCCTAACATAACCCTAACCCTAACCCGTACCCTAACCATAACCTTAACTCGTACCCTAACCCTAACCCTGACCCTAACCCAAACCCGTACCCTAAACCTAACCCGTACCCTAACCCTTACACTAACCCTAACCCGTACCCTAAACCTAACCCTAACCCTAACTCATACCCTAACCCTAACCCTAACCCTAACCCTGACCCTAACCCTAACCCTAAACCGTACCTTAAACCTAAACCCGTACCATAACCCTAACCCTAACCCAAACCCGTACCCTAAACCTAACCCGTACCCTAACCCTTACACTAACCCTAACCTGTACCCTAAACCTAACCCTAACCCTAACTCATACCCTAACCCTAACTAACCCTGACCCTAACCCTAACCCTAAACCGTACCTTAAACCTAACCCGTACCATAACCCTAACCCTAACCCAAACCCATACCCTAAACCTAACCCTAATCCTAACTCGTACCCTAACCCTAACCCTGACCCTAACCCGCACCCTAACCTAAAACTAACCCTAACCCTAACCATAACACTTACCCGTACCCTAACCCTAAACCTAACCCTAACCCTTCCCCTAAACCTAACCCTAACCCTGACCATAAACCTAACCCTAAACGGTTCCCTAAACCTAAACCGTACCTTAACCCTAACCCGAAACCTAACCCGTACCCTAACCTAAACATAACGCTAACCCGTACCCAAACCCTAAACCTAACACGTACCCTAACCCTAAGCCTAACCGCGCACTCTAAACCTAACCCTAACCCTGGACCTAACACGTAGAATAACTCTATCCCATACCTTAACCTTAACCCTAACCCGTACCATAACCGTAACACTAACCCTAACCCTAACCCTAACCCTAACTCTAACCCTAACCCGTACACTAACCTTAACAGGAACCCTAAACCTAAACCTAACCTGTACCCTAACCCTACCTGTAGCCTAACCCTAACTCTAACTCTAACCCTAACCCTAACCCTTACCTTAACCCGTACCCAAATGGTAAACCTAACCCGTACCCTAACACTAACGGAAACCCGTACTCTAACCCTAACCTTAACCCGAACCCACACCCTAAACTTAACCCTAACCCTAACACAAACCATAACCCTTAACCGTAACCTAAGCCTAACCCATACCCTAACACTAACCCTAACCTTAACAGTAACCCTGACCCGTACCCTACCCAAAAACTAACCCGTACCCTAACGCCAACCCTAACCCTAACCCGTACTCTAACACTATCCCGCAGCCTAACCCTAACTCTAACCATAACCCCTAACCCTAACCCTAACCCTTACCTTAACCCATACCCAAACGGTATATCTAACCCGTACCCTAACACTAACCCAAAACCGTACTCTAACCCTAACCCTAACCCTAAACCGCACCCTAAACTTAAACCTAACCCTAACCCTAACCATAACCCTTAAACCTACCCTTACCCTAACCCACACCCTAACCCTAAACCGCACCCTCAACTTAACCCTAACCCTAACCCTAAACAAACGCTTAACCGTACCCTAACCCTAACCCACACCCTAACCCTAACCCTAACTTTAACCGTAACCCTAACCCGTACCCTAACCCTGAAAATAACCCGTACCCTAACCCCAACCCTAACCCTAACCAATAACCTAACACTAACCCTAACCCTAACCGGCAACATAAACCTAACTCTAACCCGTACCCTAACTCTAAACCGTAACCTAAACCTAAACCTATCCCTAAATGTAACACGTACGTTAACGTATCCCGTACCCTAAACCTAACCCCAACCCGTAACCTAACCCTAAACCTAACCCTAAGCCTAACCCATACATTAACCCTAACCCTAACCCTAACACAAACCCTACCCCGCACTGTAACCATAACCCTAAGCCTAACCCTAAACCGTACCCTAACCCTAACCCTAAACTTTTCCCTATACCTAACAATAACCCTAACCCGTACTCCAACACTAACGCTAACCCTAACCCTAACCCTAACCGTACTCTAACCCAAACCCTAAGCCTCACCCTAACCCTAACCTGTACTGTAACACTAACCCGTAACATAACCCTAACCCTTAAACGTACCCTAACCCTAACTCGAACCCTAACCCTAACCCTGAACCTAGACTAACACTAAACCATAACCTAAACCTAAACCGTACCCTAACCCTAAATCTAACCCATACCCTCAACCTAACCCTAACCCTAACTCGTACCCTAACCCTAACCCTAACCCTGACCCTAACCCTAACCATAACCCATACCCTAACTTAACCCATACTCTAACCACCCTAAACCTAACCCTAACCATAACCGTACTCTAAACCTAACCCTAACCCTCACCCTAACCCTAACCCGTACTGTAACCCTAACGCGTAACATAACCCTAAGTCTAACCCGTACCCTAACCCTAACCCTAACTCGTACCCTAACCCTAACCCTGACCCTAACCCTAACCGTACCCTAAACCTAACCAGTACCCTAAACCTAACCGTAACCCTAACCCATACCCTAAACATAACCCTAACCCTAACTCATACCCTAACCCTAACCCTAACCCTGACCCTAACCCTAACCCAAACCCGTACCCTAAACCTAACCCATACCCTAAACTTAACCCTAAACCTAACCCTAACCGTAACCGGTACCCTAAAACTAACCCTAACCCTTGACCTAACCCGTACCCAACCCTATCTTGTACCCTAAACCTAACCCTAACCCGTACCCAAACCCTAAAGTAACCCTAACCCATACCCTAGCGCTAACCCTAACCCTAACCCGAAGCCTAACTCGCACCCTCAACCTAAACGTAACCCTAACCCTAACCATAACCCTTACCCTACCCTAACCCTAATCCATACCCTAACAGTAACCCTAACCTTAACCGTTACCCTAAACCGTACCCTAAAACTAAAACTAACCCGTACCCAACCCCAACCCTAACCCTAACCCATACCATAACCCTCTCCCTAACCCTAACCCTGACCCTAAACCTAACACTAACCCGTACCCGAACCCTAACCCGCACTTAAACCTAACCCTAACCCGTACCCTAAAACTAACCCGTAACTAAACCTAACCCTAAACCTAAACTTACCCCGTACACTAACCCTATCCCGTACCCTAAACCTAACCCTAACCCGTACACTTACTCTAACCCTAAACCTATCCATACACTAACCCTAACCCTAACCCTAACACTAACCCTAACCCGTACTCTAACCATAACCCTAATCCTAAACCTAACCCTAACCCGTACTGTAACCCTAACCCGTACCCTAACACTAACACTTACACTAACCCTAAACCTAACCTGTACCCTAACCCTAAACGTAACTCTAACCCGTACCCAAATCCTAACCCTAACCCTAAACCGCACACTAAACCTAACCCTAACCCTAGACCTAACACGTACACTAACCCTATCCCGTACCGTAACCTTAACCCTAACCTGTACCATAACCCTAACACTAACCCTAACTCTAACCCTATCCCTAAACCGTACACTAACACTAACCCGAACCCTAACCCTAACCCGTACCCTAACCCTACACGTAGCCTAACCCAAATTCTAACCCTAACCCCTAACCCTAAACCTAACCCTAACCCTATCCCTAACCCGTACCCAAACGGTAAACCTAACCTGTACCCTAACACTAACCCAAACCCTTACTCTAACCCTAACCCTAACACTAACCCTAACCCTAACCCGCACCCTAAACTTAACCCTAACCCTAACCCTGACCCTAAACCTAACCCTAACCCTTACACTAGCCCTAACACTAACCTTAACCCGCACCCTAAACCTAACCCTAACCCGTACCCTAACTCTAACCCGTAACCTAAACCTAACCCTAATCCTAAACTTAACATGTACGCTAAACCTATCGCGTAACCTGAACCTAACCCTAAATGTATCCTAACCCTAAACCTAACCCTAAACCTAACCCGTACATTTACCCTAACCCTAACACTAACCCTACCCCGTACTTTAACCCTAAACCTAACCCTAAACCTAACTCGTAACCTAACCCTAACAGTAAACCTAACTCTGACCCAACCCTAACCCTAACCCGTACCCTAAACCTAACCCGTACCTTAACTCTAACCCTAAACCGTACCCTAAACCTAACCCTAACCCTAACTCGTACCCTAATGCTAACCATAACCCTGACCAAACCCTAAACCTAACCCATACACAAAGCCTAACCCATACCCTAACCCGTACCCTAAACCTAACCTTAACCCTTGACCTAACCTCTACCCAACCCTATTCTGTAACCTCACCCTAACCCTAACCCATACCCACACCCTAACAGTAACCTTAACCCAAACACTTGCGCTAAACTTAACCCTAACCCTAACCCTAACCAAAACCCTAGCCGTACCCTAACCCTAAACCATACCCTAACCCTAAACCTAACCTTAACCATAACCCTGACCCGTACCCTAACCCTAAAACTAACCCGTACCCTAACCCCATCCCTAACCTTAACCCGTACCATAACCCTATCTCTAACACTAACCATGACCTAAAGCTAACCTTTACCCGTATCCTAACCTTAACCCTAACCCTAACCCGCACCTAAACATAACCCTAACCCGTACCCTAACCCTAACCCATAACCTAAACCTTATCCTAACCCTAAACTTAAATCGTTCGCTAACCCTATCTCGTACCCTAAACCTAACCCTAACCCGTACCCTAACCCTAACCCTAACCCTATCCGTACACTAACCCTAACCCTAAACCTAACACTAACACTAACCCTAACCCGTACTCTAACCCTAACACTAACCCTAAACCTAACCCTAAACCGTACTCTAACCCTAACCCATGCCCTAACACTAACCCTAACCCAAACACTAACCCTAACCTGTACTCTAACCCTAAACCTAACCCTAAACCGGACTATAACCCTAACCCTAACCTAACACTAACCCGTACAGTAAACCTAAACCGTACCCTAACCCTAACCCTAACACTAACCCTAACCCTGACCCTAACCCTAACCCTAACCCTAACCCGTACCTAAGCCTAATAGATACCTTAACCCTAACCCTAAACCATTCCTAACTCTAACCTGTACCCTAAACCTAACCCTATCCCTTGACCTAACCCATACCCAACACTATCCCATAACCTAACCCTAACCCTAACCCGTAACCAAACCCTAACTGTCACCCTAACCCATACCCTAGTGCTAAGCCTAATCCTAAGCCTAACCCTAAACTGCACCCTAAACTTAAACCTAAGCCTAACCCTAACAATAATCCTTACCCGTACCCTAACCCTTACTCATACCATAACCCTAAACCTAACCCTCACCTATACCTAACCCTAACCCGTACCCTAACCGTAACCCATAACCTAAACCTAACCCAAACCCTAAACTTCACCCGTATGCTAACCCTATCCCGTTCCCTAAACCTAAACTTAACCCGTATCCTAACCCTAACCCTACCCCTAACCCTATCCGTACACTAACCGTAACCCTAACCCTAAACCTAACACTAACCTTAAACCGTACTCTTACCCTAACCCTCACCTTAAACCTAACCCTAACCCAAACTCTAACCCTAACCCGTACCCTAACACTAACCATAACCCTAACACTAACTCTAACCCGTACTCTAACCCTAAACCTAACACTAACTCTAACCCTAACCCGTACTATAACCCTAACCCTAACCCTAAACCTAACACTTACCCTAACCAGCACCTAAACCTAACCCTAAACCGTACCCTAAACCTAAACCGTAACCTAAACCTAACCCTAACCCAAAACTTAACCCGTACGCTAACCCTATCTCGTACCCTAAACCTAACCCTAACCCGTACCTAACCCTAACCCTAACCCTATCCGTACACTAACCCTAACCCTAACCCTAACACTAACCCTAACCCGTACTCTAACCCTAAACTTAGCCTTAACCCGGACTATAACCCTAACCCTAACCCTAACCCGTACCCTAACCCTAACCCTAACCCTATCTGTACACTAACCCTAACCCTAACACTAACACTAACACTAACCCTAACCCGTACTCTAACCCTAAACTTAACCTTAACCCGGACAATAACCCTAACCCAAACCCTAACCCGCACCCTAAACCTAAACCTAACCCGAAACCTAACCACAAACCTTACCCGTACCCTAACCCAAACCCATACCCTAACCCTAACCCTAACCTTAACCGTAACCCTGACCCGTATCCTAGCCCTAAAACTAACCCGTACCCTAACCCCAACTCTAACCCTAAACCGTACCCTAACCCTAACCCGTAACCTAAACCTAAACCGTACCCTAAACTTAACCTGTACGCTAAACCTATCCCGTACCCTAACCCTAACCCTAACCCTAACCCTATCCGTACACTAACACTAACCCTAACCCTAACCCTAACCCAAACACTAACCCTAACCTGTACTCTAACCCTAAACCTGACCCTAAACCGGACTATAACCCTAACCCTAACCTAACACTAACCCGTACAGTAAACCTAAACCGTACCCTAACCCTAACCCTAACACTAACCCTAACCCTGACCCTAACCCTAACCCTAACCCTAACCCGTACCTAAGCCTAATAGATACCTTAACCCTAACCCTAAACCATTCCTAACTCTAACCTGTACCCTAAACCTAACCCTATCCCTTGACCTAACCCATACCCAACACTATCCCATAACCTAACCCTAACCCTAACCCGTAACCAAACCCTAACTGTCACCCTAACCCATACCCTAGTGCTAAGCCTAATCCTAAGCCTAACCCTAAACTGCACCCTAAACTTAAACCTAAGCCTAACCCTAACAATAATCCTTACCCGTACCCTAACCCTTACTCATACCATAACCCTAAACCTAACCCTCACCTATACCTAACCCTAACCCGTACCCTAACCGTAACCCATAACCTAAACCTAACCCAAACCCTAAACTTCACCCGTATGCTAACCCTATCCCGTTCCCTAAACCTAAACTTAACCCGTATCCTAACCCTAACCCTACCCCTAACCCTATCCGTACACTAACCGTAACCCTAACCCTAAACCTAACACTAACCTTAAACCGTACTCTTACCCTAACCCTCACCTTAAACCTAACCCTAACCCAAACTCTAACCCTAACCCGTACCCTAACACTAACCATAACCCTAACACTAACTCTAACCCGTACTCTAACCCTAAACCTAACACTAACTCTAACCCTAACCCGTACTATAACCCTAACCCTAACCCTAAACCTAACACTTACCCTAACCAGCACCTAAACCTAACCCTAAACCGTACCCTAAACCTAAACCGTAACCTAAACCTAACCCTAACCCAAAACTTAACCCGTACGCTAACCCTATCTCGTACCCTAAACCTAACCCTAACCCGTACCTAACCCTAACCCTAACCCTATCCGTACACTAACCCTAACCCTAACCCTAACACTAACCCTAACCCGTACTCTAACCCTAAACTTAGCCTTAACCCGGACTATAACCCTAACCCTAACCCTAACCCGTACCCTAACCCTAACCCTAACCCTATCTGTACACTAACCCTAACCCTAACACTAACACTAACACTAACCCTAACCCGTACTCTAACCCTAAACTTAACCTTAACCCGGACAATAACCCTAACCCAAACCCTAACCCGCACCCTAAACCTAAACCTAACCCGAAACCTAACCACAAACCTTACCCGTACCCTAACCCAAACCCATACCCTAACCCTAACCCTAACCTTAACCGTAACCCTGACCCGTATCCTAGCCCTAAAACTAACCCGTACCCTAACCCCAACTCTAACCCTAAACCGTACCCTAACCCTAACCCGTAACCTAAACCTAAACCGTACCCTAAACTTAACCTGTACGCTAAACCTATCCCGTACCCTAACCCTAACCCTAACCCTAACCCTATCCGTACACTAACCCTAACCCTAACCCTAACCCTAACACTAACACTAACCCTAACCCGTACTCTAACCCGAAACCTAACCCTAATCCGGACTATAACCCTAACCCTAACCCTAACCTTAAACCTAACACTAAGTGGTACAGTAAACCTAACCCGTACCCTAACCCTAACCCTAATACTAACCCTGACACTAACCCTAACCCTAACCCGCACCCAAAGCCTAACCCATACGCTAAACCTAACCCTAAACCATCCCTAACCCTAACCCGTACCCTAAACCTACCCTATCCCTTGACCTAACCCGTACCCAACCCTATCCTGTAACCTAACTCTAACCCTAACCCATAACCAAACCCTAACAGTAACCCTAACCCATACCCTAGCGCTAGCCCTAACCCTAAACCGAACCCTAACCCGCACCCTAAACCTAAACCTAACCCTAACCCTAACCATAACCCTTACCCGTATCTTTACCCTAACCCCAACCCTAACCCTAACCCGTACCCTAACCCTAACCATAACCATAACCCTCACCTATACCTAACCCTAACCCATACCCTAACCCTAACCCGTAACCTAAACCTGACCCTAACCCTAAACTTAACCAGTACGCTAACTCTATCCTGTACCCTAAACCTAACCCTAACCCGTACACTAACCCTAACCTGTAACCTAAACCTAACCCTAACCTTAAACTTAACCCGTACGCTAACTCTATCCCGTACCCTAAACCTAACCCTAACCCGTACCCTAACCCTAACCCTAACCCTAACCCTACCCGTACAAAAACCCTAACCTTAACCCTAAACCTAACACTAACCCTAAACCATACTCTAACCCTAAACCTAACCCTAAACCTAACCCTAAACCGAACTTTACCCCTAACCCGTACCCTAACATAACCCTAACCCTAACACTAACCCTAACCCGTATTCTAACCTAAACCTAACCCTATCTCTAACCCTAACCCGTAATATAACCCTAACCCTTACGCTAACCGTAACCGTAACCCGCACCTAAACTTAACCCTAACCAGTACCCTAACCCTAACCCATAACCTAAACATAACCCTAACCCTAAACTTAACCCGTACGCTAACCCTACCTCGTACCCTAAATCTAAACCTAACCCATACCCTAACCCTGAACCCTATCCGTACACTAACACTAACCCTAACCCTAACACTAACCCTAACCCTAACCCATACTCTTACCCTAAACCTAACCCTAACCCGGACTATAACCCTAACCTTAACCCTAACCTAAACCTAACCCTAACCCGTACAGTAAACCTAACCCGTACCCTAACCCTAACCCTAACCCTGACACAGACCCTAACCCTAAACTGTACCCTAAGCCTAACCCATACCCTAACCCTAACCCTAAACCATCCCTAAACCTAACCTGTACCCTAAACCTGAACCTCTCCCTTGACCTAACCCGTACCCAAACCTATCCCGTAACCTAAACCTATCCCTAACCCGTACCCAAACCCTAACAGTAACCCTAACCAATACCCTAGCGCTAACCATAACCCTAACCCTAACTCGCACCCAAAACCTAAACCTAACCCTAACCCTAACCATAACCCTTACCTGTACCCTAACCCTAACTCATAACCTAACCATAACCCTAACCTTAACCATAACACTGACCCGTACCCTAACCCTAAACTGTACCCTAAGCCTAAGCCATACCCTAACCCTAACACTAAACCATACTCTAAACCTAACCCTGAACCTAAACCTAAGCCTAACCCGAACTCTAACCCTAACCCGTACCCTAACACTAACGCTATCCCTAACACTAACCCTAACCTGTATTCTAACCTTAAACCTAACCCTAACTCCAACCCTAACCCGTACTATAACCCTAACCCTATCCCTAACCCTAACCCTAACCCTAAACCGTACTCTAACCCTATCCCGTAGCCTAACCCTAACTCTACCCTAACCCCTAACCCTAACGCTATCCCTAACCCTTAACCTAACCCGTACCCAAACGGTAAACCTAACCCGTACCATAACACTAACCCAAACCCATATTCTAACCCTAACCCTAACCCTAACCCTAAACCGCACCCTAAACTTAACCCTAACCCTAACCATAACCATAACCCTTAACCGTACCCTAACCCTAACCCACACCCTAACCCTATCCCTTACTTTAACCGTAACCCTAACCCATACCCTAACCCTAAAACTAACCTGTACCCTAACCGCAAATTTAACCCTAACCCATACGCTAACACTAACCCTAACTCTAACCCTGACCCTAAACCTAACCCTAGGGATCCCTGGGTGGCGCAGCAGTTTAGTGCCTGCTTTCGGCCCAGGGCACGATCCTGGAGACCCGGGATAGAATCCCACGTCGGGCTCCCGGTGCATGGAGCCTGTTTCTCCCTCTGCCTATGTCTCTGCCTCTCTCTCTAGCTCTCTCTCTCTGTGTGACTATCGTAAATAAATAAAAATTTAAAAAAAAATAAAAAATAAAAAATAAAAAAATAAACCTAACCCTAATCCGTAAACTAACCCTAACCCTAACCCTAACCCTTAACCATAACCCTAACCTGTACCCTAACTCTAAAATTAACCCGTACGCCAACCCAAACCCTAACCCTAACCCCTACTCTAACACTAACCCTAACCCTAAACCTGACCCTAAACCTAACCCTAACCCTTACACTAACCCTAACCCTAAAACTAAATCGGACCCTAAACCTAACCCTAACACGTACCCAAACCCTAAACCGTAACCTAAACCTAACCCTAACCCTAAAGTTAATCCTTACGCTAACCCTATCCCGTACCCTGAACCTAACCCTAAACCGTATCCTAACCCTAAATCTAACCCTAAGTCTAACCCACATTAACCGTAACCCTAACCCTAACCCTAACCTGTACCCTAAACCTAACCCATACCCTAACCCTAACCCTAAACCTAACCCTAACCCTCACCCGTACCTTAAACCTAACCCTAACCCCTGCCCTAACCCGTACCCAACCCTATCCCGTACCCTAACCTAACCCTAACCCGTACCCAAACCTAACAGTAACCCTAACACATAACCTAGGGCTAACCCAAACCCTAACTCTAAGCCTAACCCGAACCCTAAATCTAAACCTAACCCTAGCCCTAACCATAACCCTAACCCGTACCCTAACCCTAACCCATACCCTAACACTAACCCTAACCTTAACCGTTACCCTAACACGTACCATAGCCCTAAAACTAACCCGTGCCCTAACCCTAACCCTAACCCTAACCCATACCATAACCCTATCCCTAACCCTAACCCTGACCCTAAACCTAATCATAACCCGTACCCTAACCCTAACCCGCACCTAAACCTAACCCTAACCCATACCCTAACCCTAACCCATAACCTAAACCTAATCCTTACCCTAAACTTTACGCATACACTAACCCTATCCCGTACCCTAAACCTAACCCTAACCCATACCCTAACCCTAACCCTAACTCTAAACCTATCCGTATACTAACCCTAACCCTAACCCTAACACTAATCCTAACCCGTACTCTAACCCTAACCCGTACCCTAACACTAACACTTACCCTAACCCTAAACCTAACCCGTACCCTAAACCTAAACGTAACCCGTACCCGTACCCAAACCCGAACCCTAACACGCACCCTAACCCTAACCCTAACAGTAACCCGCAACTAAACCTAACCCTAACCCTAGACCTAACACGAAAACTAAACCTATCCCGTACCGAAACCTTAACCCTAACCCGTACCGTAACCCTAACACTAACCCTAACCCTAACATTAACCCTAACCCTAACCTGTACACTAACCCAAACACAAACCTAACCCTAACCTGTACACTAACCCAAACACAAACCTAACCCTAACCCTTACCCTAACACGTACCCAAACGGAAAACCTAACCCGTACCCTAACACTAACCCAAACCCGTACTCTAACCCTAACCCTAACCCTAACCCGCACCTTAAACTTAACCCTAACCCTAACACAAACCATAACCCTTAACCATAACCTAAAACTAACCCATACCCTAAACCTAACCCTAACCTTAACCATAACACTAACCTGTACCCTAACCCTAAAAGTAACCCGTACCCTAACCCCAACCCTAAACCTAACCCGTACTCTAACAGTAACCCTAACCCTAACCCTGACCCTAAACCTAACCCTAACCCGTACCCTAACCCTAACCCATAACCTAAACCTAACCCTAACCCTAAAGCTAACCCGTACGCTAACCCTATCCCATACCCTGAACCTAACACTAAACAATATCCTAACCTTAAATCTAACCCTAAGCCTAACCCGTACATTAACCCTAACACTAACCCTAACACTAACCCTACACCGTACTCTAACCCTAACTCTAACCCTAACCCTAAACCTAACCCTAACCCGTTCCCTAACCCTAACCCGTAACCTAAACCTAACTCTAACCCTAAACTTAACCCGTAGGCTAACCCTATCCCGTACCTGAACCTAACCCTAACCCATATCCTAACCCTAAAGCTAACTCTAAGCCTAACCCGTACATTAACCCTAACCCTAAACCTAACACTAACCCTACCCCGTACTTTAACCCTAACCCTAACCCTAACCCTAAACCTAACCCTAACCCGTAGCCTATCCCTAACACGTACCCTAACCCTAACCCTAACCCTAACCCGCACACTAAACCTAACACTAACCCTAGACCTAACACGTACACTAACCCTATCCCGTACCGTAACCTTAACCCTAACCCATACCGTAACCCTAACACTAACCCTAACCCTAACCTAACCCTAACCCGTACACTAACCCTAACCCGAACCCTAAACCTAACCCTAACCCGTACCCTAACCCTACCCGTACCCTAACCCTAACTCTAACCCTAAAACCTAACCCTAACCCTAAACCTAACTCAAACCCTTAACCTAACCCGTTCCAAACGGAAAACCTAACCGGTACCCTAACACTAACCCAAACCCGTACTCTAACCCTAACCCTAACCCTAACACGCACCCTAAACTTAACCCTAACCCTAACCCAAAACATAACCATTAACCGTAACCTAACACTAACCCATACCTTAACCCTAACACTAACCTTAAACTTAACCCTAACCCGTACCCTAACCCTAAAACTAACCTGTACCCAACCCCAAACCTAACCCTAACACATACCCTAACACTAACCCTAATTCTAACCCTGACCCTAAACCTAACCCTAACCCTACACTAACCCTAAACCTAATCCAAAAACGCACCCTAAACCTAACTCTAACCCATACCCTAACCCTAACCCGTAACCTAAACCTAAACCTACCCTTAAAATTAACCCGTACGCTAACCGTATCCCGTACCCTAAACCTAACCATAACCCGTATCCTAACCCTAAACCTAACCCTAATCGTAACCCGTACTTTAACCAAAACTCTAACCCTAACACTAACCCTACCCGTACTCTAACCCTAACCCTAAACCTAACCCTAAACTGTACCCTAACTCTAACCCTAACCCTTACCCTAACACTAACCCTAACCCGTACTCTAACCCTAACTCTAACCCTAAACTTAACCCTAACCGTACTCTAAACCTAACCCTAACCCTCACCCTAACCCTAACCCGTACTGTAACCCTAACCCGTACAATAACCCTAAACCTAACCCGTACCCTAACCCTAACCCTAACTCATACCCTAACCCTAACCCTAACCCTGACCCTAAACCTAAACCTAACCTGAACCCTAACCCTAACCCTAACCCTAAAGCTAACACTGACCCTAACCCTAACTCTTACCCGTACCCTAAGCCTAACCCATACCCTAAACCTAAAACTAATCCCACCCTAACCCTAACCCGTACCTTAAACCTTATCCTAACCCTTGACCAAACACGTACCCAACCCATTCCCGTAACCTAACCCTAAACCTAACCCGTACCCAAACCCTAACACTAACCCTAACCCATACCCTAGGGCTAACCCAAACCCTAACTCTAAGCCTAAGACGCACCCTAAACCTAAACCTAACCCTAACCCTAACCATAATCCTAACCCGTACCCTAACCCTAAAACTAACCCGTACCCTAACCCCAACCCTAACACCAACCAGTACCATAACCCTATCCCTAACCCTAACCATGACCCTATACCTAACCATAACCCGTACCCTAACCCTAACCCGCACCTAAACCTAACCCTAACCCGTACACTAACCCTATCCCGTACCCTAAACCTAACGCTAACCCGTAATCTAACCCTAACCCTAACTCTAACCCTATCCGTACATTAACCATAACCCTAACCTACCACTACCCTAAACAGTAATCTATCCCTAAACCTAACCCTAATCCTAACCCTAACCCGTACTCTAACCCTAACCTGTACCCTAACACTAACCCTTATCCTTGCCCTAAACCTAACCCGTAACCTAACCCTAAACGTAACCCTAACCAGTACGCAAACCGTAACCCTAACACGTACCCTAACCCTAACCCTAACCCGCACAGTAAACCTAACCCTAACCCTAGACCTAACACGTAAACTAAAAGTATCCCATACCGAAACCTTAACCCTAACCCGTACCATAACCCTAACACTAACCCTAACCCTAACACGTACACTAACCGTAACCCGAACCCTAACCCTAACTCGTACCCTAACCCTACCCGTAGCCTCACCCTAACTCTAACCCTAACCCCTAACCCTAATCCTAACCCTTACCCTAACCCGTACCCAAATGGTAAACCTAACCCGTACCCTAACACTAAACCAAACCCGTACTCTAACCCTAACCCTAACCCTAACCCACACCTTAAAAGTAACTCTAACCCTAACCCAAACCATAACCCTTAACCGTAACGTAACCCTAACCTATACCCTAACCCTAAACCTAACCTTAACCATAAACCTAACCTGTACCCTAACCCTAAAACTAACCCGTACCCTTACCCCAACCCTCACCCTAACCCGTACTCTAACACTAACCCTAACACTAACCCTAAACCTAACCGTAACCCGTACCCTAACCCTAACCCGTAACCTAAACCTAACCCTAACCCTAAACTTAACCCGTATGCTAACACTATCCCGTACCCTGAACCTAACCCTAACCCGTATCCTAACCCTAAACCTAACCCTAAGCCTAACCCGTACATTAACCCTAACCTTAACCCTAACACTACCCTTACCCATACCCTAACCCTAACCCTAACCCTAACACTAAACCTAACCCCTACTCTAACCCTAAACTTAACCCTAAACCTAACCCTAACCCGTACTCTAACCCTAACCCGTACCCTAACACTAACCATAACCCTCACACTAACCCTAACCCGTATCTAACCCTAAACCTAACCCTAACTCTAACCCTAACCCATTTTATAACCCTAACCCGAACCCTAAACTTAACCCGAACCCGTACTCTAACCCTATCCCGTAGCCTAACCATAACTCTAAACCTATCCCCTAACCCTAACCCTAACCCTAACCCTTACCCTAACCCTTACCCAAACGGTAATCCTAACCTGTACCTTAACACTAACCCAAACCCGCAGTCTAACCCTAACCCTAAACCATAACCATAACCCTTAACCGTACCTTAAACCTAACCCACACCCTAACTTAACCCTAAATTTAACCGTAACCCTAACACGTACTCTATCCCTAAAACTAACCCGTACCCTAACACTGACCCTAAACCTAACCCTAACCCGTACACTAACCCTAACCCGTAACCTAAACCTAACCCTAACCCTACACTTAACCCGTACGCTAAACCTATTCCGTACCCTAAACCTAACCCTAACCCGTAACCTAACCCTAAACCTAAACCTAAGCCTAACCCGTACTTTAACCCTCACCCTAACCCTAACTCTAACCCTACCCCATACTCTAACCGTAACCTAACCCTAACCCTAAAGCTAACCCATACCCTAACCCTAAACATAACCCTTTCCGTAACCCTAACACTAACACTAACCTTACTCCGTACTCTAACCCTAACCCTAACACTAACCCTAACCCTATTCGTACTCTAACCCTAACACTAAAACTCACCCTACCCTAACCCGTACTGTAACCCTAACCCATAACATAACCCTAACGCTAACCCATACCCTAAACCTAAGCATAACTAGTACCCTAACACTAACCCTGACCCTAACA